>CM059204.1:37061300-37468800 GCA_030347435.1 Clarias fuscus | reverse complement strand
TTACACGGATAAAGAACAAACTGTAGATGGGGTTAAAATTGTTTATGTGGGTTTTTTTTTATGATTTATTCATTTTTATGTCATCTTAGCATGCATTACCCGTCCACTTTAATAGCTAGGTCAATTATCCAGTTTTTTTTTTAAATTCTTTATTTTAAAATTTTTTTGGCCATCATGGTGAACAACAGCTACTGACACAGAATCAGTTAACCGCTGGTGTCGTGACTGAGCCGCTTGCCCTGAGAGTAATGCTCGCAAAAAAAAAAATCCAAATTCTGGTGTAACATTCATAATCTTAAGTGTAATAACAACTTATTTACTATATTATTTCAGTTTATTCAGATATCAAGTAACTACTGGTTACCTCAGTGTAATTTATTATTAAGTCATTTATTTGGCAAGATCTTGGTGTTTAGCTAACGTTCTGCAATGATAAACCCCTTTTAAACACTACCTAGCTTATTTAAAAGTTAATTTGATTGTTAGCTGTCTGTTTCCTGAATTAAAACACTTTAAAAAATCCTTGGATTTTCCACTTAAACCCATCTGGCATAAATTTGCATCACAACCTGACCAAAATATTATCAACCTTAATATTAACAGCTGGCTAGTTATGTTTACTATCGTAGTGTAATGAAACCATCATTTACAATGCTAGCTAACGTATTTAATAGTCAATGCAAATTAGCTGGGTTTATTTCTGTAGGGAAAAAAAGGGGTTTTATTGACAGTGGCACCTCGGCATACAAACGGTCGCCTTAAGAGCTGAAATTTTGCCAGACATTTGCCCCGGCATACGATGCATTTTCAGTATACTAGCAAATAAACCGAGCACTAGCTACAGTAAGTTGCGTGTACCTCCGTGAGCTGTTCAAAACTTGTTTGCGCAAGTGGATCCAAGCAAAGTGAATGTTTTTTTTGTTTTGTTTTTTTGGCATTTGTGCAAGACTTAGTGAAGATATAGCACCACGGGTCCTGGGAAAGTTAGCAATGCGGCTAGCAAGGAGAGAAGGGGAGCCACAATTTTGTTTTTAACGTAGCCAGGTCCAAGAGGAATCATGAATTAAAGTTAAATGTTTTTAATTCATTTTAGTCTTTTCTAAATGTTTTCATTGTTTTTATATGCAAAAAATGTGATTATTAGTAATCTTGGTAGCTAATATTTTTAGGTGTCTAGAACAGATTGTGTGCATTTTCCTATAGAAAAATATTCGCAATACGGAATTTCACTTTAAGAACTCGCCTCCTGAACGGATTTAATCGGTATGCCGAGGTACCGCTGTATTTTTACTCTAGCACATATTCTCACTTAACATGCCTGTCTTAGCTAATGACTGACAATAACCCTTATCAACACTAGCTAGCTTGGAAATGATCTAGCTAGCCAAACGAGCTAACAGATTAGGTTGCTAGAAACATTAGCAAGCTGATTTGATAGCTTTAATGAGCTTAATAAAATATTTTTTAAAATATTTTCTTCAATTAAAATCTTTAATTAGTTTATTTTATCTTTTACAGATCAGAACACAGTGACTTTAGCCTTGTTATTGTAGATATATGTGTTCATTTAATCATTTGTAATGCTAGCTTAAGTACTTAGTCTCACTGACTAGATTTAGGGAATAGTGTCTCTTTCTATTAAACTATTTTAAGAGAGAAAAAAAAGTTGTCACTTTGTTTTAATCTGGCACATACTGTTAGTGAAACCAGAGGAAAGAAACATTGGCATTAGTTTATGGAATTATTCTGTATTTTTAGGTTAAGCTAATGTGATTCAATGACAGCCTCTCTGTTACAGCTGTTGCTAATAGATAGCCAGCATTAGCAAATATTCCAATCCTTTTTAATTCATTCACAAATACTTGAAAATAATTCGAATTTGGCATGCAAGTGAGATTAAACTCCTGCGAGGAGGGCTATCACAGTCACTACACCAGCGGAGCTGTTCACTCAAATAAATACGATGCAGCGAGGCAAAATTGCAAGTGGACACATATTGTAAGAGTTTTTTTTTCTGATGTTGACAAAGTGCAAACATTCTGTACACACACACATACACACACATTCACACACAGTTATAAAAGCTTCAGCAATGAGAAAACGCAGAAGGTGACTAAATGCAAAAAAAGTACAAAAAAAAAAAGAGCAAGCTGTGCACTCGTACGTAGCTGTGCCATTGGACGGAAGCAATACAGCAATTTCCAAACAGCGGCGCAAGTTGACTGACGGTTAGCCAACATCAGCAAAGCAAAGGAGAATTATACAACATATACATCACATTACTGACTCACTGATTCACTGATTCACTCAATGACAGTCAGGTGTTAAATACATCCGATTCCATTCAGTCCAATGAGTCATGAGTCATGAATCATGAATCGTGATTCCTAACAATTTTTCCGAACAATTGGCACAGAATCAGATTCAGAGAGCGACTCCCTGGGGGACAAGCTGCGATCGGCGAGCTACACACAGCCCCTCTCGGCGAGAAGGAGAAACAGAGTGAAAGGAAAGGACAGTAGTGGGTAGGAGAGGACTTTCCTGTCCTCTGTCCTCTTCTTCTCTTTTCATCTCCATCCCTCAGTATAAAGTCTTTGAGTCTTTAGCATGGGTGTGAGTGATTATTTTGAGGAAGGTGTGTGCAGATGTAAGGGTATAAATGTAAGTGTGTATGAGGACGAATGTCGTTGCCGTCTAGCCCCAGCTGAGGGTAGTGAGCGGCAGAAACAGGAGAAGAAGATAGAGAGAGGTTGAAAGGGATGAGGCCTGGCCCTGAACTCTGCCTGTCTCCGAACCCAAATCGGTGACGGTGGCCTTCTCGGGGAACGGAGGAATGACGTTGAAGTCCTTCCCTGGATCTATCTCATCAGGCTCATTCTTTTCCTCCTCGCTCTCCTCCACCTGACACCAAAAGAGAATGAAAACAATTAAATGAGTGTTTGTCTTAACTGAAAAAGAGACAGAGAGGAGGGACAAGGGGCATTAGGGATGACATGAAAGGCAACCTGTCCAACATCAACCTGTGCAAAGTGAGTAGGCCTGCAGAGAGAGAGAGCAAGAGAGAGGGGGAGAGAGAGAGAGAGAGAGAGAGAGCGTGTGTTACAGAGACAGGGATTAAGAAGTAGCGATAACAGGGGAGAGTGAGAGAGAGAGTGACAGATGGGCATGAATAAATTAATACTAATAAAGTCTGATTGATGCACTGCCTCCCGCAAACACCTCTGACTAATCCTTTCACGAAGCGAGAGGGAGCGAAAGAGACGAACACGTGAAGAAGAATGGGAAAGATGGAGCGAGAGAGATCAAGAAAAGGCAGAGAGACGTTCAGTGAAGAGAGCGCGATTTGGCTGAGAAAGAGAGGTAGAAGTGACAGCGGAAACAGAATTGAATCCTTTTTGTCTGGAAACTCAGATTATCTCTAAGCCCCTGCACTCTGTGTATGCACACACACACACTACTGAGGATGTACACGTGGTCCAGTGTGTAAACACACGCACACACACACACACACACACACACACACAACAAAAGTGCCGCGAGTGCTCACCAATAAACAGTCTGTGAGGATGGAAATGGATGTACAGGAATAGATTTCCATTAAAACAAAAAGAAAGAAAAGAACTCATCCGTATTAGCAGCCATGCTGAAAATGCCATAATGTCATAAGAAGACAAATATCATGACCTTTTCTTTTTAAATGTGTCATGACCCCTGACCGTTTATTGACCACTGTTTTAAAAAATTACACGGTGTAATTCGCTGATTCAAATTCTAGGTTAATGTCCCATTCACAGAGCCTGACCCTTGCGACCACAGATATGAGAATGACAATCTTTCAAGAATGACACAAGTTCAATTTGGGGAAGAAGAAAAATGAGTCACAGTATCAGACCCTCCACCTAAAGGTAATCTTTTGTATATGTTTCTGGGCAAAAGCTTCACAATCTTTACATTTCTTAACACTACTGTATGCCTGTATTCTGAACTCCATGACATATAATGACAACAATACAATACGTTAAACAACCTCTTCCTGTTTTACTCTCTGTTGAAATCTAGAGGTCTGACTCACGATATAACTGCGATATCGGGCAGAATGAACGCGTTAATGTGTTTTCGAAGACTTATAAATTTTAATTAGACTTTTTTTGTGTATAGACCGACAAATGTCAATCTGGTGCACAATCAAGGCCGACCAAGAAATCTGAACATGCTAACCATGTCTTTTTTTTATGGGCTGTTTAAAATCTAGCAGAGTTGAAAAAAACCCAGAATGAACTCTGTCTGTTTTGATCCCCCAGCTGTAAACGCTAATAAAGATGCAGGTCCATGAGCTGTGACGTGCCCATGGACAGATGTTTGGCCACTCTTCTCACATGAGTGAGTCTGTGAATTAAAACATTAGGTTGAGACACGGGCAAAGACTCGACTGAAATGGATACAGATTGAGATTCTGAGCCAGTAACATTGCCACCGAGCTTTCGTCGCATTGATGAAACCTTGGCGGCTGGCCCTTATTCCGAGCCTCAATATAATCTGAGAACACAGCAAAGAGCACACCAAATCAATATTGATTTAATTTCTTACAAGAGTCATTAGCTTGAAGGATGGAGGTCTCGGTAATTGGACGTGGCAGTGTAGGCTGTTTGAATGTGGGGCCCTACCTACTCTGATCACAGTGCTGACTGAAAATGCGTTCCAGTCAGACTCGCTGTCTTGTTTTTAAGGCTTTATATCAATTACCATGAAAAACGAAGCTATGGTAAGGTTAAAAGGGATTTCTTCAGGTACCCGACGACGTTATCGGAATGTAATATGTTTGACGGGTTATTAAAAGGTTAAGTGCTAACATTTTCTCACTTGGGTAAAAATAATCTCATGAGCACAAGAATATTTAAAATACTTACCACAATACTTAAAAGTATATCATGGTCAGTTTTCTATATAGATTTTAAATTTCCTATTTATTATAAACCAAAAGAAATTCACTAATTTAAATCAGAATTTTATTGGTCAAATCCTTTGAAACATTTCAAACAATAAGAAATGGTGAAAGAAGAAAGGTTTAAGAAAGAAAATAAATATCAGGCTTATCCCGCCATTGTCAGAATTGAACACAGAATGTACTAAATCATTCAGCTGTTACTTTAATATGCTTCTAGAGAGTCTGCCAGATTCATTATTTGACATGATTAAGAACTGCCTACTTTCACACTTTAACACACCACTACTTGATTCATACAATAACTTACTGAAATACTTGGGATGCTGTGAACCTTACAGAATTTGGCTATATCCAATAAATGCTTCATTCTTGTTAAATCGCCCAAAGGTTTGATTTCCCATCACACTAATAAAACCCAGTGCACGGACGTGCTTCCAAGCATTGGCAGCCAATTAGACAGTAACTTGGAATATTCTAACAGTTTAAAGGTAATTGTATAGTACACGTAAATATACTGCCTTGCCAAAAAAAAAAGGTCGCCATTTGAGAATCGAATTATTGGCCAGCCTCAAGCAAAGAGAACAACTAAGGAGATTTGAACCTACCTACAATAAGAACACATTATTAAAACCTGAAAAAAAGCCTAGTGCTGAGCCATCAACTTGTGAAAAACATTTCACAAAATATATTTTTTTAAATGAATAGAGCTCACTTAAGCACTTGATAAAGTTGCTGTGTAAAAAAAAAAATTCAAAACAGTAAAAACCATAGCAATGTGTAAGAGTGAAAGTAAGATCATTTCTATACGTGCACAATGTCATGAGAACTCACAGGATTGGGACTAAACAGCAGTGTTGCCATAAGAAAACTGTTCTATGATATGTTAGTGAAACTTTTCAGGAAAAAAGGCTTCGATTTATTAGGGAGCATAAAGATTTGGGGGGAAAAAACTTTGGAGCAATGGAACAAGGTTATGTGGTCTGATAAGTCCAGACTGACCCTATTCCAGAGCAATGGGTGAATCAGGATAAAATGGGAAGCACATGAAGTGAAGCATCCATCATGCATAGTGTCGACTGTACAAGCCTCTGGAGGCAGTGTTATGATCTGGGGTTGCATCAATTCCTCAGGTCTAGACTCAGCAACGATTAGTTACTCTAACAATTATTAGAGTGTGCAACTGTTTTTAGATAAACATACTATACTGCTATACCTGAAATTAAGAAAAGGGAATGAGAATTAACCACTTTCTACTTTAATGCCTATTGCAAAGGTTAGAATAATATTTAAATATAACTCAATAAAAAATTATTTTGGTATCTAATTAGGTCTCTGCTGATTTTGTAGATGAATGAATCAAGATCTGTGTCTAAAATTAACTTGGCATTTCACATACACAATGACTGTATAACCCCATCAGCCAGCAATTTAACATCTATGGCATTATACTGTACAGTATATCTGCCGGCTGGAGTGACACTGCAAAGTCCACTTCCTAACTCAAGTCTCTAACTCTTGCCCACACTGATGGCCATGTTGCATTTAGTTTTCTGCTGAGGGTGCGAAAGTAGAAAGTGGCCCTTTGTGAGGACCTGCTAAAAACACATATTTTCAAGTTGTATCATGCGTGGTGGTTTCGTGGTTGTTTCTGTAGTTGTGGCCGAGTGGTTAAGGCGATGGACTCGAAATCCATTGGGGTCTCCCCGCGCAGGTTCGAATCCTGCCGACTACGTCTGCAGTTTAGTTTGCAAAGGTCTGTTGAAACCTGTGTGCTGTTGGTAAAAATTGGTGTTTATCTGGCAAACATTGGGATAGCTCAGTGGTTAATGTGTTGGTTGAAGGTCCTAGGTTCAAACCCAAGCACCACCAAGTTGACACTGTTGGGGGCTTAACACTCAACTGCTCGGAAGTAAAATGAGATAAAAATGTAAGTTCCTCTGGATAATGCTGTAAATGTAGTGTAGGTATATTGTAATTTATAAAGTTCTATAATGCATTGTAGTTTGTGTACTTGGACTTTGTGTACAGTTTGGGACAGTGGTGGCTCAGTGTGTTAAAGTGCTGAGTTAAAGATCAGAAGGTTGATGGTTCAAGCCCTACTTCAGCCAGGTTGCCACTTTTGGGCCCTTGAACAAGGCCCTTAACCCTGTCTGCTCCAGGGGTGCCGTAGAATGAATTTCACTGTGCAGTAATGTACGTGTGATTAATAAAGGCGGAACTGAACTTAGTTGTATCATATGTAGTAGTTGTGTCTGGTAATTTGTGCAGTTGTGTTACATATAGTAGTCTGTGTATTTATGTGTATCAGTTTGTGCAGTAGATTGTGTTGTGTAATTTGTGAGGGTTTGTGTACTTCTGGTATAAAATGTAGTTTGTGTAGTAGGTTGCATTTTGTTTAGCTGCTTGTGTAACTGTAGTATGTGGAGTAGTTCGTGTAGTTGGATTATGTGTTGTAATTCCTGTACTTGCAATAGGTGTAGCAGTTTGCGTAGTTGCAGTATGTGTAGTAGATTTATAGTTGCATTCTGAGTAGCAGTTTATGTAACTGTAGTATGAGTAGTCATTTGTGTAGCTGTATTATGCATAGTAGTTGTTTGGTAGGTTTTTTAGTTTTTGTATTTGTGTAATTTGTGAAGTTGTAATATGCAAAGTAATTTGCATATGCAGTTGAGTTATTTATGATGGTTTGTGTACTTGTATTATACAAAGTAGTTTGAAGTAGTTTGTGTACTTAAATTTTGTAAGGTAGTTTCTGTAGTTGAAGCATGTGTAACTGTATTATGCATAGTAATTTGTGTAGTCGTGTTATGTGTAGCTGTTTGTGTTGTTGTATTATCTGTAGAAATTTGTGTAGTTGTATTATGTGTAGTACTTTGTGTAGTTATATTGCGAGTAGAAGTTTGTGTAGCTTGTATCGTGTAGTGGTTTGTGCAGTTGCATTATGAGTAGCAGTTTTGTAGCTGTATTATGTGTGGCAGGTTGTGTATTCACATTATGTGTAGTAGTTTGTCTAGTTGTATTACATATAGCAGTTTTTGTAGTCGTATTACGTGTAGCAGCTTGAGGATTTGCGTTATGTGTGGCACTTTGTGTAGTTGCATTATGCATAGCATTTTATGTAGTTATATTATGCATAGTTTCTGTATTCTGTATCTGGGGTGGCTTCAGTTGCTCAGGTCTTAGCTCAGCAACGTTATGTGGCAATAAAATGAAGTCAGACCTAAATGTACTGAATGACCAGGTTATCATATCTATGAAGTTTTTCTTACCTGATGGAACAAGCATATTCCAGCACTCAAACTGAAATGAATTGCTTGAATGAATTATAAGAATGTGCAACTGTTTTTAGATTAACACACCATACTGCTACCTGAAATTAAGAAATTAGGAACGGACTATGAGACTTAACCACTTTCTACTTTAATGCCTATTGCAAAGGTTAGAATAATATTTAAATATAACTCTATAAAAATATATATATTGTATATCTTTTGGTATCTAATTGGGTCTCTGCTGATTTTGTAGATGAATGAATCAACAAATAATAAAATTAACTTGGCATTTCACATACACAATGACTGTATAACCCCATCAGCCAGCAATTTAACATCTATGGCATTATACTGTATATCTGCCGGGTGGAGTGACACTGGAAAGTCCATTTCCTCAATCAAGTCTTTAACTCTTGCCCACACTGATGGCCATGTTGTATTTAGTTTTCTGCTAAGGGTGCTAAAGTAGAAAGTGGCCCTTTGTGAGGACCTACTAAAAAATCTGTGTAGTTGTATTATGTGTAATAGTTTGTGTAGTTATATTACGAGTAGCAGTTTGTGTAGCTTGTATCATGTGTAGTGGTTTGTGCAGTTGTATTATGAATAGCAATTTGTGTAGTTGTGTTATGTATGGCAGTTTGTGTAGTCATACACTTTATGTACATGTAGCAGTTTTGTAGATGTATTATGTGTTGCTTTGTGTATTCGTATTATGTGTAGTAGTTTGTCTAGTTGTATTATGTGTAGCAGTTTTTGTAGTTGTATTACGTGTAACAGCTTGAGTATGTGTGGCAGTTTGTGTAGTTGCATTATGCATAGCATGTTATATAGTTGTATTATGCATAGTTTCTCTATTCGTATTATGCATGGCACTTTGTGTAGTCATATTACGCGTAGCAAATTGTTTAGTTGTATTTTGTGTGACAGTTTATGTAGTCATATTATGTGTAGCAGTTTGTGTAGTCGTATCATGTGTAGAAGTTTGTGTACTTGTATTATGTGTAGAAGTTTGTGTAGTCATATTATGTGTAGCAGTTGTGTAGTTGTATTATGTGTAGTAGCTTGTGTAGTTGTATTATGTGTAGCAGTTTGTGTAGTCGTATCATGTGTAGAAGTTTGTGTAGTTGTATTATGTATAGTAGTTTGTGTAGTTGTATACTGTGTAGTAGTTTGTGTAGTTGTATTATGTGTTGCACTTTATGTATTTGTATTATGTGTAGTAGTTTGTGTAGTTGTATACTGTGTAGTAGTTTGTGTAGTTGTATTATGTGTTGCACTTTATGTATTTGTATTATGTGTAGTAGTTTGTGAAGTTGTATTATGTGTTGCACTTTATGTATTTGTATTATGTGTAGTAGTTCGTGTAGTTGTATTATGTGTGGCAGTTTGTGTAGTCGTATCATGTGTAGAAGTTTGTGTAGTTGTAATATGTGTAGTAGTTTGTGTAGTTGTATTACGTGTAGCAGTTTGTGTAGTTGTAATATGTGTAGTAGTTTGTGTAGTTGTATTACGTGTAGCAGTTTGTGTAGTTGTATTACGTGTAGCAGTTTGTGTAGTTGTAGTATGTGTAGTAGTTTGTGTAGTTGTATTATGTGTTGCACTTAATGTATTTGTATTATGTGTAGTAGTTTGTGTAGTTGTATTACGTGTAGCAGTTTGTGTAGTCGTATCATGTGTAGAAGTTTGTGTAGTTGTATTAAGTGTTGCACTTCATGTATTTGTATACATAATATATGTATGTTGCACATGTGTAGTAGTTTGTGTAGTTGTATTATGTGTAGTAGTTTGTATAGTTGTATTATGTATAGTAGTTTGTGTGGTTGTATTATGTGTAGTAGTTTTTGTAGTTGTTTTATGTGTAGTAGTTTGTGTAGTTGTATTATGTGTTGCACTTTATGTATTTGTATTATGTGTAGTAGTTTGTGTAATTGTATTACCTGTAACAGTTTGTGTAGTCGTATCATGTGTAGAAGTTTGTGTGGTTGTATTATGTGTTGCACTTTATGTATCTGTATTATGTGTAGTAGTTTGTGTAGTTGTATTATGTGTAGTAGTTTGTGTAGTTGTATTATGTGTAGTAGTTTTTGTAGTTGTTTTATGTGTAGTAGTTTGTGTAGTTGTATTATGTGTTGCACTTTATGTATTTGTATTATGTGTAGTAGTTTGTGTAGTTGTATTACCTGTAACAGTTTGTGTAGTCGTATCATGTGTCGAAGTTTGTGTAGCCATATTATGTGTAGCAGCTTATGTGTAGTTCTATTATGCATAGCATTTTATGTAGTTATATTATGCATAGCAGTTTGTGTAGTCATATTATGCATAACAGTTTGTGTAGTTGTATTACGTGGTTCTCATCACTCTAAACTGTCCGACAGAATGCCTCAGAAGGCTAACAGTTCTGATTCTGAAGCAGTGACATAATTATAGCTTGCTTAATGAAGATGACATTCATCTACCTAAGATGGAGCTTTCATTGTAAGCCATGTTAGTGTTAATTGAAGTACTGTATGCTTTTAAATCTATACTGTATTATAATGAAGCTGCTCTAGTCACAGCACCCATTGTATAGCATATTCAATTAACGCGGTCTGGTTCACACATATAGCTCTTCCTGTTGGAGGTTTTCAGCGCACTGGGCTGTGACTTTGTCTTGGCTGTGCTCCTGATCAGCCATGCGTTCTGTAAAACACCCCGTTCAAAAGCCAAAGTTACTGCATTTAGAAGAGCTGGCTCAGAGCTCAGTGGTGTTCTCTGTGTAAGCTGACAATCACACTCCGCTGTATGTTATTGTGTCAGCTAATAAAGTCACACACACGTATTTTACAATATTAATTTATGTATATTAGCTGGAGTGTTCAATAGGCTTTAATGTTTGGGGAAGTGTGTTGTTGATGGATGTTTTTGAAATAGTAGTGTCATGTGTTCGGTGGGTTAGTTTAACGGGATGTTGAGTATGGTGCACAAGAGTTCAGTTCAGCAATATAGCTATTGGCTTAGTTTGTTGAGTAGAGTGTTCAGTAGTATAGTTTTAGAGTAGTGGCTTCAGTACTGGTGGCTTAGTGAGTACCAGTGTCACCTCGCACCTCCAGTGGTGATAGTTTGAATCTCGCCTTTAGTTTATGAATATGAAGTTTGTGTGTTTTCCCTGTTCCTTGTCAGTTTCTTCCAGGTATTCTCATTTTCTCCTCACAGTTCAAAGACTCCTTGGAGGCTGATTGGTGTTTCCAAATTTCCCATAGTGTTTGACTGTGGGTATGCTTGTGCCTTGGCATGAGTTGGTATCCCATCCAGGGTGTTGCCTGCCTTCTACGAATTACCTGGGATAGGCTCCAGGCCCCTTGCAACACACAGGCTGACAGGGTAAGCAGGATTGAAAATGGATCGGTGGCTGGGTTCAGTTCTGTTGTGTTAAGAGTGTTAGTTTTTCAGTATGTTATGTTTTGTACAGCATTTACGTTTAGTGTGTGTGTAATGAATCCATTAGTACTACAAATGTTTTTTGAATATGCAATCTATTTTGTTCAGTATTATATTTTTAATAGTGAGTTAAGTACTGTGTTTAGTAATATAGTTTTATAGTTCATTCAGAAGTGTGTTCAGTAGAATAGTTTTATATTTTGTTCAGTAGTATAATTTTATAGTTGAGTCACTGTGTTCAGTAGTATTGTTTTATGGTTCACTGAGTAGTGTGTGATTAGTAGTAAAGTTTTATAATTTGCTGAGAAGTGTGTTCAGTTGTGTAGTTTTAAAGTTTTCTGAATGGCGTGTTGAGCAGTATAGTTTTATAGTTCACTGACTAGTGTGTTCAGTAGTGTAGTTTTATCATTTGCTGAGTAGTGTGTTCAGTAGTATAGTTTTATAAGTTGCTGAGTAGTGTGTTCAGTAGTGTAGTTTTTACAGTTCATTGAGTAGTGCATTCAGCAGTCTTGTAAGTGTTCAGTACCCACCGAGTTGAGGTCTCCAAACAAGTTGACGTTAAGATCATCCTGTTGGACGTGGGGGGAGGGGCGAGGGGGAGGGAGCAGCGTCCCCTCCACAGGCCGAGGATTGGCACTTCCCATGTTCTCTATGGCATTACCTGTGACAACCGAAAACACAGTCAGGAATTGAATTCAGGTTTATTTAACTTAAAATCTAATACTAGACTTCATTCTCCATTTTATTTTTAATGAACCATTACCTTTCAGTGTAAGAATCTGATCTGAATCTGTTTTGTTACCTAACAAGGTGACTGGCTCTTCATGCTGGTAGCATAGGTTTCTTGTCTCTTCTCTCCTCTCTACTTGCTAATACCCCAAATCCACCACTATTTTGACATTCAGATTATGAAAAGCCTTATTCCAGTATGACTGCATTAATGTACACTGCGTAAGTCAATAATTTTCTAAAACAGGAATAAACAGATCGATGTATTGTGGATTTGAATGACACTCAGCTTTATTAGAAGTTTTCTCTCCAGTCAGCATCAGTAAATTCAACCATCATGGCCATTTGCCACTAATCTCTGCTGTACACCCTCATGCATTAATAAGCACGACCATTTAAAGCAGCAACATATTTCTCAAAGTCAAACGCTGCCAAATCTTTGAAATAAATACTGCACACAACTCAACATCATTGCCCCGAACTGAATATTTACTTTGGCATTCCCGTATATACAGTAATAACGGAATAATAACGGCTAGCTTGTTCTGTGGACCATATGCAGAGTCAATTCAAAGGGACAAATATTAAAGAAGTTCAAGGTATTATATTAGCAAGGGACGATGTGTGAAATGTTTAGTATTCCGTAAAACACTTGAACGTGAGAACAAGACAATAACTTATTAATTTTTAGGTAAAGTGGGATTGTATAACCTTTGCAATTGTCCAAATTCCCAAGTAGGCAATGTCTTTTAGTTTAACTTTCACATGCTAAGGCCAATTTTAACATCAATAATGGGTCTACAATTTGAAGTGTCACACAAAAAATATTTCAGTAAAATTACAGTATAATTGATTGTATTGACTCATATATTGATTATCATTAAAATGCTCTTTATATACGGATGAAATAACGATATATTGCATTTAGGATATATTAAAGACAAAGATTACCAAAATAATCCAGCCAATAATAATTTACTTAATTTTTTTTTTTCCACTATTACGTTGTTCGTACTGCATTTCAGTTAGCGATCTGGGATAATGAAGACTAACACATCCCTCATCCTAGACATTACATCTTTTCAAATTCTGCTCACACAACATCATAGCGCAGTTGAACACATTTACAGGAGAGTGCTAATTGCTCCATTTTACATACATGAGTCAAGCAAAGCCGTGACTAGCTAGTCTCACGCTAATAACCGAAGAAGAAAACAAAGCCGTCCTTCCCACGCACAAAGTAGGCAGTGATAGCAGCGGTATTCAGACTGATAATCCTCCAAACATAGAGCGGAACTTGATGTGTGCTGTACATATCCTGAATATTTACTATATGTAACACGTTTCAGACGGCTGATATTCTAGATTGTGTTGCACTTTTAAGCATGCTTTGATGGTACATTAACACTCACGCAGGCAAGTGTTGCTGTTGAACATGTGGAGGATGCGCAGGCACTCCTGCAGCTGATTCCCACTGCCTTCGCAGTTACACCACTGAGACACCTCCATACTCGTGTTACTCACGTAGTTCGGTGTCATGATCGTACCTGCCAACGAGGAGAGAAAGTGATAGGGGTGAGATAAATAGGGTATAGACTCAAAAAGGCATTTGAAATGGAAGATTTGAAACGTGAGAGAAATGAGGGGGTAAGCAGTCAGGCGTCCATCTGGGAGAATCTGCAGCGCACGGTCGGCCCTCGGCTTTAATCATGTTAACACATGCAGTCACATCGTCGCTCGTTTATGTGACACATCTATGACTAATTTCATTAAAGCGCCTGATGTCCTGATAGTTCAGGTCCATGTCACACCGGGAATTCAGCACAAACCCTTGAGCCTGCCAGGACATTTTCCTAATTACTGAACCTCTGAAATGGCATCTCGTCTCTGAGGAAATGCATTCAGTAATGTTTCGGCTCAAGACAAGCATCTTCATTTCCCTGGGATGATAGGTTGTGGGGGAAATTACGAGAGCTGGCAATAATCAAACATTGCATAACAATAAGGAATACAGAGAAAATCTTAACCCAGTTTCTGAATAAAAGATGCAGAAGAGTCGAACAGAGTTTGCCCACTGGATATGTCAGTAAATGGTTTGTCCTGATTAGGGTCATGATGGATCCAGAGCCTGGGCATGGGGCAGTTTTATCTAGATATTTCTGCCTGCATCAGACTTTTATGCATCATTTACCTTTGTAAAAAGGTTGCACGTAAGCTTTCTTTCTGATGAGCAATGCTGCACAATTGAATCCCCCACCCCCAACCTTCTGTCAGCTAAACCTTACTGCAAGCCCTTAGTGTCATGTGGGAATTTTGCTTTGCCTTTGTGTCCAACATAAATGCGCATAAATTCCATTCCTAGATCTTGCCCTGACATCCACAGCTACTAGGCAGATCTTCACCTGTCTTCCACACCCCACCTTCAAGATGTTTTTCTTCCACACCCTGACTTTCAAATCTTGGCTTGACTTCTGGGTGGAATACAAGGTGAATGCAATGCAAACCCAACTGCGTGCACCATGTATTCACACAACCACACCAAAAGACAATTTTGAGAAAGTAATGTACCTCTGTACTGTGAGTTTTAGGGAGATGGAGAACATTGAAGAGCCCCATATAGACAAGAGAATAACATTTGAAGCTGATCAAATCGTGGCCCTGATGACCCCAACACTACTTACTGCCCCACCATGTTGCCTAGGGTTTTACATATTTCTCCTTGTTTATTGTCTGCTTTAATTAAGTAATCTATACATATAATAAAACTGTAAAGTTAGTGTGTCTGTACATTAAAGATATTTGTGAAAGAATAATTAGGGGGAACATAAGATGAGTAATAGAACACTCCAAGATAGTTTTTGGAATTTTTGCCTGTCTGTTTGTCTGTTTGTTTGTGCACACGTCATGTAAAAACTACTGAACAAATTTTTATGGGTTTTCACAAGTGTATTTGGCCGGGCTTACGGTAACATATACACACGTGGACAAAATTGTTGGTACCCTTCGGTCAATGAAAGAAAAACTCACAATGGTCACATAAATAACTTTAATCTGACAAAAGTAATAATTTAAAAAAATTCTATGTATGTTAACCAATGAAAGTCAGACATTGCTTTTCAACCATGCTTCAACAGAATTATTTAAAAAAATAAACTCATGGAACAGGTCCGGACAAAAATGATGGTACCCTTAGAAAATACTGAAAATAATGTGACCAAAGGGACATGTTAATTCAAGGTGTGTCCACTAATTAGCATCACAGGTGTCTACAATCTTGTAATCAATCAGTGGGCCTATATATAGGGCTCCAGGTAGTCACTGTGTTGTTTGGTGACATGGTATGTACCACACTCAACATGGACCAGAGGAAGCGAAGGAAAGAGTTGTCTCAGGAAATTCGAAAGAAAATTATAGACAAGCATGTTAAAGGTAAAGGCTATAAGACCATTTCCAAGCAGCTAGATGTTCCTGTGACTACAGTTGCACATATTATTCAGAAATTTAAGATCCATGGGACTGGAGCCAACCTCACTAGACGTGGCCGCAGGAGGAAAATTGATGACAAATCAAAGAGACGGATAATCCGAATGGTAACAAAAGAGCCCAGAAAGACTTCTAAAGAGATCCAAGGTGAACTTCATGCTCAAGGAACATCAGTGTCAGATCGCACCATCCGTTGTTGTTTGAGCCAAAGTGGACTACATGGGAGACGACCAAGGAGGACACCATTGTTGAAAACAAATCATAAAAAAGCCAGACTGGAATATGCCAAACTACATGTTGACAAGCCACAAAGCTTCTGGGAGAATGTCCTATGGACAGATGAGACAAAAATGGAACTTTTTGCCAAGGCAAATTTTGCTAATTATACTTGAAGCATATCAAGAAAAGAACACTGTCCCTACTGTGAAACATGGAGGAGGCTCTGTTATGTTCTGGGGCTGCTTTGCTGCATCTGGCACAGGGTGTCTTGAATCTGTGTAGGGTACAATGAAATCTCAAGACTATCAAGGGATTCTAGAGAGAAATGTGCTGGCCAGTGTCAGTAAGCTGGGTCTCAGTCGCAGGTCATGGGTCTTGCAACAGGACAATGACCCAAAACACACAGCTAAAAACACCCAAGAATGGCTAAGAGGAAAACATTGGACTATTCTAAAGTGGCCTTCTATGAGCCCTGACCTCAATCCTATTGAGCATCTTTGGAAGGAGCTGAAACATGCTGTCCGGAAAAGGCGCCCTTCAAACCGGAAACAACTGGAGCAGCTTGCTCATGAGGAGTGGGCCAAAATACCTGCAGAGAGGTGCAGAAGTCTCATTGACAGTTACAGGAATCGTTTGATTGCAGTGATTGCCTCAAAAGGTTGTGCAACAAACTATTAAGTTAGGGGTACCATCATTTTTGTCCAGGCCTGTTCCATGAGTTCATTTTTTTTTTATAATTCCGTTGAAGCATGGTTGAAAAGCAATGTCTGACTTTCATTGGTTAACATTCATAGAATTCTTATTTATTATTACTTTTGTCAGATTAAAGTTATTTCTGTGACCATTGTGAGTTTTTCTTTCATTGACCGAAGGGTACCAACAATTTTGTCCACGTGTGTAGGCTTTGTTTCAAGCCCTTATATCATTAAAAAATCGATATTGAAAAAAAACATTAGTTCATCCCAGATGGTGCTGTACATTTTTTTTATATGCGCTTATGAGTGTGCAATTTAAATCTACTTAATAGACATGATCTCACACTGTAATTTTTGTCATTCATGGTAACACATAAAAATTTTAGTTCATTGAGAACCCACACATGCCAGCTCGCATTCACCTCTACGGCATTTGCCAAACGCCCTTATCCAGATCAACTTATTGTACATTTTTTAAATCTCATTATACATCCAAGCCATGGTGAGTTAAGGGCCTTGCTCAAGGGCCCAACAGTGGTAGCTTGGTGGTCCTGGGGTTTAAACCTGGAACCTTCCAAGGAGGAGTCCAATGCCTCAACCATGTTCACCACTAGAGACTTGACACTGACTATCTTTGTGTCTGAACTTACCAAGCATTGATCTCTTGTTATTTGATTTTTGATCCTGTCCTGTTATCTGGTTTTGTAGATCTGGGATTATATTTTAATTCTGTTTACTATTATTCCATTTATTTTATTTTTTTTCCCCTTGTAATTTAGACATAATAATATTTTTGCCACTTCTAGTTTCTACATCTAGGCATTTGGCAGACGCCCTTATCCAGAGCGACTTACATTTTTTTTTAAAATCTCATTACACCTGAGCAATTGAGGGTTAAGGGCCTTGCTCAAGGGCCCTTCAGTGGCAACTTGGTGGTTGTGAGGTTTGAACCTGGGATCTTCTGAACCGTAGTCCAATGCCTTAACCACTGAGCTACCCCTGCCCAAAATAATTATTTAGTAAAATAATAATAATTAAAAAAAACAAGCAAGCAAGATAACCTGCATTTGAATCAATCTCAGCCTCTCTTACCTCGCACCTGTAGGTGTAAAAATAAAAATGTAAATAATTATTATTTAAGAGCAATTGGATTAATTTATCTCAACTCTAGTGTCCTCAATGCTGGTACATCCTACAGCTGCATTGCGGACATAGGTGTATACTAAATCAGAGTTTATATATTTTTTTTATTTAGTTTTTTCTTTTTTAATGTTGTTTTGGTTTCATTTCTTGCGACAGTATAAAGATGCACATAATCCATGAGGAATTTGAATTTTTCCTACAGGTTTGTTTCTTTGATGTGAGCTTACTTAGAAGAGACTCTGGGAGGATTGTTGCATTTGAAGTTTGATTGCTTATGCTGACATTTTGGTCAACTTACACTTTTTTGCAGTGCGTTATTGTGTTATTGTCAGAAAACACCTTGAGGAAGGATGGAAGGTGCACAGACACACGGCACGATACCATGAGCGCCTATAAATAACACGAGGCGCTGAGCTGTACATTTCCTCTGCCAGGTATTACTATTGGATTAACATATTTTCATGTACATGTTTTTACATTATATAATCTACGTATTTTATTTTTTTAAAAGCACTTCTATAATTAACACGTGTTCAAATACTTTTACAAGTACTCCCGCATTAAGCTTGGATCCAAGAAACATATATTTTAAAAATTATAAATTATTCCTCTTCACATCACACAGCTGGAGGGAACACTGTATGATTGCTCATAAGCAGTCCACGTCCTGTATGTTTATCTGTAATAAACATCTGCACGCACACATGACGACGTCAAACTGCTTTATTTGGAGCACAGTGACGCGCATCATCTGTGCTCAGTTTGTGTGAACGGGCGTGGACCCCGGGCTGCAGTCCTCTGGTGGGCTGTCACAGGGCATTTATCAGTGCATGATTGCTCACCGATCAGTCCAGCGTATGCCTTCAGGCAGACGGCTCCACTTTCACGCAGACAGCCTGAAGGGGAGTAAGAGGAGGGCTGGCAGTTCTGCTGGAAATCAGCCAGTCTGGACCTGAGAGAGAAAGAGAGAGAGAGACGTTTGAATGTTAAAACTCCCTTAATTGGTGCAATCAAATCATATATCGTCCAAAAAAAAAAAAAAAAATCATCACTTCATAAGAATAATATAGAAAAAAAAAATACTTATTAGAAAAGACAAAATGAATCCCAGTAAACTGATGAATGTGCTTTACACAATAAAATACTGTATTAAAACTACAATTTCCCCCATTTACCCGCACTAACCAGCATCCTTAACTCTAACCCGCCAAACCCCTCAACATGGCTACCACTTCTCCTGCTCCCTGTCCTGCCTTTCAATTCTTTCTCGCTTTCCAAATAGTTCGTTTCGCTGTACCAAAGAAACAATGTAAGCGTGACCTTAACACATTTTCTTCCTGGTGAATGCTTGGGGCCAAAAATTAAAGGAGAAAACCTAAACCTAAAAATTCAACCAACCTAGGAGTGTGAATTGGATATACTGTACACGTGTGTGTATGTGTGTGTGCTGTAAAAAAAAAAAAAATGGAAAAAGCACTCAATTCCCAAACCAAAGGGCACAGAAATAGAGAGAGAGCAGCAATAAGGACCAAAACATAAATGTGGAACAATTGGAAACATGATGATGTATAGACTACATGGCAAAGGTTTGGGCACAACTTCTCCTTTAGTCATTTTTATTCTTCTTTTTATTATTTTCATAAGTGTATATTAAGATTGAAAAAAACATGTATGGAATTATGTAGTAAACAAACAGAGAATATGCTTTATATTTAAAATTGTATATTTAAAGCTTTGTTTAGCTTTGATTATAGCTTGGCATTATCCAATGGCATTATCAGATTCACAAGGTAGTCTCCTGGAATGGTTTTCATTTCACAGGTGTGCATTGTCAAGAGTTAATTTGTGACATTTCGTACCTCCTTAATGTGTTTTAGTCCATGAACTCATGGTTGTTGTTTTTATTTTGCTGAGGAAGGGTCAGTAGCGACCCATTAGTGCTACTACAACTACTGTACAAATCTATATTTCTATGTTTCCATGGCAAGAAACAATAAGTTAAGTAAAGAGAAAAGACGGTCCATCATTACTTAAAGAAATGAAGGTCAGTCAATCCAGCGAATCTCAAGAACTTTGGATGTATCCCCAATGCTCTTGTATTAACTTAGTGTGCAATATGGTACTTACTGTTTGAGGACCCTTTATATTTTATTGAATTCATTTTATTTATTTGATTTTTTTACTTTTCCTTTCTACTTGATAACTAGGGTGAGCAACTGCAACCAGGAATAAACAATTTCCCTCTGGGATTAATACATTTCTTTGAATCTTGAATCTTGAATCAATTTCAGTCCCCAAAACTGTCGAACACTATGATGAAACTGGCTCTCATGAGGACCGTCCCAGGAAAAAAAGACCAAAAGCCATCTCTTCTGCAGAGAATACGTTTATTTGAATGACCAGCCCCAGAAACCACCGTATTTACAGGACCTCAAATTAGAGCTCACATACATGCTTCTCGGAGCAGCAGACATATTTCATCATCTACTGTTTAGAGGAGACTGCATGAGTCAGGGCTTCATGGTCCAAGCAGAAGATACCTTTGGCCAGGAAACATAAGGAATGGACATTACATCAGGGTAATACTGTATTTGGTCTTTGGTCTTATAATCAGTCAAAATTTTTGGTTCTGACCACCATGTGTTTGTTAGACGTAGAGAGGGTGAACAGACGGTTCCCGAATGTGTGATTCCCACTGTGAACTATGAAGGAGGAGGTGTGATGGTGTGGGGGTGCTTTGTTGGTGGCTAAAAACTGAAGGCACACTTAACCAGTATGGCTACCACAGCATTTTGCAGTGACATGCCATCCCGTCTGGTTTGCACACTTAGTTGGACCATCATTTGTTTTATTTCCAATTGGACAATGACCCCTAACATACACTCTAAGTTATGTAAGAGCTATTTGTCCAAGCAGGAGAGTGATGGAGTGATGGCCTCCACAGTAATAATCTACATCCACTTGAGATGGTTTGGGATGAGCTGGACTGCAGAGTGAAGGAAAAACAGCCAACAAGTACTCAACACCTTTGGGAAATATTTCACCGTTGTTGGAAAACAAATGTCCAGGTGACCCCCTCATGAGGCTGCCTGAGAGAATGGCAAGAGTGTACAAAGCTGTCATCAAAGCAAATGGTGACTACTTTAAAGAATTTAAATATAAAACATATTCTGAGTTATTTAACACATTTCTGTTGACTGCATAATTCCAGTTTCCATCAACATTTCAAGGATGAATAGAAAAATTAAAGGGGCCTCAGAACAAAACCTTGTGGGCTACCAGTTTATACAGTGTTTGTATAGTCGTACACCCACCTGCACAGGTCATCACGGAGGCAATAACTCTCCAGGTGCAGGCAGTTGGGTTGTCCGTCTTTCTCCTCATAGGAACAGGAAGGGACGATAGTCTTCCTTCTTCTCTCTCCACACAATGGCTCGGTGCAGGAGCAAAACAGCACACCGAAGCTGTACTCTTCAGGCACCCGCTCCAGAAACTTGCGCAGCGCCCGGTGGCACTTCTGTCTGTTGCAGCGATCCGAGCCTGCCACTCGCTTTGTGCATGCCAGCACATATTCTGCACGTAGGGCACCACATTTCTCGAACAGCCCACAGTCCTGCGCTGCCTTTAAACACTGGTTCTCTCCGTCTACTGGAAACGAGGACACTGAGGTAGAGAGAGGGAGAGATGGAGGTGTGAGGGTGAAGTGTGAATTAGAGCACAATAGAGTCAGCAGGGTGACAGACTGGGTGCCAGACATCTTTTCGGTCCAGTGCCGCAGCACACGAGGACCTGAGGACGGTGGAAATTTACAGCTTCTCACTTGGCCTTTAGTGTGTTTTATAAGATGAATGGAAATTAGATATAACGCTTGACTGTTCTGCAGTCATTAAGATAAATTGATATACTTAGTTACCATTTTATTAGTTATCACAATTTTGAATCTACACTGTCTAGCTCATATCCGCCATGAAATAAACCATGAAAACAATTTTAATGCTGCAGCTTCAAATCAAATACAAATCCGCCCATGACACGCCATGACAACACAAAACTTTAGGCTGTTGACAATCATAATTCGCATGGCCAGCAAATGGACTGACTAACATAATAGCTAGCTGACAGAAATCACTTTATACTTCTGAGCTGTTCCTGGCATCATCCTCTCAGGTGGTGACAGCTCTCCACGGTTCTCACAGAGTCTCTGCTCTTTTCCCAGTAATAAATCTCAGCGGGGTCCCATCAGATATGAAGTAGGTAGGACTATTTAAAGGCTTATTTTGAAACTTCTGCTGTATTTTCCTTATGTTTCATGGATTCCACCAGGAGAATTTAGGAGCAGGATTCTCAGAACTGTTATATCTTGCCTGGGCAGCCATAACTAATCATGCAGTTTGCCAGACCATCATTATTCATAAAACTAAAGCATAGTTTGAGATTGGTGAGAGGCAGGATAGTCCGCCTTGGCGAACCAGACCATTTCGCTGAAATAGTCCATGTGGGCTAATTGCTGTCTTACAGCTCTAGGCTATTATCCTGAGCTCGTTTTTACTGTCTGTGTGGAGCTTCATGTGTCATTCCTGTGTCTTTGTGAGTTCTCCAGTTTCCTTACAGCTTCCAGAAATATGCATGAAGATGGATTGGCCATGCTAAATTGTCCCTCGGTGTGAATGAGTATGTGAATGTGTGCATGTGTGTGTAGATCTAGAGCCCTTCCAAGGGAATACACCTTGCTGATCCATGGGTCCAGCGTTTCACAGGTCAGACCAACGCTTGAAGTTCTAAACCTGCTGACTCACCTGATCGATAAATCTTTCTGTGAAGATTTGACTTTTTCTTGAATTCCAGCTTCCACACAATGGAATATTGTTGTACTGTTAATAGTTGAGTTGCATGCATACAGATGGCAGTGAAGGTGAATATTTTATAGTACAACTTTATTTCACTGCCATCAGTATTAACATGATGTTATACTGTATGTCAAACAACCATCGTGCTTTGATAAATGCTCTTTGATGGCCAGGTTCTTTTATTCTATACTTCGGGCAAATTTCCATCAGCTTATATAAAACAAGTTGCAATATATATATATATATATATAATTATTTATTTTTATTTTTTTCCGCCCAAGGCCCAGGAAATGCTTTCTGCCCAAGGCTGGAGTAATGCAATGTAGGAGGCGACTCTACTGAGAAACAAAAGCTAGTTTGCTTATCTACAAAGTTTAACAGAAAGACCAAATGTGGCCTTGCATCCAGCCAGTAAACAGTGACAAATGAAACGTACACTGTGGAGTAAGAAAATGTTTTGAACACTATATTATAAGAATTTATCAATTGCAGAAACATTTGGTACACTTCTAAAGAGGCATAAATGGCTTTAATTTCACTTTCTCCTTTTCATGATATAAATTTATAGCGATTTACTCGAATAGTTCTTGTAATACTTTTACTTTAGTACACGATAGTAAATACCCTTATATAACTGTATAAATACTATGGTACAGTACATACCATATTATTCCCGTTGTACTTCAGACATTACCATAGTAAGCACCACAGGACTTTACAGAGTACCAGGATAGTACTATGTCACTTTAGTGGGTACTGTGGTAGTACTATGGTGTGTACCACAATGCACCACAGCAGCTACCAAAAGTATATAATAAGGTAAGTTTGTACATTTTGTACCATATTAGATATGTAAGCACATACTACTTGTACTGTATGTTATAGTACAGACTATAATCTGTACTAATCTGTACTATTATTATTGTATGTAATACTAAAAGTGTCAACAAATCCTATGGTGTTTAACTAGTTACTAATGTAATACATGCAAATGTTCCATACGATGTAAATATTACTATTATTGTGTAACATATTTTTGACAGTATCCTGGTACAGTAAGTGTTCCATAGTACATGGTCTATGGTACATGGTAGAACCCGTGCACTATACTATAGTCATTGTGCCGTTGTATCAAAGTAAGAACCCTGGTGACATAGCAAAGGGTACCACTGGATCACTATGGTACCTATATCATGGTTACATTTTTTATGGGTGCAGTGTTGTGCGTTAATCATTGCATGTGTTGGTACAGTATCATTACAGTCTGCACGCTCCGTGCCCAAACTAATACTTGTTACACTGCCCTAATTACTGCTCCTTTGTGTGTAGTTTCAGTGTTTTTTCTTTTTCTTGTTGATGCAGTTCTGTGTGTGTCTTACATACCTTGCCACTTTTTTGTTCGTTTTGCTTTAAGTTGCACCATTCTGTTTTTCAATGAATATGCCAAGATGAGCCTGTGGTTAATTTTCCTCTGTGCCAGTGCATGATTTGTGTAACTTATTGCCTCAAAATGCATGAAATGCCATTGTGAAGAACCTAAATTTGCACAAGTTCCCCAGTAGATACATGCGCCGTCAGCATTTACAGTACCTCCCTAGTGACCAGCATTTACCTAATCCAAACTTAGGATCTACGCCAGCGCGTTGTATTGCCCACACTCACATCTGGGGCTGATTTATTTTAGCTGTTCTACCTACTGGAGGGTTTTAGGTAGGTGGGAAGAAGCCAGAGAACCCAGAAAGCCACGGGGAGGACATGTGAAACTCCGTACAGTACATACAGTACAGTAAACTATTGCACAGGATCAATCCAGGAACACGACACTGCAAGGCAGTAACGCTTCCCGCTATTCCATCATGCTGGCTCTATAGTATGTTAGCTAAATATACTGTAAATAGCTAGCTCCTAAGAAAGAACATTGCTAATGGTTGTGTGTGTTTGTTTTTTTTTTTTCATCGCAAGCAAGAAACACTCAGACAGGTGCAAGTACCCTGTCAGTGTCACCATTAAGAACAGTCCATTATCAGAGTAATATGTGGCCAGAGGTGATGCTGTCAGTGATGAATGGGGTAGAAGAGCGCTGACACGTCGCACATAGCAATAAACGTGCTTCCTGTCAGTAATTGTAGCCGTAGACATAAGTGCACTTATATGCTTGGTACACCAGACGCTGAGTGCTGAAGATCAGAAGTACCTGCCACAATCGAGGCCAGGTACGTTGCTTCGCTATTCCGCGCGAGCTCCAGTTCGATGTCCTCGTACGGGGACGTTTCAATGTCATCGTACCCTGCAACAGACACACACTCAGGCTTATCAGTGCAGATACACACACTTTGGAGGCAAACAAGTGGCGGAATATCGTGGCGTAATTAAGCCTGCAGAAGCGCACCATTACCTTATCGTTACAGTTAATTAAGAGAGCTGCTGCATTTAATCAAATTACAGGGATTATATGACGGCGCTAGCTATGATGATGCATAACACACAGTAATGTAACTAATATAGCCGAGTTATCATCTAGACTTATAAGACTCCTAGAGGGAAAACCGTACGTGTGCGAGGAAGGTTATCCGCTTGGTTGCATCAGTGAGAAAGTGTGACAAGCATTCCATGAATCTGATATCATACCATGCACGCCTCGATCACACATACACACTCACACACATACACACACACACACACACACACACACACGTAGAGAGAACGGCTCGTATTCCCTTTGACATCGAAATTATAATGCATCATTTTTCTTATCATGATTTCGCATGCGGGAAAGCACAATGCAAATGAGCGTTTTTGGCACGACGTGTATCACAGCGCAATCACGCAGCTGCGAGCCGCGGCCAAGATACCATTCGCAATTTGAAACGCAGGGCTGAACACTTGACATTTCCATTTGACAGTAGCCGAAAAGCGGTTGTTTCACGGGACTGCTCGTTTCTCCTCTGATAAACTCTATTCTGACTCTCCGCGCGTTTCTATCATCACTCAGAGACGGCGTATTATGATGTTCGAAATCATTCCGATGATACATGGGGTGCATCTCGCCGTTTTATTTTAAAAGATGATAATAAGTCATTTATCTGTGTGGCGCTTTTCCGTACTGCATCCAAGGTCAGAAAGGGGGGGATTATTATAAATGCTGAAACTGGGGATAAACCATTTTTGCTGTCGTATTGTTAGGTCATCATGTCAGGAAACATGGTTTCACTACAGTATGTGTTCACCTTATGCAGATTTATATATAATGACAAACTAGCCTAGCTGTAGGAAGAGGAACTATAGTAGCCCTGCGGAGAAAGCCAGAATAGTAGGTGGAGACAGGGAGGTGGTGGATGCAACTAACAACTAACAACTAACTGATAATGAAAGCGACAGATGGAACTTTCTAGGAATAACACAGCGCTTCGTGACCTGGCGTGACCTTCCTCCCCAGCCTTGTATCTCACCTCAACTCCTTTTGTTGTAGAATATCATCTCAACTCACGAACACACATGCCCAGTGAAGCGTTCATGCGCACACACATGCTCCCACGTACCCAGAATCATGCTGTACATGTGCACAGTGACACGCGCGCAGGTTCCTCACCTTGTGGGAAGCGCACGGTCCAGTACACCCGGAGACAGAGAGCCTCTTTTCGTGATGCGCGCTGGCACTTGCACTCCTGCAGGGGCCGATGGTGCAGCAGGGCGTTTTGGGCATCGGCGCAGGCCTGGCGGGCTTCGGGACTCAGCGGCGTCACGGCCTCCTCGTCCACGCAGTAGTCCAGCTGTCTGTACAGTTTTTCACACTCCGGCTGGGCCATACACTCCTGTACGGCCTGCACGCAGTCCAGCGTGCCCGGGAACAGGGGCACCACCAAGGACAATGAGCCTGAGGGACGACATCGAATTCCAATTCAAATTTTATTTGTCACGTACACAACCACACACAGTTTATTACACACAGCGGAATGCTTAAAAACGACAGCTCGTGACCCAAAAAAGGAAAGAATACGACGATTAAAAGATTTTACTGCAATAAGAGAGAAAAAAAGTGAAAAACTGCACTGAGAAAAAAATGTAGGATCTACAAATTTACAATAAAATAAACTGAAAATGGAACGATCACTCCTATATCATATTCAACTTCACCCGACACACCTACTGTATACGACTACCACAAATGTAAAAGCTGTCCTGTCTCTAAAAGGAAGAATTGTACAAATCTACAGTACCTCGAGCATCATTTACAGTATAAATGCATTTGACTTCTCATGATAAGCATAGAAATATTGAACAGAAATATAACCAAGCGTACATTTTAACATTTGATGATGGGACTTTGGAACATTCTGGGTCCTGACTTTGCAGACAAAATCACACACAATGGGCCGCATTGATGAAGCATGAACATCTTAGAGGAAATTTAGTATTCAAGCTTCACCAGCTTCATATCTTATAATCTGCATTAATTTAGGAAGTTATTATTATTATTATTATTGTGATGTTATTATTAAGTTATTTGAACTTATTTGTTTAAATTATAAACGAAATAAACATTCCGAGAAACATAGTAATATGATAGTTTGTATATTAGTAATAATAATTGTGAAAAAATACATAAAAAAGCAAAGAACACATCATCCAGTATATGACAAATAAGGACCAGTCGTTTAATTAAGACAAAAGAAATGCACCTGTGGTCTGTTTAAATCCATCAGCTGAAAGCATATGGCTCAGCTGAGGGGCGATTTAGATCACGCTGCGTTTATGAGGGAACGGATATTAAGAGACTGGTACTTTTTGTACTTTTTTTTTTTTTCCCAAGGATGAAAGCTGGCATAAAAATGCGTTCTGCTTGCTACGCCATCGTGCACGGGACTTTACATCCAGCGCTAATATGACCAAGCTGTTCAGGTCCAAGCTTTGTCAGGGCTTGAATTTCCTTATTACTGGCTCCTTTCGATAATAATAATAATAATAATAATAATAAAAATACTTTTAAAAAGTGACATTTTAGACATTTTAGAGCATTTGGGCATGATTTAAAAAACAGCAGTTTCCCTGCGTTATGATTGTCCACGGTCACATGGGAACGGTGTAGACATATTTTTTTCGTTCTCCTTTGCTTGTCAAACCACTTTCTATTCACCTCACTTAATTCACATCTAACTGACCCATTCCTGTAATTTGTCTCAAGATTTGGGCCTTTTCAAGTGCTGTTCTGCGGCTAAAAATATATATTTTATTATGTAGACGTGAGTCAAAACAACTTCCACTTCTGCGTCTGAGTAATTCCTTTTCTTCTGTCCGCAGCTTGTTTTTTTCAGCGCTCTCTCTCTCAGCTTTTATAACGTTTTGTACAGTTTTGAGGTTGTCAGTAAATGTGTCGAAAATGTGCTTTGCACCATAAATTCAAATGTGAGTTCAATTTAACCATTTGATTTAAATAATTTAAGTAGAGCTCTATTTAAGCTCTATTTACAATATATACGAAGGGTGTTCGAGTCAAACTGGGACTCCTTTAATGAGGCGGTCAGGGTTGTACAGGAGATGTGGCAATAACTTCCAGCTGGGTTCCTGCAATGTGCAAGTGGTGCAGTCGGCAATATGAGGTCGTGCTTTTTATTGCAAAAAAAAAAAAAAAAAAATGGAATGCTTTTGATAATCAAGCCAGGCATTTTTTTTTTTTTTCCATAAAAGGACAGGGCGATTAAAGGTGTTCCAGGGAGGCCAGCGTTTCAGAAGCAGCCTAAGTTTCTGATCATGGCTTCAGCATACTGAGAAAACTTTTACCTTGATGGTATCCAATCACTAGTGAAACGCTGGGATAAGTGCATTAAGTGTAGGAGGAGATTATATAGAGAAATAATGTTTTTTCTGCACAACCAAAAGTCCCAGTTTGACTTGAACACTACTTATATATGCCCATGTCATAAATCAGCTATAGAAATGTGAAATGTATAACTACAGTAATGAGGGAGTCAGAGAAGTAAAAAGTGATGAATACGGTGTGAAGAGAAGGTCAAGGTACTGTAAAGGCGCATGCTAACTCCTCCTCCTCCCCTTTCTGGACGGAAAAACTCCCTGAGAGGATGAGGAAGAAGACGGGAGACGGGAACCCATGCTCATCTGGATGACACTTGATAAATGATTTTCATGCCTTATTAAGAGCTTATGAGCAACTTATTATGACTATTTGCGTCATGTGTCATATATTTTTTAATCCAATATAGCTTTTACTTAAAGTCTATTGGTATTGTATTGAATTGAAGTCATTTGTTGCTTAATGAGTCCAAAATCTTCTCAGCAATCTCCGTCCTAAAGATATCCAAGCAAAAACATCCTCAGTAATCTCATGGTCTTTAGGCTGTCTGTGTGAAGAAAATCTTCAAGCAGAGATGGGAAAATAAAAATCTGAGTTTGGTTTGGAGTCTGCGAAAAACATTTACACATAACTTTGCTAAAGGATATATGATATATGAGACCCATTACAAAATGGGTCAAGTGATGAGATTATTGATGTTTTGGCGTATTCATGAGCAACCTAATTACTGCCACTGTGACCAAAGACAAATGACAACAAAGAGAAATGTGAGAGAGTCTGACAACCTCTACAATGCTCGTCTGAAAGCCACCAATAAAACGACTCAATTCATTTCAATTTGATTTGTATAGCGCTTTTAACAATGGACATTGTCACAACGCAGCTTTACAGGAATAAAACTTCTGGATATGAAAGGATGATGCTGGCAAGGACAAACTCTCCGAGACGACACGAGGAAGACGAAACCTTGAGAGGAGCCAGACTCGAAGGGAACACATCCACATTTGGGTGATAACGGATAAATTACGACAATATATATAGATAAGGAAACACAGTGAAGACGCAGACGAAAATGGAAATGAAAAGTACTAATAGACTGAAAAACCCAAACATTTTAGTTCGTTTTATGCTGGATCACTGATGATGTAAGCAGTAAGAGTTCTACTGTTACAGGATATTCATCATCTATCTTAAGCCTGAGCTGTATATGATGTTAAACCTAAATGATCAAAGTCAAATCTCATAACACAAATGGTGTTATCCAACACCAATAATAAACCAATCCAATAATTATCCAACAGCATGGCTGAGTTCTTGAATCAGAAATAGTCGATAATAACAGAACTCTCTCTCTCTTTCTCTCTCTCTCTCTCTATGAGTGTGTAGGTGGGACTGTATTATAATTTTTAATGAATTTTTATTTTAATTCATTTAGTTTTAATACATGGTGGCACCATGGCTTAGTGGTTAGCACTGTCACTGTGTGAGTGAGTGAGGTTTAATAAATTATCATTTTTAGAGTAGCTCATTTAAAGGCACTCATGCTCTGTGGGTGAAAATAAGGAAACACAACCAAAAATCCTACGTCCCGAGACGTTTTGTGAATTTTCATTTTTTGTGAAGTTTTGTGAATCATTAAATGTAATGTATGTAAGATAATATTTATAAATAAAGTTATTCTTCATTTTATAATAATTTACAATATAAATATTAATAGTAATATTATTTTTATTATTTTTATTATTATTATTATTATTATTATTATTATTATTGTGTAAGCACTTTTCATCTACTTCCAACTTTTTCATCTTGTATTCTTGTTGCAATCCTTGTTATTGGCAGAGGTGGGTAAAGTAGCCAATAAATGTACTCAAGTAAGAGTAGCTGTACTTCAAAATAATATTATGCAAGTAGAAGTAAAAAGTAGTCATCCAAAATATTACTCAAGTAAGAGTAAAAAAGTATTCGGTGAAAAGATACCCAAGTACTGAGTAACTGTTTCATCATAATGTCTGGTTGTTATTTTTTTTGTAAGCAGTCAGACAAAATGATAAAATAATGAACAAATGGTGACATTTCCAAATAATAAAATGAATGAAATAAATTTTATAAAATAAACTAATAAAATCTTTACAAAATAGCAAATTAAGGAATAAGAAGCACAAATTTCCTAATCTCTGTTTTTCACAATATAAAGCTTTTGAAATAAATCCCTCCTGTAGGTAACATATGTATGTTTGAACAGTGTAACTATTTCCTATGTGAGATAGACTGTATATTCAGTCGCCCTGCAAATGACTCAGCAGAAAATAACATTAGAACATACAGTATGTACAAGAGGTCTCACTGAACCATAAACTGTGTCCAACAGAACAAGTGTAAGAAAATTATAGATTTTTTTAGCCTCTAGTTTATTTCCTAATTATATATGTTAAGATTAAATAAAATAAACATTAAATAAAACAGCTAAACTAACCACGACATGTTTGCTTCACTGTTTACCACTGCTGAAGACAAACCTCCCCCCACCATCCTCTTCTGTGTGGTCATGTGACTTCATGTGGTTATTGTGTTTGCTCCTGATTGGTCAAACGGAGTCACGTGATTATTGTTGCTACATCTGATTGGTGAAACACAGTCATGTGGTAGGTCCACCAGCTGCATTTCTCTGGCAAACATAAAGAATATCTAAAGTGTCGAATAAATGGTTAGAAAAGTATCGAGTCGAGTGTAGCCGAGTGTAGCAGAATAAGAGTAGAGTTTCTTCTTCACAAATTTTTTTCCAAAAAGTTACTCAAGTAAATGTAACTCGTTACTACCCACCTCTGGTTATTAGTAATGCTTTCTAGGACTGAACTTGCCTAACTCTGGTGCAGACTGACCATCTATAACATCAAAAAAAAAAACATTGATCACCAACTACACCAGTAGATCATGGGCACCCAAGGCTCGTTTATGCTCTTGAGGACTGAAGGCCATGGAATCGGGTCTGATTCCACAGAAAAGCCAATGCGAAACAAATCGCAGAAAAAAGTAAATGCTGGAAATGATTGAAAGGCACCAGAACACAAACCCCTGCACCGCAGCCCACCATGCACGGGGGACCAACAGACAAAGAGCACAAAGGCGACGACCCGGCCTCCAATCTCCCCAGTTTCCAATCTGATAGAGCACCAATGGGATGCACTGGACAACCGCAGCATCTAAATGATTGGCCGCTAACCAACACCACAGCACACCCCCAGAGGTTTTGTGGAGTCATTTCCAGGGACCGGACCTGCCCCGGTGGCACAGGGGGAACCTAACACCTAGTGGTTTTAATATTAATGGTTTTAATGTTATGGCCGATCGGTGTATAATGAGCCTGGGTCGTAAGCTGGACTTCAACATTTCAGCAAACACTTAACAGAAAGCAGAGCAGATGGGGGTCGATGGTGGGTTAGCGCAGCTTGCAGGGTCGAAGGTTAAACAGCACAGGTTCAAAAGTTAACCTAGACGAATCACATAAGCAAACAGCGACGTGATGAACTCTGTCTGTCAGAGCGCCGTGAGGAGCCGCCGTGTGCTCCTGGTCAAACACTGTGGATATGATTTAGACTTCCCTCTCTTGTCAGGTCAAATTACGTTCAGCACAAAAGTTCAGAGAACATCCCGTGCTCAGAACAGAGCTTTAAGGCTGTCGGCGTGCTATAACAACTGGTGATTATGAAGGGAAAGATTCTGGCGTAAAGAAAAACACTTCAAGGTGCAAAAAAAATTGGAACCTGGAGAGAGAGCGAGAGAAAAAGAAAGAAAGAAAGAAAGAAAGAAAGGAAGAGCGAGAGAGTGCTTGATCATAAAGGGTGACGTCAGGGTCGTGTGTACAGCCACCATCACCTCTTATCTTTTAGGCTTTAGTATTTCATAATTGTTTAAAATAATAATTTAAATGAAAGAGCGAGGGAATGACTTCACGGTCATTTCCTTCTCCCTCGCCATGAACCCCACTCCACTGTGAAAGAAAAAACATTCCACTTTCTCTCCCTCATTCTTCTCCCTTCCTCTTCTCCTTCAGCCTCGCTATCTTCCATTCCTCTTCTCCACTGTTTCATTCTTTCTATCCTTCATACCTTTCTATTTCTGTTTCAACCTCTCTCACGCTGCCTCTTCTCTTCTCTACATTTCGCTCTCTCTCATCCACATCACTTCCTCTCCTTTTCTGCTTCATTCTCTCCACCTAATATCTCTCACTCCACTTCTACTTTCTTCTCTTTTTGTTTCATTCTTGTTATCCCCATATCTCTCTCTCCCTGGCCTTTGTTCAATTCCCCCATCTTTCCGTTTCATTCTCCTTTGTTTCATTCACTTAATCCCCCAAATCTCTCTTTCTTCCCACTCAACATCCTTCTTCCTCTCCTTCTTCTCACATCTTCCCCAAGCCTCTATCTAATCATCCATCTCTCTCTCTCTCTCTCTCTCTCTCTCTCTTTTCAGCCTCATTTTCTGTTTCATCTATATTTGTGCCTTTGCTTTTCTTCCATATCATTCTCTCCATCTTTCATCTGACTCTATTCTTCCTCTCTTATTCACTCTATTCTTTCTTTCTTTCTTTCTTTCTATCTATCTGTTTTGATCTCTGTCCCATTTTCATCTCTCCATTATCCATTGTGTTTCATACTCTTTCTCTCCTATGTCTCTCTTCTCATCACTTTCTTTCTATCTTCCATTCACCTTCCTCTCTTTCTCACAGTCTCATTTTCTTCTCCTCTCCTCTACGTATATATCTCTCCCACTTTTAGCTATAACCTCTATCTGTCTCTCTCACCAAGCTCACCAAGCTTCAGTTCAGTTTCCTTCACCCCGCCCAATCTCTCTCTCTCTCTCTCTCTCTCTCTCTCTCTCTCTATCTCTTTGAACCCCAGTTTATAATGCTTTAACATTTGTTTTAGGAGAGTTGACAATGTTTAATAAATGTATGAATGTACTCATTTATTCATCATCAGTAAAGGTTTTATGCCGGTCAGGGGTGCTGATGGATCCAGAGTATATCCGGGGAACACTGATGATGAGAGCGAGAGGCGGGAATCTGCCCTGCCACGGACTTGCCTTTGTTCCTAGCTGTTTGTTCTGCCGAGGTATTCTGCTGAATTTGCATTCACCATGCAGTGTTTCATAACATTTCAGTTTAATGTGTTGTGCATACTGTGTAATTAAATGTTTCTAACAGGAAGTATAATTGGTCCTATTAATGTCTTTCGCTCTACCTTTCATCATTTTGCTTTCCTTATCCGTCTTCCTTTTTCTCTCTCTTTCCAACCCCCATCCTTCTCTCTCTGTCTTTCTCTCTCTCTGTCTTGCCAGAACAGCAGGGTGTCCTAATTGCTGTAAGGCCTCGTGTTAAACTATGTGCTGATTGAGTATTTGCGGCTGTGAGCTGTAGACTAAACTGCAGCGGAGGCTTTGACCTCGGCTTTCCGAGAATGAGAGAAAAAACATCACACGTCTAATCATTTCTCATACCAAAAATGCCACACATCTAATCATTTCTTATACTAACACCACCACACATCTAATCACTTCTTGCACAAGTGTAATCACAGAAAACTAAACTAAGATGCACAAGTCTAATCACAACTTCTAATAAAATACCTCACGTTTAATCATTCCTTTCTTGAAAAAACATCGCGTCTAATCACAGTGTAAACAAAATAAACACAGGATCTAGGAAAAACGGCACATTAGACCACCACTAAGAAATTAACGATTTCAAGCATGGGTTGTACTGCAAACACAAACTTTATACATTTTATACAAATTATAAATTTACTATCATTGTTTCTCCTAAATACACCACATGTCTAATCATAGATTTTACCAAAAACAACACATGGCTTTTACCAAACCACTTATGTCTAATCATGGATTTTACCAAAAGTAGTTCGAGCATGGGTTCTACTGCAAACAGAAATTTTATACATTATATACAAAAACACCACATGTCTAATCACGGCTTTTATCCAAAATACCACGTGTCTAATCACGGCTTTTATCCAAAATACCACATGTCTAATCACGACTTTTACCAAAAGACCACATGTTTAATCACGGCTTTTACCAAAAACATCACATGTCTAATCACGGCTTTTACCAAAAATACCACATGTCTAATCATGGCTTTTACCAAAATATCACGTCTAATCACGGCTTTTACCAAAAACACCACATGTTTAATCACGGCTTTTACCAAAAACACCACATCTCTAATCACGGCTTTTACCAAAAACACCACATGTTTAATCACGGCTTTTACCAAAATACCACATGTCTAATCACGGCTTTTACCAAAAACATCACATGTCTAATCACGGCTCTTACCAAAAATACCACATGTCTAATCACAGCTTTTACCAAAATATCACGTCTAATCACGGCTTTTACCAAAAACATCACGTCTAATCACGGCTCTTACCAAAAATACCACATGTCTAATCACAGCTTTTACCAAAATATCACGTCTAATCACGGCTTTTACCAAAAACATCACATGTCTAATCACGGCTTTTACCAAAAACACCACATGTCTAATCACGGCTTTTACCAAAAATACCACATGTTTAATCACGGCTTTTACCAAAAATACCACATGTCTAATCACGGCTTTTACCAAAAACACCACATGTCTAATCACGGCTTTTACCAAAAATACCACATGTCTAATCACGGCTCTTACCAAAAACACCACATGTCTAATCACGGCTTTTACCAAAAATACCACATGTCTAATCACAGCTTTTACCAAAATATCACGTCTAATCACGGCTTTTACCAAAAACATAACATGTCTAATCACAGCTCTTACCAAAAATACCACATGTCTAATCACGGCTTTTACCAAAAATACCACATGTCTAATCACGGCTCTTACCAAAAATACCACATGTCTAATCACAGCTCTTACCAAAAACACCACATGTCTAATCACGGCTCTTACCAAAAATACCACATGTCTAATCACGGCTCTTACCAAAAACACCACATATCTAATCACGGCTTTTACCAAAAATACCACATGTCTAATCACGGCTTTTACCAAAATATCACGTCTAATCACGGCTTTTACCAAAAACACCACATGTTTAATCACAGCTTTTACCAAAAATACCACATGTCTAATCACGGCTTTTACCAAAAATACCACATGTCTAATCACGGCTCTTACCAAAAACACCACATGTCTAATCACGGCTTTTACCAAAAATACCACATGTCTAATCACAGCTTTTACCAAAATATCACGTCTAATCACGGCTTTTACCAAAAACATAACATGTCTAATCACAGCTCTTACCAAAAATACCACATGTCTAATCACGGCTTTTACCAAAAATACCACATGTCTAATCACGGCTCTTACCAAAAATACCACATGTCTAATCACAGCTCTTACCAAAAACACCACATGTCTAATCACGGCTCTTACCAAAAATACCACATGTCTAATCACGGCTCTTACCAAAAACACCACATATCTAATCACGGCTTTTACCAAAAATACCACATGTCTAATCACGGCTTTTACCAAAATATCACGTCTAATCACGGCTTTTACCAAAAACACCACATGTTTAATCACAGCTTTTACCAAAAATACCACATGTCTAATCACGGCTTTTACCAAAATATCACGTCTAATCACGGCTTTTACCAAAAATACCACATGTTTAATCACGGCTTTTACCAAAAATACCACATGTCTAATCACGGCTTTTACCAAAAACACCACATGTCTAATCACGGCTTTTACCAAAAACATAACATGTCTAATCACAGCTCTTACCAAAAATACCACATGTCTAATCACGGCTTTTACCAAAAATACCACATGTCTAATCACGGCTCTTACCAAAAATACCACATGTCTAATCACAGCTCTTACCAAAAACACCACATGTCTAATCACGGCTCTTACCAAAAATACCACATGTCTAATCACGGCTCTTACCAAAAACACCACATATCTAATCACGGCTTTTACCAAAAATACCACATGTCTAATCACGGCTTTTACCAAAATATCACGTCTAATCACGGCTTTTACCAAAAACACCACATGTTTAATCACAGCTTTTACCAAAAATACCACATGTCTAATCACGGCTTTTACCAAAATATCACGTCTAATCACGGCTTTTACCAAAAATACCACATGTTTAATCACGGCTTTTACCAAAAATACCACATGTCTAATCACGGCTTTTACCAAAAACACCACATGTCTAATCACGGCTTTTACCAAAAATACCACATGTCTAATCACGGCTCTTACCAAAAACACCACATGTCTAATCACGGCTTTTACCAAAAATACCACATGTCTAATCACAGCTTTTACCAAAATATCACGTCTAATCACGGCTTTTACCAAAAACATAACATGTCTAATCACAGCTCTTACCAAAAATACCACATGTCTAATCACGGCTTTTACCAAAAATACCACATGTCTAATCACGGCTCTTACCAAAAATACCACATGTCTAATCACAGCTCTTACCAAAAACACCACATGTCTAATCACGGCTCTTACCAAAAATACCACATGTCTAATCACGGCTTTTACCAAAATATCACGTCTAATCACGGCTTTTACCAAAAACACCACATGTTTAATCACAGCTTTTACCAAAAATACCACATGTCTAATCACGGCTTTTACCAAAATATCACGTCTAATCACGGCTTTTACCAAAAACACCACATGTCTAATCACGGCTTTTACCAAAAACACCACATGTCTAATCATGGCTCTTACCAAAAATACCACATGTCTAATCAGGCTTTTATCCAAAATACCACGTCTAATCATGGCTCTTACCAAAAACATCACATGTCTAATCACGGCTCTTACCAAAGGACCACATGTCTAATCACGGCTTTTATCCAAAATACCACATGTCTAGTCACGGCTTTTACCAAAAGACCACATGTTTAATCACGGCTTTTACCAAAATACCACATGTCTAATCACGGCTTTTACCAAAAACGCCACATGTCTAATCACGGCTTTTTACCAAAATACCACATGTCTAATCACGGCTTTTACCAAAATACCACATGTCTAATCACGGCTTTTACCAAAAATGCCACATGTCTAATCACAGCTTTTACCAAAAACGCCACATGTCTAATCACAGCTTTTACCAAAAATACCACACGTCTAATTACGGCTTTTACCAAAAATACCACATGTCTAATCACAGCTTTTACCAAAAACGCCACATGTCTAATCACGGCTTTTACCAAAAACATCACATGTCTAATCACGGCTCTTACCAAAAGACCACATGTCTAATCACGGCTTTTACCAAAAATACCACATGTCTAATCAAGCTTTTATCCAAAATACCACATGTCTAATCAAGCTTTTATCCAAAATACCACATGTCTAATCACGGCTTTTACAATGTCTTTATTAAAAACACCACAGCCTAATTATGGCTTTATTAAAAACACTAAATGTCTAATCACAGGTACTAAAAAGCCGTTATCGTGTTTTCTCATATATAAGCTGATTCATAGCTTCTTCTAAAATATAATCATGACTTCTACTAAGTCATGATTATACACGGGGTGGATTTAGATATGAGCAACACAGGCATTTGCTCAGGGTGGCATCTCGCCGGGGGGGCAACACAGAAAACGTTAAAAAAAATAATAATAATAAAAATAAAAATTCTGAATCACAGCAACATTTGCACGACCGGATTTCTATCTCTTTTTTGCAGGTCGCATTTTTCATGTCACCGTGAGGGTCAATTAATCTAGCTGCCGCCCTGCGTGTAGTTTGCCGGGGACTGACTGACTGACTGGGAAAGTCTCTCCCTCAGCAGTACAAGGTGGGGAGGGAGGAGACTGAGTGGACATCGCACCTCAGGTCCCATTGGAACCTTCGACTTGTGGGGGGGGGAATGAGAAAGGCAAAAGAGCATATCTTTGTACAGCTATGCAATCAGTTAAGTCAATCAGACTATGAAATGATATCTAAAAAAAAAAAAAAAGAAAACCCACAGTTGGTTCATTATATTCATTCATTATTCATTGTGTTATTCATTATTGAAATAAGGGTTTTGTGTGATTGTATTGAGGTCCTGAACTCAGTCAGGGGAATTTCAAATGCTGTAGGCTTAAAAATGGAACGAATTACTTAAGAAGGTTGTACGTTTCATTTGAAAAGTCTATTGATTTGAATATATTTTTTAAATATAGATGTTGTGATTATTTATTTGCGTTGTCCCAAATGTCCGAATTAAACTTTACAGCTAAAATTTTTTTTAGCTTTTTTAGAGCTAAAAATGGTAAATTTAACACATTGGCAAGGCGCTGAAAACACCCAGAGCTCCATTCCCACTAGAACCATGTCTGACACTACTGCATGTCTAATCATGGCTTCAATGAAAAGAAAGTGCATACAACTACAGCTTCTATTAAAACACCACAAATCCAGTCTTGACCGCACATCTAATCTATTCCAATTATTATGGCAATAGACCACATTATATTAGGTTTAGGGGGAGCTCAAAGGCTGATCGGAAGGTCGGAAGTTCAAACCCCAGCTGCACCAGGCCGCCATTGCTGGGCCCCTGATCGAGGCTTCTTACCCATGTCTGATCCAGGAGCAATGTATCATGGGTTTCTGACCCCACATATGTGTTGTCTAATGTGTTGTCTAGAAATTGTCTGGATGGTAATGGAGCACTGACAGACTCGTAATGAACAGAAAGCAGCACAGACCCACGACATATGCTCCAGCTCTAAGGAGAGAATTAGATGAAAGTCTGAAAGAAAGTGTAGGAGTGAGAACATAGAGAGAGGGATAAAAATAAAAAAAGAAAGTGTGTGTGAGGAGGAGGAGGAGGAGGAGGGGAATAAACACGGAATGACAGACAGCGGAAGCAGCAAGCAAGGAAACGGTCTCAGTATGGAGGCCGATTGCAATCAGACACATGCTGGCCTAGGTATTATGGTATGTGTGTATGAGTGTGCGTGTGCATGTGTGTGTGTGTGTGTGTGTGTGTGTGTGTGTGTGTGTGTGTGTGTGTGTGTGTGCGTGTGTGTGTGTGTGCACTGAAAATACACAATTGGGTACACAAGAGTGACAACACTTACACACACAGACACCTTGAAGAACTTGCTTTTAGTCGCTCCACACACACACACACACACCCACGCGCGTACACACACACACACACACACACACACACACACACACACACACACACACACACACACACAGAGACAGAGCAGGAAACAGTAACCGTTATTACGAAAAATTGCAGTGATATAGAAAAATAATGGGAGTGTGTGAGTGTGTGTAAGTGTGCGTGCGTGTATGTGTGTGTGTGTGTGCGCGCACAGATCCAACAGTGTTAACCAATCGATATAGCCGGTCTGTCGAGAAAAGAATGTTAATATAGACTTTATCAATCATAGAATCTTATCCACAACCTTCACTGATCATATACGCTCACATAATAAATGAGAAAAGCGGAGAAAAAACAACACGCGTGTGAGCGGAAATGAGGGAAACGTTGGTGAGAAAACACCACCTGGATCCACATTCATTTTGGTTGAGATTGCCTCAATTTCGTAAATAGTAAGACAAGTGTGTCATTTTCAAAAAAAAAAAAATAATAATAACCATGGCTGTCTGGCTGCAAAATCTGAAAAAGAGAAATGATGACGAGTAATATTTCCGTCTCATATAAACGTGAACTATCATGATTAAGAAATGAATCTGTACGAATTATAAATAAGCTTAGTGCTATAAAATAAAGACTACGTTCTTAGAAGTGTTCATTAGATAGGCTTCTTGGCTTCCTACATGAGTTCTTCTTGGAACAGTACCAGAGTTCCTAGTGACATTTGGGACTTTGGGACACCCTTTGCCAAGAAACATTTTATGCATAAAAGATATCCGGAATACAAATGGACGTCCATGTGGTACGATGTGTTGAAGCGGAAAATGACCATATTAAGACCTTTTTTCCACGAAAGCGTCCGGGTCTCCCAAAGACGTCTTTGTGTCATAAGTTGAAAATTATGAGTCAACTAAATGTTGGAGCATACAGTAATGTGCAAACGCCTCATTTCTTCATATTTTGCTTTCAAAGAGCAGAACTTTCTTCTTTTTTTTTTTTTTTTTTTTACTTTTTATGAATAATTCTCCATCAATTCAATATCCTAAATTATCTAATTTTAGTCCAGTCCGTGTACCTGAACCGTTTCAGAGGAATGATTTCTGTTTGTTAAGCCACACAGTGACCTATGCATCATTCAAGCAAAAAAAAAAAAAAGTTAACAATTTAAGGCATGAACCAGTGAGAAACAGGCGCAGGTGATGTCAGATGATCAGGTGGTGATTAGTACACTGATTCTGCTGAATGCTGAGTGGTTGGAACAGACGAGAGGGGAAATGAGGTCGCTGCTGAGGTTATTCCATAAACAACCACTTTTTTTTATTGTATATTTAGGCACTTTTTTTGCAGCCTGTCACAGAAAAACATTTGTCTGCATTTGTTTGATTTATTCTACATCATTTAATTAGATTTAATATGAAGAAAGGAGGACTGGTTCAAAACTTTGCACATTACTGTACAATCTACAATCATTCAATTATTTTTGGGAATAATTATGAATACAATGTAGATATCTTTGTCCTGATCCATTCATGGAAAAGACATGTTTCTACAATGATCATACACATTGTAGACACTAGACACCCAAGGTTGGTGTCTTTGGGATGGCTTTTTAAGGCATTAAATGTTTACTGCATACTCACCCAGTAACTACTTGAGTAAACTACTTTTTAGCATTATAACAAGTCACGTCTAAGACCAAGAGAAATGAGACCGAAGAGAAATGTCCCACATTTATCCATTCACCTGACATCTACTGTAGTGTTAACTGGGAATTAGTTCAAGTTAGAGCTTGTTTCTCCAGCTGTGGTATGGAAGAAATCTTCAAAGCTATGTTAAATGTTCACTGGATAATTGACGCCTCTGAGCTCGACTCGAATCCATTTCCTATAGAAAAACACTCTAGTGTAGAGCTCTATCAGGCTGAATCAAATGAAATATATATATATAGAATGGCTTCACAGAGATAGAAGCCTTTAAAGATATAAAAACCCTTCGAGGAACCTTGATTTCTAATGTTAGCGTCAGTTCTGCCTTTATATCGAGTGTTAAACGCCGGCGCTGGAGGAAAAGTTCCCCAGAGTGACGGACAAACAAAACAAAGAACCGTTCAATTTTTCAAGGGTTCACTGCATGATTAAGGCTTTTAGTTTCCTAAACACCCCCACCCCCACCCCCCCCTACCCCCCCTTATCCCCCCCTGTGTGAGAATTGGTCGCGTCCATCCATTATATGCACGCGGCAAAAACTGCAATAGCAAAGTGCATACACAATGACAAGAGAAAGAGTATAATGAAAATGAAAAATATTTTTAAAAATTTGTTGGGTTGTCGGAAGAGAGAAGATTCTCATCCCAACAGGCGGTATGCTGTTTAATAAGACCGGAACAACAAACTGCTAAAAAAAAATGGGGTGTTTTTATACACCAAAGATTTCACGCTATTCATCAGCACTGCTTAGGATATGTTGAGCCTGTTGTTTTGGTATTTCTCTTGGTCTTAAACTTAAATTTTATTGGTTCCCTGGAAGGCACAATCAAGGAAAGCATACTAAATTTTTATTATAATTTTTTTTTCCAAGGAAGTACATGTCATGCATTTAAAAGGCAAACATTAAAACCTGATAGCCTCCAGTGTAAACAAATAACCTCAGAATAGTTCTTTAGCGTGTTGTACGGGCGGCACGTCGGCTTGGTGGTTAGCACCGTCGCCTTGCACCGCCAGGGTCTGGGTTCGATTCCCACCTCTGGGTCTGTGTGCATGGAGTTTGCATGTTCTCCCCGTGCTTGGTGGGTTTCCTCCCAAAGACCTGTAGATTAGGCTAACTGCTATTCCCAAATTGCCTGTTGTGTATGTGTGCCCTGTGATGTACCATTCCATGGTATGATATTTACCACAGTATTAAAGGTATTTAGGCCTCTCTTTCCACTGATATGGTTAAGAAAAAAACTGAAGGAGGTATTTTTTTCCATTGCCTAGAGTCTAATAGACCCCAATAATTTCAGACTTTTAATTTCTGCACTAATATATTTTCTCCAATTCTGTTTCTTTCTTTCTTCCTTTTTTGCAAACTAATTAAAACCCAATTGACAGAAAGTGGTGGCAGACGCAACCCTCCTTTCTGCTGTGAAGTGTGTGTGTGTGTGTGTGTGTGCATGTGTATGCGTGTGTGTGTGTGTGTGTGTGTGTGTGCATGTGTATGCGTGTGTGTGTGTGTGCATGTGTATGCGTGTGTGTGTGTGTGTGTGTGTGTGTGTGTGTGTGTGTGTGTGTGTGTGTGTGTGTGTGTGTGTGAATTACAAGGCTGATAAAACCCGATAACGAGCATCAAACGTTAAAACACAATACCTACAGAATCTATTCACGCCCACCTGTTTAGTCGTTCAGTAAAGGGGAAAGAAAAGCACGGAGGAATAAAAGCTGATGTCTAATTACAATGACTTCCTGTCTGCGTTTGCCTGCACGTCTCGACTACGTTTATTTACCTATTCTTCCCCCCCCCCCCCCCCTCCTTTTTATTTCCTGTCTAATTTCCTTTCTAGTTTATTCGATTTTCTTCTTGGGTCTGTTTAGACATTTGTCTACAGTTAAAAAATAATCTGCAGTGCAGACATGTTGTATTAATCTACAAACTTTAAACAATATTCCTCAAGGACTCTTTACATGGGTGATGTTCTACAGTCGCTTTTGTTGCATTTCGGTTTTTACAGTACACTCTTAAAAGACAGAGTGATTTAATGGCTCTTTAAACGTTTACTGGATACTTAAGGCTTCCTAGCTTCTTAAGAAAGGTCTCTACTTGGATCCTTTCCTAATTAGGAACCACTTGTTGTAGGGTTCTACATGAAAGCATTAAGGGTTACCTCATAGTGACAAAATCAAATAGCTTATTAGATTACCTTAAAGTTTACCTCTAGTGTTGAACCTTTTTCCTCAAAAGGGCTTCAGTATATTTCAATTTCAATATATATATTTTTTTCATTTAAATTTTTATTTGTATAGCGCTTTTATAGACACAATCTGATCATTTTGATTCATACATATTCACTCACACTTATACTGCTTTCCATAATTTTCTTTTGATTCTGTAAAGCTACAGTAATACAGCATCAATACCAGTGGCGGCTGGTGCAAAAAAAATTTTTTGGGGGGGCGCAAACAAAATAAAAATTTTACTTTTAATACTCGCCTATAAATAGGCATTTATCAGGTGATTGCGCATCATTACTACTAGTATAAAATAAAGGCATGACTCACATCACATCCAGTCAGCAGCTCCGCTTGCCATAAGAAGTGCTGGAAGACTCGTTGAGAATGGTCCAATCACATGAGCCCAAATATTTAAACAATATTGATTCGCTAAGAACAAAAGTGGGAGGGTTCAGGGCGCACAGTGCTACGCCCCAAGGATGACTTGAAACGATCCAATCAGAGCTCAGCCTCAGGTCACATGCTTTTAAAAAATCTACGTGCCTACATAGACACTCGTTTACACGTAGTACAGTTTAGATAGTTTTTAATTGCAAATAAATTATATTAAGAAATACAGCTGAATATTGTGACTAAATGACTTTATTTCATTATTAACATAAATCATTATTATGTTAAATAATTACATGTGAAAGTAACGCGCCCCTTATTGACCGGCCGCCACTGATCAATACTGTAAAGATAAAATAATCATTGTTAAAATGCTATACAAATAAAATGAATCGAGTTAAAGTGAATTTACAGAATGAAGCAGCTTTACAGAATGAACACATTTTATAGGTTCTAACTCGCCACAATGATCTTGTTGTTGGCTTTTGCTTAGAACAATGAAGTCTTTTCCTGCTAATCAAAGAAAACGTTATATGTTGTTAATTTCTTTTCTCTTGCACTGAGCTTCAACACTATTAAAATAAGTGTCCTTTGAAGGGTTTTTATTGTTTAAGGGTTCTTGCTCTTTAAACGTATCTTTCAATATCCCTCAAGGACTCTTTACATATGGGTAATGTTCTAGGCTCCGTCGCATTTCAGTTTGTGCTGCATTTGTTCCACACTCGTAAAAAACAGGGTAATTTAATGGCTCTTTAAGAGTTTACTGGATACCTAACGCTTCTTAGTGACATAAAATGGACGGATTAGACTTGGATCCCTTTCTAAGAGGAAAACTCTTTGTTGGAGGGTTCTAGATGGAACCTTTAGGACTTTCCCCAAAGATTCACACCAGATAGCCAATTACAGTAGGTTGTCAGCCACTAAACTTTCATCTTTAGTGTTATAATAATTTTTTTTTTTTTAGAATTTGGACAGGTCTAAATTTATAAAATTGTTCAACTAAGATCCCTGTCTAATAGGAAAACTCTTTGTTGTTGGGTTTTGCTTAAAACATTCAAGACCTTTCCCACAGTCCTACATTGTCCTGCTTAAGCTACACCGCTATCGCAGGAAGGTTTCTTCAAAGGGATTTGAAAGGTTTAAGGCGCCTGTTTCTCTGAACTATTTCAGATCTCTTCATAATAAGAAACTCTATGTTGTAAATATTTTACATAAAACCTTCAGGAGATTCTGCAAAAATTACAAACCAAATAACCTTTTAGGGTGTTGAAACTATTTTTTCGCCAGTGTTGAACTTTAAAGGTCTTAGGCAAAGGGTTCCTCAGAGGACCGCTGGTATATTCTACTTTGATTCATTTATAATAGGAAAAACTTGCTGTTGTTGGGTTATTTATAAACTTTATAAAATGGATTAAGTTGGGGAATATGTAAGAGTTTTTATTTTTAGGAAGTAAGGAAACCAAAACCAAATAATGTTTTATGTTGATGGAGATTCCTTTCTCTCCAGTGTTGTCTTAAACAATATAAGAAATAAAGGTTCTTCAAAAGTTTAACAGTTTAATAAAACCTCAATCTTTCTGAAAGGGTGCTATTTTTCAAACCTATAGCATCTTGTAACATTTTCTCTTTTCTGCTGAACTGGTTTGCCAGTAGAATTGGTCAACTTGGAACGATTTTTGATATGGTTGTAGCAAAGTAAATTTCAGGTTGTTAGACTTGTGTAAGGCTTGTTTAAGGGTTTTCCAGAACTCTAAAAGGAGTCTACAATCAGGTCTAAGAGTATTTAAAACAGCGACGCAACTTGCACACGTTTTCCCACTCACGTTTCCATCCCGATTGATTCAACATGTAATAGTGTAGACTTTCAGCTTTAATTGAAGGGGTTTAACAAAAATATTGTGACAAAACAAGGAAATTTCAGAAACCCAAGGATTTTTTGTATGTTCATAAAAAGAAGGAATGACCTTCAATGAGCTCGGCAACACCAAAAGGCCTGTAGGACCATGAAAGGCTATAAAGTGGACAATTCATTCCCCTTCGCTTCCCCATCTAGCCAAGTCAAGGACACTCCAGAAGGTAGGCGTATCATTGTCGCAATCAAGCGCCGCCTTCATGAATGTAAATGCAGACAGTTTACGTCAAGCCGCTAGTTTGCTAGAAAACCAAAAACCTGCCCAGATTATTTGTTACATATATAATGGATGCCGTTTTCTGGTCTGGGTGAACAGTATATGGCTGCTAATGGAACTGGGTCACTGGTGTTTATTGATGATGTGACTGCTGATAGAAGTAGCAAGACGAATTCTGAAGTATATAGAGCAAGTTTTCTGCCCAAATGATTCTGTCAAATGCTGTAAAACACATAATGACACAAAATGTATTGTTAAATAACCCAAGACAAAAAAGAACATTTTTCGAAATGGCAGATTGAGTAACCTGACCTCAAACCAGTAGAGAATGCTTTTCACTTGAAGACAAAACTGCAGGCAGAAAGATCCACAAGCAAGCATCGACTGAAGGAAGCTGCAGTAAAGACCTGGCAAAGCACCACAATGGAGGAAACTCAGCATGGGATGTTCATGGGTTCCAAACTTCATGTAGGCAGTCATGAATTGCAAATTGTTTGCATCCATAAATGAAAAAAAAAAAAAAAGCTTATTTTAATAATTGTTGATTTGTCCGTTTATTTTTGAGCGAACAAGGCTGGTAATGTTTTTTTTGTTTTGTTGTTGTTAAATCCTCTGAATTAAAGCGGAAAGTCTACACTTCAATCACGCCTTGACTGCTTCATTTTAAATCCATATTGTACAGGGGCAAAATTATGAAAATGATGTCAATGCGCAAATATTTGGACCCAACTGTGTTTGAAAACGTTTGTTAGATGGAAACATTGTTCTAGGGTTCAATATTAAACTTTCACGTTTTACCCAAATAATAATAATAATCATCATCATCATCACCATCATCATCACCATCATCATCATCATCTATAAAGGTCCTGAGGTGCATGTTAGCACTGTTGAAGTTTTGAACGTGCAATATCTATGAGGTCAAGAAATAAATCAGGAAAAAAAAAATCAAACACGAAGATTGATCCGGGTCTCTGCGCAGAGCATGAAGGATAAGTTCTCTCCAAGCTCCAAAGAAGTAAGAGCGTGCCTGAGGGCTGCTGTTCTTTAATTCAGACACTCAGTGGTTTTAGTGAAATGTGGGTCAGAGCGCGGCCCTGCTCACTATCGATGACACGTCACATCAGAGCGTGGCGACTGCATTAAAGCGCGCAGGCGGAAGAGGCTGAGAGTGATCGACAGCTCGGAGGAGAAACCCAGCCGCGATCGAGGGAGGAAGTTCTCGCCGCGGCACATTAACAGGACGCTAATTTAGAACGCTTAGCCAACACCATCCGTTTAATGATAATGAGCTGCAACATTATGCTGAAATCAGGACTGGGTGAGGTGTGAGATGGGGTGTATACACACACACACACACACACACACACACTCTACACAAGCTTTCTCACATAGACATTCTCTTTCTTTCGCACAAACACGTTTTCCCTCTAAAGCCTTTGCTTAGCCATGTCTTTTACGCACAGTCATTTGTCTTTCACACACACACACACACACACACACAAACACACACATACACGCACACTCAATCTCTCCCACATACACATTCTCTTTCTCTGATACAAACACAATTCCCTCCAAAGCTTTCACTCTTTCTCTCTCTCTCTCTCACACACACACACACACACACACACACACACACACACACGTTCTAGCATACACATAATACTCTTACTCTCTCTCTCTCTCTCTCTCTCTCACACGTACACACACACTTTTTCTGTCACTCATGGATTCTGTCTCTTGGCTCGAGTCTCGGAGCCGAGGCGCAAGCCCAACACCATCTGCCATTTTCACGACTGCGTTCCAAATCCTTGTTATCAACAAAACACACAAGCGACCCTGAAGGGCCTCGAAACTTCCCTGTCCTTCACCGTATGTCAAGATCAGACTGGCAAAACAATCAACTTCGCTAATCCCCCGAGCCCCTGCGGCCCGGCCCGGCTTTCTCTCCCTGTCCCAGTATGCGTGTGTGCTTACTCGCCGCAGGCCTATCCCTTTACAATTCCGCCAAAAATCGCCTAAACACAGGTATTGTTTACGCATATCCTAAAGTCATTCGCTTCCAAATTCCAGATGTTTTTTTTTTTTTTTTTTTTGCAGATTTAGCGCAGGCTCTACCTCTAAACACAAATTTAATCAAATTCCATCCTGTCACAAAATCTGCCACATTCAAAACGCAGTACACTTACTCACTGCATTATTCACACTTTTGTTGTTGTTTTATCAGCGTTAATTCACGTGAAAGAAATGCCATTGATTTCAACTCCGACTCGCATTCACACCTAAAACACTTTAGTCTTGAATAAAAAATCCAGCGAAACATCTGTTAGCCTTTTCAGCAACCTATGAATTTCACATGAGAGCAGATAAAGGTCGTTCCATCATTGTTGAGCTGAAGAATAAATCTCAATCCGAACAAAAATGAGAGCTGGGATCCACTCTGGCTGTTTTTTTTTTTTTTTTTCACTATTGTTAAAAAAACCTCTGAGATTCTGAGTATTTGTTCATTTATGCAGTGAAAATATGGTGTATATTCCATGACCTGTAATTTTTTGCGGAATGCCTTTTTTTTTTTTTACAATGAAGTTGGTAAATACACTGTAATGTCTGCGCTGCTGGATGACCGACAGTTGTTATAGAAATGATTACACCCCAATGTGTGTGACTTTTCTTTTTTTTTTTTTTTTTTTTTTTCGTGGAGTGACTTGGAAGTTTTGGAGCACATTATCCCTTAAATCTGCAAAATATCACAAGAGGTGTGTTCAAGTCAAACCGAACGATTGACATTTACAGAAGACTTCAAGCACAGTACGGCGATGAGACGCTTAGCCGCCGTAAACCATTTAAACGGTGCACATGTTTTTAAAGACGGCTGTGAAGGACGATCCCGTGAAAATTCAAGTGGAGCGAGTGGAACTCCTGCTCTTTGAATAATAAACTGATAACTTGTCACCAACATCTGTGGGGAAATTTTCACATGTTTGGACCATTAAAGGAGTTCCTGGGAGGCCAGTGTTTCAGACATCAATGAGGCAGATCGATCACAGCTCTGGCGTAAACTCCGAGAAGACTTTCTACCTTGATGGTCTCCAAGCGCTAGGAAGATGCTGGGATAATTGCATTAGTGTAGAAATTATTATATTAAATTATATTATATTATATTATATTATATTATATTATATTATATTATATTATATTATATTATATTATATTATATTATAGCATAGCATAGCATATGGGGAGTTTTTACTCTCATAACTGTGTTCTGTCATTCTGCGCAATCAAAAGTCCCGGATTGACTTGAACACCCCATGTGGTTTTTAGGTATAATGTTAAAAAAAATGGTTTCTAACATAATATGCTTCCAGGAATAAAATCTCTTCTTAGTCTTTCTAGTATGAAAAACTCCATAGGTGTAATGTATTGAGCTATTTTTGATCTTTAAAACAAGGATTTTTCTTCCTTCACTGTTAAAAAGAAAAAGGAACTTAGACCATTTATAGACATTTTCCAAACCAGTAGGCGATTATATATTCCTAACCGTAAATCCAGGTTGGCCAATCAGAAGCCTGGACAAAAAGGTACTTTTTAAACGACTATGTCGGTCCCTGACATGAACATAGGAGACACCTTACACACCAGGGCCCGTATTCACAAAGCTTCTTAGAATTCTCTAAGAGAGCTCCTATCTTAGCCTAAAAGGTCCTAGCTGGGAGTCTTAGACTAAAAGGGATTTAGAAAACCTCTTAGAGCAACTCTGCGTAAGGAAATTACAAAAACCTTTATCTTAGTGAGGAGGCGTGGTCGACTCCATTGCTAGGGATGATGCAGCAATTCAAGGACTAATGCAGCAATTCAAATTTTGACCTCTGCAAAGGTCTTGAAATGCGCTCTTTGTGAAAATAGAATATATGATAATCGAACATAATGTTTGTATATAATGAAATTGTAGTATAATCATGACTACAGGCTCCTTCATGCAACGTTTATGTTATAGGCTCAATTTCTTATAGTGAATTAAAACAGCCAAATGTTGAAAATGTGAAGCAATTTCCACACAGCTGTTACTATATTTAAGTTCTTACATTTATTTATCATACTGATTTTTTTTTTTTTTTACGTGTAATCCATTTCAGATTGATGGGAGCAAAATGGCTCAGCTTTTACCAGTTTACATGATTGCAGGGACAGACTGTTTAAGTTGCACTTTTGGATGGTTTGTATTCAATAATCCAAGAGAGATGGAAGGAAGTAAAACAACAAGAAAACCAAATTGGACAGAAGTGCAGTGTTTACTTTTAGCTTTGCGTTCTGTGTTTGTAGAATATTTCTTCTTTCCGCCATTTTGTCCTCTGCTATAGAAACTCTTAAGCCTCTTAAAAGTCCTCCTCGCTGCTCTTAACATCTTTTAACTTAGGAGCTGTTTTTAGGGCTTAGATGTTTTGTGAACCATTTTCATCTTAACTAAGATTTAATCCTAAACTTAAGCGGAAATTCTAAGAAAATGCCATAATTCTAGGAATTGTCTTAGAATTTCATCACTAGGAGCAACTTTTAGGCTTAAGAAGTTTTGTGTCATTTCTCCTGTCCACACTGAAAAAACTGAGTTTAGGAATATATTTATCCTGGAAGGAGTTTACCAAAAGGTCAGTTTTCCGTGATCTAAATCACAGCTTTGGTGTTTATGAGAAATACCTGTGTGCCTAACACTGTCTAATAAGTAATGTAAGACAAGTATTACAGTACCTAACAGCGAGCATGTGCACTCACTATTTTTTAATAAAACATGTTTAAAAATGCTCCATATTTGCCCTGCAGGTCCATCAAAAACACATCTTGTTATTTCAGGTTGTTTATCACCTACTGTACATCTCGTTACCATCCATCCGATGAAGATTTTTGCCCTCAGTACAAATTACCAGCTTCATCTCAAATTCACACCACTTTTTTTTCTTCTTCTCCTTCTTACCCTTACACAGATTCATACTTTAGCATCTTTTATTGTCACTAATGTTTTAATATCAGCCGCCTCGAAAGGTGCGAGTGCATATTCTCTGGTAATGTGTCAGCTCCTGTTCACATCTATGTCTCTTGATAGTTTCCCGGGAATTACGTCAGGTCTCGTCCCCGAAGACGGGAGCATAAGTCTGTCTGTGATTTCGACTTTCGACCTGCGATCACACCTAAACACTTTCCTATTAATAATAATAATTCGGTTAAGTGTGAAAGAGGCTTTAGACAATATTGAAATGATGGGTTTCAACAGACATGCAATAATGGAACAGTGAGCTAAATTCTCTACTGGAGGGATTTATGTTGAATGTAGTGTGATGTGTAAGGTGTCAAACCCATCGTGGGGTGCTGGAAAGATGGTGTAACGTGGCCTGACATGAATCAGAGGTACTGTTATCAACCTGAAGTGTTTAATTTCAAGAGGGTTTGAGCAACAGCATTAATATGTGGTTTATATTCATCAGCTGCAATTACAGTATATGCACAATATTTCTATAAATTAAAGATTCCAACTTAATTGTATAGACGGACATTAATCTGATGAGATTCGTACAGTATGTACAGAATATAACTTTTTTATATGTGCCACGGTAAAAAAAAAAAAAAAAAAAAAAAGTTGTGTTCTGACTTTTTTTTCCCCCCTCAGAATTCTCACTTTTTTAAGAAAATATTAATTTATTTGAGAGCTTAAAATGAGATGAGAACTCGGGTTAGGGTAAGTGAGAAACTTCTTAGAAAGTAAGAACTCCAATATATACTGTACATATTTTTAATCCATCCATCCGTCCAAGAAACTCTGTAGTCCAACTAGAGATCGTGGAGGCCAGTGGTGACCGTTGTATTTATTCCTATTTAATTTTAAGGAATCCGCACGCTCATTCTCACAATTATTAGACAATGCCTAATCTGCATGCCTTTGCACTGTGGGAGGAAACCCACCAAGCATGCGGAGAACATGCATGCACATAGGCCACAAGATGGGACTCGAACCCGGACCCTGACGGTGCAAGGCGCAGTGCCGATATATATTTTTAATGGTGGCCCTAATCCCCTTCCTTACCGTAGGTTAGGCGTCTCTTCTCTATCGATTAATCCTGCCTGCTATATTATGATTGGTTGCAAGCATTCATTCTCATCTATGACTGGTTCGATGCTTTACTACTGTGTATATAAAATGCTGAGCCAGTGACCCAGTGGATGGAGGTCTGAAGTGAGGGCTGATGGGAGAGAGTTTACAGATTGGAAATGGAATGTATTTGTGTTTCGTGAGGATCGGGGCAGCTTGTAGGTGCATTCTCGTTGTTTCTATATCTATACATGGTAAACTATGGGCTCTGACCGAGTGATGCGCATAACCACGCCCACCAGTACTGTACTGGTCCAAAACTGCTCATAGCTCCACTCAACATTTTGATTTCATTTATGGCAGTACAAGGTTTAACTTCAGGCAAATACTGAAGGACTGGCAAAGTTTCACTCAATTCTGTCCAGCCGGTTTTGCATGATGCTGTGACAAAATCTGGCTGGAAAGACATCCAGATATACAGACATACAAACAGAAAATTTTCAGAGACTGGTTTCAGGTCCTCAGAATTATTGAAACGCAAACGATATCATTAAAAGAGCGAGCTCTGACCGATGTCCAGACAAAACCAGCCTTGTACAGATACTTATACAGATTCATCTGCGCCATTTGACCAGTCAAAACTTTTCAACAGCTCTGTGGTATGAACTTTTTCTTTCTTTCTTTCTTTCTTTCTTTCTTTTTTGGACTCTACAATTTAATGTAGCTTACAATCGAACGCCTTCAATCTTTCTTCTTTAAAAGCCTGTCATTGACAGGCTCAGTGTTAGCACAGGAAAATCACTGGAAGAAGAGGCACATTCTGCCATTAAACGCACCAAAGTGGGTAAATCACAGCATTCCAGCCCTTCTGATGTAAAGGACAGCGGGTAGAGAAAGAGCAAAAGACAAACAGTCTCACACAGATTTTCAGCGTAACATCTTTTGGCCTTATTAGGAAAGCACGGATTTCTCAGGAAAGTGGATTTTTTTTTAAACACATTATTTGGATGTTTTTCACTGCTGATGGAAACGACTTGCTCGTGAACGTGTGGTGTATATTTTATGACCAGCCAATTGTTTGCGCTTGCTACAAGACAACAATATAAGACAACAATAGGCAATACTATTAACAACGATAATAATAACTTATTGCACATCCTTGCAGTGTTTCATGTATATTTTTAACAAATATTTATTTATATATTATTTTTAAATATTGTAATGCCTGAGTTTTGGACTGATCCGTGGAAAAGAATCAGACTATTGTAGAATCTGCTGCATGTATTTTCTATTGTTACAGTTTTTTTTTTTTTTTTTTTTTTTTTTTTTAAACTCCCTTTTAATTGAATGCAAAGCATTAATACTGTAGATCTGTATCCAGGAAAAATGTGCGGCGCCTCTATCTATATATACATAAGTGAGTTTAACGGATGTGACACTTATACATTATTAATGCGTCTGAAATCACACAGCCCTTGGATTAACAACTGCTTTACTTTCCCATGGTGAGTAATTCAGTTCCAAAGAACTGGCTGTCTATATTAAAAACGGAAGTGTCATTACCTGTCTCTGGATGCGCCATGTCTGGTGTGTCCTTGGGCATGTATCCATCTCAGACAGCATTAGAGCTCCGGCTTTACACGAGCGGCCAATTAGGCCGGGTTTAAACTTGGCACAGGAGGTAGCGGAGACGTGCACAAAGCAACGAGCTACATATAAATCAGGAGCTGCGTACGGACACACCCAGCAGCACCGAATACTTCCTTAGACACTGTGTATCACAGATCATACAGTATAAAGTAACATTTCCAGTTGTGTTCCGTTTTGGTAAAATGATTTATAAACTTCCTAAAAAAGTTCAAGTACCAATCAAAAGTTTGGATTTCTTTATTCAAAACTATGAAATAAAATATAGCATTGGGTTATTATGGAACAACAACAACGGTCAGGTATTATTTGAAGACATGAAGGTCAGATGTTCTGGAATAATTCCTGCAAGAACAGTATTGTGTCAAGTGCGTTTGCAAAACACATCAAGCTCCACGATGAAACTGTCTCTCATGAAGACCTTCCCAGGAAAGCGAGACCAAAACTCAGTGTACCAAAACATTTCGAGTTACCAGCCTTAAAAATCACCAATTAACAAACAGCACCTCAGATTAGCGCCGTCGTGAGGGCTTTACGGATCATACAGTACGTAGCAGACACATCTCAATATCTCAATACTGTTCCAGCATATTTTGGACGCCTTCAGTATTGTTTTACAATGTAGAAAGAACTAACAAATCAGGAAAGGCCATGGAATTAGAAGGAGTGTCCAAACTCTTGACTGGTAGTGTACTTCAACACCCACCCGAGTCTGTCCACCATCCAGGACATTATATGTGTTCTAAGCTTTCGGCATTACACAAACTGCACATCCTGACTCGAACTGTTTGGTTCAGTATTTCAAAAAGACACGTTTATGTAGTTAGCAACACTATAAGACACACTGCTGTCTGTAAAAATGGACACAAGGACATCAGAAACAGTTGAATCAGCACTTTGGCCTCAGTCCGGCAGGAGAAGTGGCCTAAAGTTTCGAAGTTTCTGGGAACAGTACATCAATGTGACTGAGAGGAGAACATAATCACAATCGTATTTAGGTATTTTAATACAGAGCTGTTGTTTTAATGATATTTAGATGGTGTTCCTGACACTCGAGTGTACACATACACTGCTGAAGTCATACCTTTTCAGCTTCTGTTACTTTTAAGCAACATGAGCCTTGAAGCTTCATTACCAAACCAAAGAAACAAACCTATTAAAATTATTATTATTATTATTGTTGTTGTTGTTATTGTTAATATTAATAATATTCATATTCATAATATTAATAATAATAATAATAATAATACTAACGCTGTACAATTAATTATGTAAAATTACAATATTGTCCTGTGCAATTATTTAAATACTTTTTAAAAATTCTGTTCATGATAAATAAATGTTGTCAAATATCCTCTTCATGAGATCATGCTTGCCATTACTTGCTTATGGCCTAGATAAAAACATTTGAATGCATAACAATACATCTAATAGTTTCATATCACAGTTTAAAATTTAATTGCAATATGTGTCAAAAATAATCGCAGGCTGATTTTTTTAAACAATTGTACCCCCTTATTATTATTATTATTATTGTCATTATTAATATTATTAAACAGAATAAGAAAGTCGCCAGGGTCACTGAATCCTGAACAGCCGCTACACACGATGCAAGGCTGTTTGTTTAGTCTTTCGTAGGATTGATTTTCCACACCTGCTAACATCTGTCACCTAAAGTCAAAGCTCAGATAGAGACCTCCTGCCCCCTCTATCTCTAAAACACACATTCGCACTTAAATACACACCTGGTGTCTCGCACACATGCTCATTGTTCTAGCTTTGTTAGGACCTTGCTCTGACAATATAACAGCCAACACTAACACTAACCTTAACCTTAAGCTCAGGAACCAGAAATAGAAACCATGTTTTTGTTTTTTTGTTTAATAACAGTTATAAAGTAAACAAACAAATAGATTTTTGTGAGGACCAGGTGATTGTGAGGACATGTGATATTATACTAGCTTTGTGCGGACTTTGGTCCAGGTTGGTTTTTAAGAATTGGTAAACACACACACACACACACACACACACACACACACACAATCTGTTTACAATAATTGGAATCTGTTTGATGTTTGCATGCCCACAGTGAAGCAATAGCACTGTCCTTGTATAACATTTACAGTTTTTCCTTTTATATCCTAATTAACCACCAGCTTCAACACACGAATGACTCAATTTTAAAGCTGAGATGAACTTCAAACAAACTTTCCGGACTGTTTAACCTCGTGTTAAGCCAGTTTTATATTTATCCTAGCAGTGCATATATACATACGTATATTGATTTAAACAGATATTGGGTATGTATCTCTGGCTCTGAGTCATAAACCACATAAACTCAAGCATTTTTACACAGGCACATCTGGCACATCTGTCCAGCAAGGTCCAAACGTAATCACTTAATTAACGCTAAATAATCAGATCACCCCTACTGCAAACAAAACAGTAAAGTGACAAAGTTGTGAACACCAAACAAAGAATTGCAAGACAACCACAAGAACATCACTTTGTTTTAAAATTAATAGTATAAAAAACGAACGCTGCACACAGAGTTTAAACATTATTGCACACTGATAATTAAGTCATAGTTTTTTTGTTCAGTCATCATTTAAGTCACAGACTGCTGGAGATATCAAAGTTTCTTTTATGTGACACCAAAAACCCTCGATGTGTCACATGGCCCTGTAGGAAGCGGTGCCTTTTTGAAAGGGGGAGCACACAAACTAGGATAATAAATCTACAAATACAAGTAAATAATAGGCTGGTGAAAGGGATACTATTTGAAAATCAGCAAATTCTATGCACTTTTAAAATTTATTTGCATGCAATTACTAGTGAGGACCTTGATTTAAAAAATAATCCGGGCTTTATTACTGCATATGTTGCTTTGTCATAAAACAAAACATTAATACATTTTCCACTATGTATTAATGATTCTACACTATATATCCAAAATATGTGGACAGATTCTTCTTCTCCAAACTGTTTCCACAAAGCTGGAAGCACATAATTGTATGGAATGTCTCTGAAATTCCCTTCACTGAAAGTAAAAGGCATAAACCTCCTCCAGCATGACAATGCCCCTGTTCACGAAGTGAGCTTCAGCTAACTGTATGTTATTGCCACATAACGTTGCTGAGTCTAGACCTGACCGACTGAAGCAAGCCCAGATCATAACACTGCCTCCAGAGGCCTGTACAGAGGCCACTTTGCATACACTTCCCTTTACACCCTGACGCACCCATCGCTCTGGAATAGGATCAATCTGGACTCTTCAGACCACATGACCTTTACCCATTGCTCCAAAGTCCAATCCAATCCAATTTATGCTCCCTAGCAAATTACACCCTTTTTTCCTGATTAGTCTCACTAACAAGTGGTTTTCTTATGGCCACACAGCTGTTTAGTCCCAATCTGATGAGTTCCTGTGACATGTGATTGTGATTGTGTGTGTGTGTGTGTGTGTGTGTATGGAAATGCTCTGACTTTCCCTATTAAACACAGCTGAGTCTTCTACTGTTGATTATTTATTTACATTTTTTTTACCATGCAACTTCACCAAGCGTTTAAGTCATCACAATTTATGATTTCCTTTTCTCGCACCACATTTTTTCCAGGAAGTTGACGTTTCAGGACTATCCTTCCAGGTTTGAATAATGTGTTGTACATTTCCAGTATTTTTATCAATCATCTTGTTTTCTTTGTTTGATGCAGTACAAAATTTGAACCCTCTGAACCTCTGACCGTTTTTTTTTTTTTTGGTCGCAGTCTATCAATCTATCTAGGAAATATACTGCAATATATACAGTCACAGTGCATTTTTATTAGGACAGATAAAAAGAAGAATTCAGCTATTAAGCTAACTTATAACAGTCTGACTCTAGCCACTTTATCTTTTTATGTGTCTTTTTCCTTTATGCTTGTTACTTGTACCATCATCATCATCATCATCATCATCACCACCACCATCTCATAAATTCACCCAAAAACTGATGATTTAAAAGATAAGTGACTCCAGCTACTATTGCTACAGTATATTTCAACCTTTATTATTAGTATTATTATTATTATTGTTGTTGTTGTTGTTGTTGTTGTTTTTGTTGTTGTTGTTATGTAGCATTAACACCCCCCCCCCCCCTCCAAAAAAGAAAGAAAGAAAGAAAGAATTTTTCACATGATTAATAGCCCATGTTCCGACCTAAACCGAGTGAGAGGGAGATGATCAGGGTTGGTTCGTGTCACGTGACCAGCTAGTGGCGCGGAGCGGGCAAAATGTGCGCGCATCAAATGTGCAATTATTTAAAGCACCTCGTAAATAAAACGCTGTCTCTCAGCGCGCGCGTTACAGCGTGTCTCGGCGGCAGTGGGGCGCGACGCACGAAAACACCACTCCGAAGGACAGATACACACACACACACGCATGCACACGCATACCAGGTAAGCAGGACTGTGCACTGTGCCAAACCAACTCGAGCGACAAACTGTTTCTTACAAGGCTCTTCATGCATTTCCCATCTTAAGTCATTTTATTTTGCATTCCTGTCTGAAGGCATGCTCTCAGAACAAAGCAAGAGGATACAGAACTGCACTTTTCCTTATCACTTTGGGTGGTACCTTTATCCTTTGTGCATAAGTTGTGCCTTAAAATTTGACCTTATGATGTGCACTATATGCCTGTTTCTATGATGCATACAGTATTAAAGGTTAAAATGTACATGCTGGGGTATCCAACCTGGAGTATCCAACCCCAGTAATAACAGTAATAATAACACTTTTATACTGAGAGTGCATGGTAGAAAATACCCAAAAGTGTCCATAGAAAATCCACAATCCACTGCAAAAGGTCAGCACTTATTAACCTGGCTTATAGCCTGGACCTAAAACACAGTTTGGGTGTCTTGTGCGCTTGTTTTTATCTTGGTGTGGATAAAATGGACATATTTGACCTTGTGGGGATATTTGGCCGTTCCTCATGTGAAAAAAAAAACTTGCCTAAAAATATAGATTTTGTGTGTATATATATATATATATATATAGGTTTTCCATTAGGTTGCTGAGGTTAAATGGGGTTAGATTTGTTGTTAGGATTCGATGTAGCCTGCATTGGTGATTATGTAAATATGGGTGTGAGAGAGACAGAGAAAGATGTTCACAGACTAACTTGCGCTAGACAGTCAGTGACAAGAGGTCTCCTATCATATCTGTAATACCTGTAATATGTCAAGGGAATTATATTTTTAGACGTGGATCATCTGTGAATAAATCGCAGCTGTCTGCATCCTGCTCGGGATTAAATCAGACAAATAACCAAGCCTAAGCAATGAGGCAGTAACAGACCTCAACATTATCTAGAATACAACAATAGACGAAGATAAATAAAACTACAGAGAACAGCAACTGGAGCAATAAATGATGTGTGAAAGAAGAGGCTAAAAAAATCCAGCTACCTTTATTTAGAGGATCACGGAATAATTAAGGTGCATAACTGGCTGGACCTTGGAGACTTCTGGTGTCTCTATGAAGACACTTTGATAAGCTATTATTTCTTACAGCATAGAGCCCGCATAGAGATGCTGACTTCTTACTTTTTTTTTTTTTTATGTGATTCTGTTTTAAAAAAAAAAAAAAATTGCACATCTGATAAGTCCAGGAATAACTACTTCTAAAGTGTACTTATTTAGACTCCTAGTATAGCTCCAAAAACATAACATAAACACACAAGTATACAGTATCTCCCACACTGAATTTATATATTTATATGTATGTAGGGTAGTTTTGAATTAGTCTATAACTATAACTTGACACTGTATGGGTTTATTGCTTATTGTTTGTGCGTTTGGATAGTGGTAAGCAATGCAAAGTTAACCATGCAGCTCAGGATTTGAAAATGTCATGCACTGGAAATCCAGCTGTTCAACGAATTAACGTCTTCATATGCAGAACTCTAAGTAACAGACCAGGCGTGTGATTACTACCCTGCTGTTTGGTCTGTGCACACTGCACCATCCTCATGCACGTCTGTTACAGTTCTAACAACAGCAATAATTGTAATTGGCTATTACTAATAATGTTAGACAACAACAACAAAAAAGAGAGAGAGAGATGACATTTGAATAGGATGCATGTGCATGCGTGCCAAAATTTAAAGTGAGAAACCAGTGTAGATATATTAGGAGGATATTATAAGGGTTTAACTTTTCTTTCTTTCTTTCTTTCTTTCTTTTTTTTTTTCTATTCATGCACCATCTGTGCTGAACTGCATGATGATCATGATGAACGCTGCAATAGGCAATAGGCACGCTCGCGCGCTGAATCACCTGGCACGCGCAGACGGGGAAGGTTTGCGCGCGCGCGCCGCATGCTTACCTTTGCTGTAGATCAGGCTCAGGAGGATTCCCAGTCGGAGCATTGTTTTGTTTCGTTTTGTTTTTCCTTCACGGATGGAGACACGCTATATGCCTTGACAGGTTAGAGATTTCTTTTTTTATTATTATTATTATTATTATTTTCTTTGAATTAAACGCTTTTTCCTTCACCCGGTGCATACAGCGAGTCCATGCAATTCTACACACACAAAATGATCTCAAACTTCCCAATCGTCATCCGGTTCCACACAGCATCACAGCCCGGTCAGAGTGTGAATGTTAATAATGTCTCTGAAGCCGTTTTTATACTCGCAGAAAAGATGAGAGGGGGATAAAAAGTTTCAAACCCGTGAAACGCGTGCACGGAGATTACTACGATGATGATGATGATGATGAAGATTATTATAGAAATAACGGTCCACAGATAAGGAGCGCGCGGCGCCACCAGATGCGCGGAGTAAACGGCGCTCCGTTAATAAGTCTCGCTTAAGTCCAAGCAGCGGCGACTCCGGTCCCGCTCGCGCCCGCACTCCGCTAATAACCGAGCGCTCAAACTCCAGACGGGGGATGTTTGACGCGCGGCGGCTGCCTCCTGATTGGCTCGACCACGCGTCCACGCGCCTGGCCACGCCCCACGGGCGTGATTCCAAAGCCCAGCACAGAGGAGGACCGCCAGACCACATCAGACCTGACCAGACCAAACACTGGACAACCAGGAGACAATGGAGGAGTTCTGGCCATGCACTGGAGTTTAGATTTTCTTCAGAGTAACAATATAATACTTTATATATGAATGATTAGATGCCTCGCACTTCCATAGTCAAAGGTTCGATTCCTGTCTGGGGGTCTGTGTGCATCCGGTTTGCACGTTCTCCCCGTGCTTGGTGGGTTTCCTCCCACAGTCCAAAGACATGCAGATCAGCTGTCCCAAACTGCCCGTAGTGTGTGAATGTTGATTCGAGGATCCATACCTTCATTTACCACGTTGTTGTTTACTGTAAATACGCCACTTTTGCACTTCTGGTTAGATGCTAACTGCGTCCAGTTGGCTATGTACATGTACCTTGAATAAGAACAATAAAGTTGAATCTAATCTAATCCAATTTAGTGTGCATATATGTCTGAAGAAGCATAAAAATGGGAGGATATAAGAATGGTAATCACCCTGGGCCTCCACAGTCCCTAGTTGGACTACAGAGGTTCCTAGATGGATGGATGGATGGATGGATGCATGGTTAGATGGATCGTAATCAGAAAGAGTGTTATTGCCAAGTTTGCCACGTTTGCACATACAAGGAATTTGTTCTGGTGACAGAAGCTTCCAGAGTCAACAAAAATACACACGCTACAAAAAGAATTACAAAAATAACAAAAACAAGGGAATAAATACAATGGCCACCATTGGCCTCCATGGTCCCTAATTGGACTACAGAGGTTTCTAGATGGATGGATAAATTAATATTCTAATTATCTCAGACCTTAAGGGTTGGAGGCCCCAGAATCTTGTCCCAGGTCTGTGTGTGTAGTTCTCCCCGTGCTTGGTGGGTTTCCTCTGGGTACTCTGGTTTTCTCCCACAGTCCAAAGACATGCAGATTAGGCTAATTGGTGCTCTCATATTGCCTGTAGTGTGGGAATGTTGACCATGTGATCTTCCTGACATGTCTTAATCACTGCACAATGTTTGTACATTGATACTGTTTATTACTATATATACCATTTCCTTATTACTTACTGTACCTTCTGTGAATCACTCTATATTCATAAATCACCTTCATTTACCACATTGTTATTTACTGTAAATAGGTCACATATGCACTTCTGGTTAGATGTTAACTGCGTTCAATTGGCTTTGTACATGTACTTTGAACAATGACAATAAAATCTAATCTAACCTAATCTAATCTAATCTAATCTAATCTAATCTAATCTAATCTAATGAGGGTGTGTATATGCCTGAAGACTGCAAGAAAGTCCTCAGGTACTATAAGCCTTTCCTGTTGGTGCAACCAAGAAAAATCTTAATGATGAAGAATATTCTACATCATGTAAACAATATGTTAGGAATGATGTTTTCATTTCTTTGCAGAACCAAGGAAGAAAATAATCATAAGCGGTGCAAAACTGTTGTATGGCATTTACCCTAAAGATCAGTTTGTGGTACTTGATTGAAGTAATCATTTGTGCTGTGTGTGTGTGTGTGTGTGTGTGTGTGTGTGTGTGTGTGTGTGTGTGTGTGTGTGTGTGTGTGTGTGTGTGTGTGTGTGTGTGTGCACTTCTGGACCTTTAAAGGTTCCTTCAGAAGATAGACACGATGGGGTTTATATTACCCCAGATAACTTATCATCTAATTAAAAAAAACATTTGTGACTTAACGTGGGTGTGCACGAAAAAAAAAAAAGCAATCAAACCTGCAAGTCTGGGGAACTCCGTGACCAGGGCACCTCTCTGCATCATATATTTATATATGTTTATATATATATATATATATAAAAACACTTTGATGTTTTCATATGTTTACATATAAACATATATGTTTATATAATTTATTTATTTATATATAACACTTTGATGTAGATTTCTTAAAGCAAAACACTGGGAACAATTTCCACAACAGTCAAATCAACAAAACTGTTAAATGTACTTTAGAAAACCAGGAATGGCTCTCTGATGGTTTTGCTTTAAAATCGTTTTCTAACTGACATCCTCTTATGTCTGCAAATTGATACAAAGCTGATGAAATCCCATCACATCATTTTTACTTGTTGATGTGATCAGATTCTTCTGCTTATTAACTGATGAGTCAAATCCGGTGTGTTAGAGCAGGAATTTCTGATATAACTCATCAGTTAATGAGCTGTCTGTGCGTGCGTGCGTGCTTGTGTGTGTGTGTGTGTGTGTGTGTGTGTGAGTGAGAGAGAGAGAGAGAGAGATGGGAAATCATACTGTGCTACAACACAGCTGGAGTCCTTTTCAATTTATTAAGTTCTTCTACTGTCCAACGTGCAACTCTCTAATTAACTTGAAGAAAAATTAGCTGCAGAAGCAGAACACATCCGCTTCATCTCGGCTTCTCTGTACTCGCTGCTGATTTTCCGAGCGTACTGTGTTCACTGTGAGAAATGTTTAGTGCAAAGAGGCAGACTGATGGACTACATTTACCGTAAAATGAAGTGTGGAGCGCTGGACACCTTCTCCATTATGCACCAACAGTCAGAAGTTAGGAGCCTGAATTAGAAAACAGACAGAAGCAACACAACTACTGATGAGCAGAGGAAAGAAGATAAACGTACACTGAAGAGTATATTACACAACGCATGGCACTGTCTAGGTAAAAAAAACAATGCCAAGTAACAACGATCACATTCTAATACTGAGCACGGTCCAAAAATGAACACATTCTAATACTGAACACCATACAACACTGACCACAATCGAATACTGAACACAGTACAACACTGAACACAGTCCAACACTGAACACAATCTAATACTGAACACAGTCCAAAACTGAACACAGTCTAATACTCAGCACGGTCCAACACTGAACAGAGTCTAATACTGAACACATTCTAATACTGAACACAGTCCAACACTGAACACATTCTAATACTGAACACAGTCCAAAACTGAACACAGTCTAATACTCAGCACGGTCCAACACTGAACAGAGTCTAATACTGAACACATTCTAATACTGAACACCATACAACACTGACCACAATCGAATACTGAACACAGTACAACACTGAACACAATCTAATACTCAGCACGGTCCAACACTGAACAGAGTCTAATACTGAACACATTCTAATACTGAACACCATACAACACTGAACACAATCTAATACTCAACACAGTACAACACTGAACACAGTCCAACACTGAACACAATCTAATACTGAACACAGTCCAAAACTGAACACAGTCTAATACTCAACACAGTCCAACACTGAACACATTCTAATACTGAACACATTCTAATACTGAGCAAAGTACAATACTGAACACAATCTAATACTGAACAGAGTCTAATACTGAACACATTCTAATACTGAGCAAAGTACAATACTGAACACAGTCTAACAATGAACACAATCTAATTCTCAACACAGTACAACACTGAACACAATCCAACACTGAACACAATCTAATACTAAATACAGTCTAACACTACACGGTCTAATATTGAACACATTCTAATACTGAACACAATCCAACACTAAACGCAGTCTACTATTGAACACAGTCTAATACTCAACACAGTCTAATGTTCAACACAATCTAATACTAAACACAGTCTAATATTGAACACATTCCAACACTGAACACAGTCTAATACTTTACACTGAACAGTCTAACACTGAACACAGTCCTTCACCGACCACGGTCTAATATGGAACACAATATAACACTGAACAAAGTCTAATTCTGAGCAATCCAACACTGAATACAGTCTAATATTGAGCACAGTCTAATACTGAACACAATCTAATATGGAACACAATGTAATACTGAGCATGGTCCAATACGGAACACAGTCTAATACTCAACACATTCTAATACTTAACACAGTCCAACACTAAACACAGTCTAATAGTGAACACAGTCTGATACGCAAAATAATCTAATACTGAACACAGTTTAATACCGAACACAATCTAATACTGAACACAGTCTAATGTTCAACACAATCTAATACTGAACACAGTCTAATATGCAACACAGTATAATACTGAACACAGTCTAATGCTAAACACAGTCCAACACTGAATACAGTCTAATACTGAACACAGTCTAATGCTAAACATAGTCCAACACTGAATACAGTCTAATACTGACCATGGTACATAACGGATCATGGTCCAACACTGAACACAATCTAATACAGAACATAATTCAACACTCCACATAGTCTTATACTGAACACAGTCCAACACTAAGCCTTAATTAAAACACTAAACACTCTACATACTCAAACACTGCATCATACTACACCATTGATTACTGAACACAGTCTGGAACTGACCACTGTTGGGAACTGAACACAGTCTAACAATACACAAAGTCAAGCGCTGAACAAAATCCAATAATTAACATAACCTGACATGTCCTTTATATTACCCCAGATAACTTATCATCTAATTAAAAAAAATTGTGACTTATCATGGGTGTGCACGAAAAAAGCTATCAAACCTGCAAGTCTGGGGAACTCCGTGACCGGTGAACCCCTGCAACATATATTTATATATGTTTATTTATATATAAACACTTTGATGTTTTGATGATTTCATATGTTTATATATAAACATATATGTTTACATATATATAAACACTTTGATGTATGATTTCTTAAAGCAAAACACCGGGAACAATTTCCACAACAGTCAAATCAACAAAACTGTTAAATGTCTTTCTTAAATAATTTTCAGCACGAGTAAAAATGGTTCTTGATCAAAAAGTACTTTAGAAAAACAGGAATGGCTCTCTGATGGTTTTGTTTTAAAATCATTTTCTAACCGACATGCTCTTATATCTGCAAATTGTGTCTCCAACACTAAACACAGTCTACTACTGAACACAGTCTAATACTGAACCCAGTCTAACTCTGAACACAGTTTAATACTGAACACGGTCCAACACTGAACACAATCTAATACTAAATACAGTCTAACACTTTACACGGTCTAATATTGAACACATTCTAATACTGAACACAGTCCAACACTAAACACAGTCCAACACTAAACACAGTCTACTATTGAACACAGTCTAATACTCAACACAGTCTAATACTGAATACAGTCCAACACTGAACACAGTCTAATACTTTACACTGAACAGTCTAACATTGAACACAGTCCTTCACCGACCACGGTCTAATACGGAACACAGTCTAATACTGAACAAAGTCTAATACTGAGCACAGCCCAACACTGAATACAGTCTAATATTGAGCACAGTCTAACACTGAACACAATCTAATATGGAACACAATGTAATACTGAGCATGGTCCAATACGGAACACAGTCTAATACTCAACACATTCTAATACTTAACATAGTCCAACACTAAACACAGTCTAATAGTGAACACAGTCTAATGCTAAACATAGTCCAACACTAAACACAGTCTAATACTGAACACAGTCTAATGCTAAACATAGTCCAACACTAAACACAGTCTAATGCTAAACACAGTCTAATGCTAAACATAGTCCAACACTAAACACAGTCTAATACTGAACACAGTCTAATGCTAAACATAGTCCAACACTAAACACAGTCTAATACTGAACACAGTCTAATGCTAAACATAGTCCAACACTGAATACAGTTTAATGCTAAACATAGTCCAACACTGAACACAGTCTAATACTGAACACAGTCTAATGCTAAACATAGTCCAACACTAAACACAGTCTAATACTGAACACAGTCTAATGCTAAACATAGTCCAACACTGAACACAGTCTAATACTGAACATGGTACATACATTTAGAAAATGATTTCACAAAGTCAAGCGCTGAACAAAATCCAATAATTAACATAACCTGACACTGAATATTACACAGCACTGACACAATTCAACACTGAGCATTGTCTCTCACACAACACTATTTAGTACTGAGTACAGTCTTTTTCTGAATACAGTTCTGCACTGGACTCTCTTTGGCACTGAGCTCTGTCTAGTCTGTTACTGAACACAGATGAGCATTAAACACTATCTGGCATTGTTGCATATATACAGTATATCTAGCATAGCACTTCTCAAACATGATTATGCTAGAAACTCAGACAAATGAGAATGAGTAAATGTAACATTGGATTTAATTTGGTTTCATTAAAATTTAATACGAATGCCAATTCTAATTATGATTTCAATTCATTTAATATTTATATTAAGTTATATACTTATATTAGGTTCACTGTGAGCATCCACCTCTCCCAATTTTAAATGTCATTCTAGCTGTTAATTCTAATTTCATTTGATTCTCACCGAATATCCTACAAATACTCCTGATTCAGATTTTGATTGTAGAATTAGAACAGATTTTGATTTAATATAAATGTAATAAAAATGTAACCCTGTCTAATCCCACCTTTATAACCGCTGGACCATGTGTAAAATTTCATATTTAATTTTTTAAAGAATTAATTTAATGCCCTTTTGTGTGTGTTCGTGTGCGTGTGTGTGTGTTTTCATGGACAATTTTATGACTCATCAGAGACAAACAAGTGCCATAAACGACAGGAAGCTTAGGGTGACTCCAAGTACTAAAGGGGTCTCAAGGAAACATAAATTGTCTATGAAGATAAAAATGATCTGAGGCAGGTGTCTGATGCCTTGACCCCTCAACATTACATCTGAGACATAAGAATAGAACGAAAGTGTAAAATATCTATTGGCATTAATAATAATATATTTTTTGTCATATGTAGGACCTTTTGGTGCAAAAAAAGACATACTTGATACACATAGTGTAGTGTATATACAGTATGCTGTCTCCATCTGTTTATAAATTAATGATATTGCAGCCTGTTTTTTTTTTTGTTGTTGTTTTTTTTTCACATTTTTCTTAGTCTTTAATCTGGTCCATCGGACAGTTTTGACTTAGAGGAGCAATAAGCAGACGTTTCTATTAAGTTTGATCCAATGTTATGAGAAAGGGATATTGCTCTTTAATGCATGAATGTGTGTGTGTGTGTGTGTGTGTGTGTGTGTGTGTGTGTGTGTGTGTGTGTGTGTGTGTGTGTGTGTGTGTGTGTGTGTGTGTGTGTGTGTCAGTAAAAAACTGACATGAGAAGTGACTTGGTCAGCTGAAGGGATGCTACTACTTTTTCCGCTGAAGTGTGCTAAATCAAGCTGGTTATTTCCTGGTCTTAGATTGCGGCGTGAAACACAACCGGCCCTGTGATCAGCAACGCGCCACAGGACTCGCGAAACAACAAGACAAGCGTGAAAAACAACTTGTCATGCCTAGTTTATCAGGACCACACGGGCACGCTGCTATTAAAGTGTTCAGCACGAGGGTGGAGATTCTGGTTATAATGTTGGCTCACAGTATATTAGTTTTCCACTTGTTTACATAGAGGTGCACTTTAGGAAATTCCACTTTGGAGAAGCGCCCGGAAGGATGGATGATGGATGCGTGCTGCAATATTAAAGCTCAAAGTTCAGCTGACGGGGTAAAAACGGAGATGGCAAGGCTTTAAATCTTCTCCGTGTGGAGGTGTAGGGTTCAAAGTCTTAACAAAGAGCTACAGCACTTATAACAGGAGCCATTATGTTAACACAACAACATGCATACATTACCCTGATTGACACCAGAAGGCAGGAGTCTGGTCATCTGTGCGTGCATGCATGTGTGTGTGTGTGTGTGTGTGTGTGTGTGTGTGTGTGTGTGTGTGTGTGTGTGTGTGTGTGTGTGTGTGTGTGTGTGTATGTGTGGTGGGGGGTTGACACTAGGCACTAGGTGTCATTCACCTAATCAGATGAAGTGCTATTGAGCTTTTTCACTCCATCTGGCTGAACCTTTTCAGACACCAGAGAGTCAAATCCTCCTAAAAAAAAACCATCCACTTATCCTTTTATACATCCTTCATTTGCGTTATCCACACACACACACACTCTGCTATACAGGTTCCTCGTGGACATCTGTCACATCCAAAACGCTTTCCGTGATTACACACTCGTATCTTCCTGTCCATGCTTTAAAGCTCACTGTTGAGGTTCATAATCTGCAGATTACGATGAATCTGCATAATCAAAATCATGATGAAACTGTATGGCAACTTTTTAATTTTGATACTCGATAGAGACCGTTTACACCAGTTATAAATGTTGGACAAATATTATTTTCAAGTAATAATGCGGAGATAAGATAAGACAGGCTTCAATGTTTAGACTTCTCTGTTCATCTTATTAAAAATGATATATGGTGCAAAATTAAAGATAAAACTGTCAGACACCGAATAAACACCTGTCCGATCGAATATTTTTTGGCCAAATGATTTCATTTGGAAAAGGATGTAATATATTTCATTAAAAAGGTTTTCCCACAAAAACTGTCACTTTACTGTATTTAAACCAGTGCATGCATCCACATCTTCATAGATCTTACAGTGTACAGGATTTGTTCATTAATGCAAAAGTAAAAAAAAAATAATAATACATTGAACCAGTAAAAGTTTCCCCCAAAAAAACAAACCAAAGTCTATCAGTGTGTACAAACTAAATGTGTACACTCTACAAATAGCAACGTCTTACTATGCATTACACCTTGTGGACCTGGATGAATATATTGTAATTTATCCTACAAGCAGCAGAATGAAGACTGTAGCGTCCATGAGCAAACTGGAACCCTTTAACAAAACCCAATCGTATAGAAATCTTATTTAGAACAGCAGGTGGAATACCAAAATAGCCCTGAAAATGCCTTGTATCTCCTGCTAAATTGCACACCCTGTCAATGGCAAGCCAGCTTCCTGGACGAAAAAACAGTCTCCCATGTCATTTCTTTCCTAATACTCGGTAATGCCCTTAATAGCAGCTCGAATCCTGTCAGGGGAAAACGACACCAGTGTCTTCCAAAAAAAAAAAACACCACCACACTAATCACACTAGAAGTTTAACTTCTGTCTTCTGTTTCATAAAAAGACGAGGTTGTTTAACAAAACACTGGATTTTTGGGTTGTTTACGTTACGTAACTGTGTTTATTTGGTTTGCTTAATGCTTTATACTGTACATCATTCATCCATCCATCCAATCATCTATTCATCTAAACCAGTCTGGTTATTATCCATTCATTCATCCATCCATACATCCATCTAAAAGAGCCGCTTATTATCCATCCATCCAGTCAGACATCTAAACCAGGTTGACTATTATCAATCCGTCCACCTATCCATCCATACAACTGGCCAAATACCTAGTCATCCAGCCAGGCATCTAAACCAGCCTGCTTATTATCTATCTATACATTCATCTATTCATCTATCCATCCATCCATACACCTATACGTCCATGGATTAATTCAAACCAGCCAAGCCAGTCAGCTAGCTATACATCCATCTATCCATCTACACCAGCCAACTTATTATCCATCTCTTCATCCATCCATAGACCCACCCACCCATCCATATGTCAATCTAGATAGCTAGTCACTGAAATATGCCTGCTTATTATCCAGCCAGCCATACATACATACATACATACATACATACATACATACATACATACATACATACATACACTCAGATCACTCACCTATCCATGAGTGATCTATTTATTTTGTCTATTCTATTTATTTTATTCTATTGTCTTGATTACTATTAATTCACCCATCTATCCATCCATCCATTACTAATCATCCTTTCACTGGATAAATGGAACCTTCCATCCATCTATCCAGCCATTCGTTGCCCATCTGCTTTCCTATACCTTGCTAGCCCTTAAACCGTCTATTTATTCATCTAACTCTACCAGCTTTCCTAATAATTATCCGCCTTCCAGTTCTTCCAAATCGGTTACTGTCCATCCATTCCTCCATTCATTAATCCATCCATCTACTAGCTTTCCTAACATCCATATTCCATCCACAGTACATATACATCCCACATCCATCCGTACAAACATTATCTATCCATCTATCAATTAACCCATCATCAATCTATGCATCCATCTATTGATAGCTACTGTGTATAAGTAGTTAAAGACAAACATACATTTCTATCAGACTGATTATTATTAATATATACCATACATGCATCTCTACATACTGTACCATCCATCCATCCATCCTTTTATCCATCCATTTATCCATTAGCCATCCATTTATCCATCAATTTATCCATCCATCCATCCTTTTATCCATTTATCCGTTTATGCATTCATTTATCCATCCATTATTATTTTCATCCATTATATTCTGATTCAGATTCATTTATTTATTGTCATTGTATAGCTACAACGAAATTGAAAACGCAATCCTTGGGTGAACACACAGTTACGTTCAAACATACAATTTAAGAATACAAAAAAAAAAAGGCTATTTCCTACGTTAAATAGTGCAATATAAATGTTCAAGTAACCAGTAGTAACAAGTGCAAAAAGCAATATTAACAACGTGCCATGATGCCTTCAGGATGAGAACCTGATATATTCGTAAATATTGTGCAAATATTAGTTCTTTAAAAACTGTGCAATATTCCAGATGTGGTTCTTGCTACTGAAAGTTTATGTAAGTGGTTTTGAGGTGTTCAGTTCACGAATGGCTCTTGGGTAAAAACTGTTTTTAAGTCTATTTGTTCGTGATGTGATAGACCTGAAACGCCTGCCCGAGGGCAGTCGATTAAACAAATGATGTCCGGGATGGGATGGGTCCTTCAGTATCCTGATTGCCCTGTTGATGCAGTGAGAACTGGACAAGACCTCCAGAGAGGGCAAGGGGCAGCCAATGATTTTCTGGGCTGTGTTGATGATTCTCTGAAGATCTCTCCTGTCTGCTGCTGAACAGCTTGCATACCACACAGAAATGCAATACGTCAGCACGCTTTCAATAGAGCAACGATAAGAAGACACCAGCAGTTCCTCCTGTAGGTGATTTTGTTTCAGGATTCTGAGGAAGTGAAGCCTCTGCTGTGCTTTCTTGACTACCGCAGTAGTGTTCATAGTCCATGTAAGATCTGAGGAGATGTATGTACCCAGAAATTTGTAATCTGAAACTCTTTCCACACAGTCCCCATTAATGTAAAGTGGTGTAGGGTCTCCACTGTTTCTACGGAAATTTATTAATATCCATTCATCCATCCATCCATCCATCCATTTATCCGCTTATGCATTCATTTATCCATCCATCCTTTTATACATCCATCCATCCATCCATCCGTTTATGCATTCATTTATCCATCCATCCTTTTATCCATCCATCCATCCATCCATCCATCCATTTATCCGTTTATGCATTCACTTATCCACCCATTTATCCATCCATCCCTTTATTCATCCATCCTTTTATCCATCCATCCATCCATTTATCCATCCATCCATCCTTTTATCCATCTATCTATTTATCTATCCATACATCCATCTCTTGGATCCTGATTATTATTCATCTGTCTATCTGTACAAGTTTGTGTGCATTAGGAGATTACGGATTAGTGTTTGAGACTCTTAAGTCTATTGTTATAGTCTATTGCTTAATCCCAGACCTCCAGAGAGCTGCCGTGGATCCCTCGAGTGAGCTCCTGAACCCTGAAACATTCAGCGCTGTGTGCGGATTAGATTCTGTCTCACTTGTAAATTCCCTTAATGATGAGCTAAGATGAAGTGAGACGTGGCTTTTCTTAATGGCCTCACCAAGCCTACTGTCATTTTATTGATGCAGTCATTACATTAACAAACAGCAAATAGCAGTATTTGTATTAAACAGTTTTCAAAAAAAAAAAAAAAAAACTCAATTACTGGCCCTGTTTTTTTTTCTTCCTCACTTTTCTATGTCACTGTCAATCATAAGGTTTTGTTTTTGTTTTTTTTATCATTTCAGCGGATGTTAATCCCTCATAATAAGTCTTTATGTTCTTTCTCTCTGTGTGTCCTCAATCACTCTCTCCTCACTTCCTCTCTCTCTCACCATCTCTTCATCGTTGCCTCTTCATTCATGGCCGTGACCTTTTCCAGCAACACTCCACTATCAGCCTCTTATCTCACCCTGAGCTCAACAAAGCGGCCCTTCACGGGGTCACTTCATAGAAGTGGACATTAGAGATAATTTACTTCCTAGTGACTCAGGTGTCCTGTGAACACTTTCACAGGAAGCACACACACATGCACAAACACACACAAACAGATCTGCGTCAATGTAATAATCTGGCTTTCAGTGCATGCCATAGAGACGTGGCCGTCATAAGAGATGAATACGTGCGTAGGTGGAAAGATTTGTGACAAGACGGAGGCAGGAAGGGAAACAAAAGTGGGATATATATATATTTTTTTTACACTCTCTCTCTCTTCTGGCGTTATCACGAACTCACACACACAATTTCTCAGTCCCACTTGCGCAGTATGCTTGTTAGTTCCACTTGAAATGGCAAATGACAAACAATCAGAGGCAGTGGAGCAGTGGCTTAGCAGCCCACAGAACCAGCAAAACAAAAACAAACAAGGCAATTACTGTAATTCACACTACACCGGTCCTCTATGTCACACACGCACACACATATACACACACATACACACACACACACACACACACACACACTCCATATCAAACATGCATACAGACCCACACTGTGTTAAACACACATTTAGCCCACAGACACTCCATGGTAACACACGTGTGCACACCAGGAATACTTTATATTACTTGCAATCTTTCCCAGTTTTTTAAAAATATATATATAAAGAAGGAATGTTAACTGCAAATCATTCACAATATTACTATTTCTTACTTATTGGTTTATTGGAATACCATTATCATTACCATTTTTTCCTGCTGGAAATGGCAACAAAAGTTACCACCCTTTTCTGTTTCTAGGCGGAAAGGAACAAAAATAATGAAAAAAAAAAATGAAAACAAAATTAATATAGGTTTATCATGTAACAAGAAATCCATTCAAAACAGTTTGCAAAAACAAATAGTGCACATGTTGGCTTAGTGGTTAGCACTGTTGCCATGCACCGCCAGGGTCCGGGTTCGATTCCTGTCTCGGTGTGCATGGAGTTTGCATGTTCTCTGCTGTGCTTGGTGGGTTTCTGGCGGGTACTCCGGGTTCCTCCCAAAGACATGCAGATTAGGCTAACTGGCATTCCCAAATTACCTGTAGTGTGTGTGTGCCCTGTGTTGGATTGGCATCCTGTCCAGGGTGTACCCCATCAATAGATATGTTTTCAGATTTATTTATTTTTTTTCATGTAGCATCTTTGTGAGGAAGAAGGACGGAAGGAAACCTGGACATTTTTAATGGATGCTTTCTGATCCCTGTTAAACCATTTCAATAAATACATTATTCTATCATCAATAATATAATATAATTTAAATTTAAAAAATGATAATTATTATAAAATAAATTATTGTGAAATAATAGAAAGAAAGTAAATAAAAATAATGCTTCTAAAAATTCATCAATACTGATATTCAGAACCTCTAATCCACATAATCTTGCTCATGTCAATTATTATTATTATTTCTTTATTTTTTAATCTGTTAATACTTTTCCCACTGTGTGCTTTCATGTACTGTCCCCTTTAAAACATAAGTACTGTCCTACTGTGTGTAGTCCCACGACTCCGCCCCGTACAGTCTGCAATATGGAAGCAACATGAAGGAGAAATCTTTTTAATTAGAAAATAATCCCAGCTTTATAGATCATCATTAATCACAATCGAAATAAAACGCTCAATTAATCATGATATTGATCTGATGTCATACCGTATGTCCCAGTACTAATACATACAAAATCTATATGGAGTCTAAAAGTCATGATTTGTTAAGAGCTTAAAATATTTAAAACATTATTTAACACTAAATAAAATGTTATGTTATGTTGATTAAAACTTTTAAAACCCAAGAGGCACTGATCTGTGCTGGGAACTGATTATTAAAAACAGAAATATGTGCTTATAGGGAAGCCTCTCGCCAGTGTGTGTCAACGGGCCGTCGTCAGACTTCAAACTGTGTATTTGAAGTTTTGGATATGTCAGGTAGAAGGAAACTTCTAAACTTATCATTATGATGTCACAAAAATGTAGAACTCTCAAAATGAGGGACCGGTATCATTATTTTTTGCTCATAGAAACAGACTGAAAATATCACTTAAAACATGTCATCATGTGTATCTGTTGCCTGTGTGTATTTCTTGGCAAATGGAAAGTAACGAATTACATTTACCCGCGTTACTGTAATTGAGTAGTTTTTTTTGTGTGTGTGTACTCCTACTTTTTAAAGTAGTTTTTCAAATCTGTAATTTTATTTTGACTTAAGCATGTTTTGTTTGAAGTATTGTACTTCGCTCCATTTGAAATCATATTCACTACTGAGTAAAATATAAATGAATGAAAATGAAAAATTATTCGAATCCAGCTGAACGCCAAATGCCATCAAATTCTTATGAAGCAAACCCCTGGCCCATATTTAAGCAACCACTTTAATTTCAAGCACAAGAAAGGCAACAGCTTTATTATGCCCCCCCCCCCCTCCCCCACTGTAAAAAAAAAAAAAAAAGTAACTCTGTAACTTAAAACGTTACTTTAAAATAAAGTAAAAAGTAGCATTGACTCTGAGTTTTTTTTCTTTCTTTAAAGCAAAGCCTAGCATGCACATAATAAACAATAGAGGAAAAGAATACAATGAAAGTAATGCACTAAAATATATAATAAAATGGTCGTGAAGTTAAATTAGCATCTAATTGCAAAGAGATAAAAACCTATACGTATACAGTATGTACAGTACACGGATGGGTAAATATAAAGGATATAGAAAAAGTGTTCATAGAAAAAAAAAATCCATACAGTGTGATAGAGGTGAACATAAAGCTTGAGTGGCTTGCATCGTAAACATGAACAGTAATAAAAATGTATAAAGGGATACGTAAAGCAAAATTTTTAATGAGCTACTTTTTACTTTTACCTGAGTAGATTTCTATGATGGTACACACTAAAAAATGCTGGGTTGTTTTTACTACCCAAACGCTGGGTTGCCTCTGTTGGGTAATATTTCTGGGTTATTTACAGGGAGTTGGGTACTTTTTGTTTATCCCAGCATGCTGGGTTGGAGTTGGGTTAGCTAGCGACAGCTAACATCACAGATCAGACCGGCCCTCCCCCGAAGTTCACCGGTGTATTCAGTGGCTGTGTCGGCTTCGTGTCTTTTTTTTCTTCCTCCTCACGCATTTAAGAGGAAATGTAAACGTTCAATATAAGGTCTGTATACACACTTTCACTCACCTATGACTGAATTTGTTCACTGTATGTAACATTTATTGCTGTTACCGTGTTACACTCAAACTTTCAGCCTGGTCTGTGCTATAGCATGCTAGTTTATCTGACAATGGCTGCTAACTAGGCAAACCAAAGAACCCCACCTGTGTATGAAAGAAACAGCAAAAATGTCTGAGCTTTTTAGCTTTCTTTGTAGAATGCTTGCAGGATGTATGAAGATGGTAAAGTGATGAATGAACGCTAAACTGTTAACTGTAGTGCCAGCATGACGCTAGCATTTAGCTAGGTTGCTAGCGTTAGCAAACACCTAAAATAGCTGAGGTGTTACAAAACACTAATCATCTTACAAATAACCCTCTCGAATTTTTCCATAAACTTTTACTTTCTTTCTTTGTAAGGTTGGAACCAACACCATGGAATATCTGTCAGTCGAGGCCGTACACCTACATCCTGATGTTGGGAGATGATGACCAGCACTGTTCTCAGGCATTAGTGCTTCTCAGTAATTATGTCGCTGTTGAACTTGTTTTGTATTATCTGATCTTATGCTTTTGAAAAATAAATATTTTTCTATGTTTTGTACAATTAATTGGGTGTTGTTTATTGCGCATATGTATGGTTTGCAAAACTTAGTGTTTTCTTTTGTAATAGACCAGTATATCAAAGTAATTAAACTGTTTAAACTGTTTTACCCATAGACATGTAAAACATAAAAATAATAATAACCTATTTGTGAGGTAGAATTAACTCAGCATTATAGTTAAATATGACCTAGCATTTGGATTGAATATTTTACCCATCTTGCTGGGTTAAATAAATAACCCATTTTGCTGGGTTAAATTAACCCAGCATGTAGTTGGTCCAATTTTAATTTTAATTTTAATTTTAATTAAAATTTTAATCCAGCAGCTGGGTTAAAAACAACCCAGTTTGGGTTGTTTTTAACCCAGCATTTTTTAGAGTGTATCTTTACTTGAACTTCAGTAAAATTTCACTGCAGTAACAGTACTTGTACTTGAGTACAAAAGTTTATAACTCTTCCCACCTCTGATTTTTTGACAACGTGACACATATTTTTTAAAACATTTTTCCTTAGTCACACTTGTATAGTTGGTTAAGATTATCTTACAATGCTAAACACTATATGCATTTATATTAAAAAACAGAAAAACAAATAATGGCTAAAATCCTCTGAGTTTTAAGGACAACTGAATTAACTGTATATATTCATTTAACATCATTCATTCGTTCATTCATTTTCTATACTGCTGATTCTGTCCAGGTTCACTGTAGCCTGTCCAAATGAACTCACTCTTTCACACACTACAGGTAATTTCTGAATGCCAATTAGCCCAATCTGCATGTCTTTGGACTGTGGGAGGAAACCGGAGTACCAGGAGAAACCCACCAAGCACGGGGAGAACATGCAAACTCCGTGCACACAGACCTGAGGCAGAAATCAAACCCTTTAATGCGCCACTGTGCTGCCTCATTAATTATATATATATATAAAATTCTAAAATAAATAAATACATCGCTCAGAAAAGACTCAATGACACAATGGATTTTATTAAACCTACTGCATGGATAAACTATAGACTACTCTCAGTACAATGTTTCACAATAGGGAACAAATATTTCAAACCTTACAAATGGTATAAAATAAAATATCTCCCATATCTGACTGCGCTTTAATGCATAACACTATTATGAAATGTTTATTTTGGTCATATTATCTTAAAAAGCTTATCTATTGAACATAAAAGACATTTCTTATAAACTGCAAGCCATTTTTACGCATTGTTCTTTGTTCAGGTTGTTTTTTTAAAGCTTATAGCGGAAATAAAGGAACATTATATGAAAGATTAAGAACGCAATATGAACAATATATTTTCCTGGCTGAGCTGTAAGAGATCTTTTGTTGATAAAACTGTTACATCATGATATTTCTGTCATGCATCTTTCCAAAGCAAAGTAAGATTCCACAACAAACAGGTAAAAAAAATGGACACTATTTCATTTTTATTATTATTATTATTATTATTATTCGCATGCATGGATTTTCTGAAACTAACGCGCTGCATCTGAAATGAGTGGTATTTGTTTTTTTATATTTTTTTTTTCTCTTTTTTTTTATTTCCTTAATCGGTTGCTCAGTGTGTCTCTGATAACCTGCGGCTGAAAGGGGAAGTTGGCAGATGTGTTTAGTTTACTGTCTCTGTGACTGCTTGCTTTTGCCCAAGAGCCAAACACACACTCACACACACACACACACACAGACACATTTACTTAGGAGAGAACATCAGATCCATACGCAGCTGCATTGCTCGTTAATGGCAGTGTTGTACCTGCAACTAAATGGTTTTTGAAATGAAAGTAAAGAACATAAAATAGCTCTGGGAGCGCGAGAAAATACAAATGATTTAATCGGTACAGAAACACTAACAGAGTGGGTGGGAGAGAGAGAGAGAGAGAGGGAGGGAGGGTTGAGGAAAGACAAACAAAGCACCTTTGAAAAAGTGGTTAGTACTAATATTGACAGGCGTGGCTCAGAGAAAACACACGCGCCAAACTTGGCCTTGGCAATGACAGCGATACAAAGAGCCATCGACACGATTTATCAACAAGCTGAATTAGCAACGTCTGTTCAGCTGATTGCTATTGCTCACATCAAGGTGCCAAACGACAGACTCCCATACACACCTACGCATGCTCATAGGTGTACACAGCCATGCACACACACACACACACACACACATACACGCTCACTGTAATACAGCATGTATGTGTAGAAAATAAAAAATAAAAATAGTCTTGAAATCATATAAAGATTGATCTGCTTTTCTTTGAATGGCCCTTTGTTAGAAACATCTGCATTTTCTTCCTTGGAACCAGATCTACAGTATGAGATCATCCATGACTGCTCTAATTGTGTGCACATTGCATGTACTCGCTTCGCTGATCAGATGACTTTTTATTGGAGGATTATTATAAATGATGTTCACGGATTTTAACAGCAATCTCAGTGTTTAAGTTAACACCTGTGTAAACACTGTAGGGTGTTAATTCAACATTTTGGATTTTGATTCAATACTGGGGATTTAACTGTAGAAGGCATGCACGAGTCAGAAAAATTAAGAATTAAAACATATATAAATTAAATATTCCTATAATATCACAGAAATGTACCAATGCTTTTGTTGTTTGTTTTTTTTTTTTTGTTTTTTTCTAGGTGTGACCACATTGGATTATATGAACTGCAAAGTCTGGCACAGGTTTTTCACCATTATCTCCTTCCTGTTGTCACCCTCCTATTTCCTAACTGGGGTGGATTGTATGGAGCCTAGGATAAAGAGCCTTCCCCAAAGACCCAACAGTGGTGACCCTGCAGTGGAGGGTTTGAACCCTTAACCTTATGATCAGCAACCCAGAGCCTCAACCACCTGAGCCAATACTGACCCTATTATATGAACTATTTTTGTATGTATAGTATACTATTTCTGCACTATATTACTGCATAAAGTCTAAAACCCATGGACATCAACAAAAGGTTAGTTTCCTCCCTTGAGCTTTACTCCACCTGCCTTCAGGTGCTGCTTTTTTGTTGGTCTTAAATAATTGAATAGATTAAATTTTCATCAAAATAGTCAGTAGGTTATTAGAATATTAGAATAAAACAATGTACAAATGTACAAATACTGTACAAATGTCTCAGACAGCAGGGCCCGTATTCACAAAGCTCCTTAAGCCTAAAAATTGGTCCTAGTTATGAAAAATTAAGAAAATTCCTAAAATTATGACATTTTCTTAGAATTGACCCTTACATTTAGCCCTAAAACAGCTCCTAAGGTGAAAATTGTTAAGTGTAGACAGGAGGACTTTTATGAGGCTTAAGAGTTTCTATAGCAGAGGACAAAATGGCAGAAAGAAAAATATATTCTCCAAACACTGAAAGTAACGCTAAAAGTAAACACTGCTCTTCTGTCCAATCAGGGCCCGTATTCACAAAGCTTCTTAAGCCTAAAAGTTGCTCCTAGTGATGAAATTTTAAGAACATTTAAATTTAGGATTAAATCTTAGTAAAGATAAAAATGATTCACCAAACATCTTAGCCCTAAAAACAGCTCCTAAGGTAAAAGTTGTTAAGAGTAGAGAGGAGGACTTTTAAGAGGCTTAAGAGTTTCTATAGCAGAGGACAAAATGGCGGAAAGAAGAAATATTCTACAAACACAGAACGCAAAGCTAAAAGTAAACACTGCTCTTCTGTCCAATTTGGTTTTCTTGTTTTACTTCCCTACACACCCCTCACACTCACTCTTCACCCTCCTGCCATCTGGAAAAAGGTACCGAAGCATTCGGGCACTCACATCCAGACTGAGAAACAGTTTTTACCCGCAAGCCATACGTCTCCTCAACACAGAGGCTGGATGGATAAAAACACACACACACACACACACACACACACACACACACACACACACACACAAATCATTCAGATGAACTAAATAACATCTGGACTGAACTGATAAACACACATGCACAATCACACTGATATACATCCATCTCAATCTGCTCATACCTACCTACCTGTGCTGCTCGTCGCAATTTTTTGCACAATATTTATTTGACTGCTATTTGCACACGATACTCTTGTCAAAATGTAAACTGTTTACTGCTGCTCTTCCCACTACCTCAACTCATACTTCATCAAAAAACGTACTGTTATGTGTTACATTGTTGTGTCTGTCATGTACCTCTTTGTTTGCACATTTGCACGTGCACTTTGTCTATTGTGTATTTTTGTATAGAAATTTGATAGTTCTTCTTTTAGATTCACTTAAAAATGTAAAAATGTGTGTTGTAAATTTATGTGGTTGCACGTATGTAGCACCCTGGTCCTGGAGGAACGTTGTTTCGTTTTACTGTGTACTAACTGTATATGGTTGGAATGACAATAAAAGCCTACTTGACTTGACTTGACATCTCTCTTGGTTTCTTGGCTACATACCATCCAAAAGTGCAACTTAATAAACTGTCCTGCAATCATGTAAACTGGTCAAAGCTGAGCAATTTTGCTCCCATCAATCTAAAATGGATTACAAGTAACAAATAAAATAAAATATGGTAAATACATATAAGAACTTAAATATACGTAGTAACTACTGTGTGGAAATTGTTTGCTTCAAAAGTAGACACATGTTCAACATTTGGCTATTTTAAATAACTTTACGATATTGAGCCTATAACAGAAACTTTGTAGCGTGTAGTCATGATTATACATGATTATATACTTTCTTTATATGCACATATTATGATTTCACTGTCTATTCTATTATCATATATTCTATTTCCACAAAGAGCGCATTTTAATACCTTTACAGATTTTTTTTTTCATCAACCAATCGCAGTCCTTGAACTGCTGCATCATCCCTAGCAACGGGGTCGACCACACCCCCTCACTAAGATAAAGGTTTTTGTACTTTCCTTCCTCAGAGTTGCTCTGAGAAGTTTCCCAAATCACTTTTAGTCTAGGACTCCCAGCTAGGACTTTTTAGGCTAAGATAGGAGCTCTCTGAGAGAATTCTAAGAAGCTTTGTGAATACGGGCCCTGGTGTTTTTTAGTACAAACTTTTTTTTGTTTGTTTTTTTTTAATGGTTTTAATATTGAGTCAGTACAAATACATTTCCGATTTTTCTGAACACCAGTTCGAAAGTAAAAGTTACAGGGAAATACTTGTATTCCAGAAAAGAAAGCAGCATATTATTATAAGCTATCATTTTTTGACCAAAAATAAAGTGGAAGCTGCTGGGTTTTTGTATGCAACAACAAAAAAAAAGAATCAGGTGCGACAGTCAAAGTGCTCAGAAGAGCTGTGGGCGTCTCTGCAGGGTGCTCAGTAAAACGTAGTAGCTAATTTCCTACACAATGCATAGTCACACCAAACGACTTTGTTTCATTCATTGAGGTTTACCAGGCTTTATAGTTTGTTTGTTTTTCTTTCTTTCTTTTTTTAAGCATCCTTGATCTACAGCATTTCGGTGCATCCATGTGTGAGACTTTCACCCAGTACTATACGGTACTGTATATTTATACACAGATCAGCCATATCATTAAATCGCCCACCTAATATCGTGTAGGTCCCCTTGTGAGACCAAAATAACTCTGAACCATAAAGACATACTGTAGACTCTACAAGACCTCTGAAGGCGTGCTGTGGTGTCTTTAAGCTGCCTTCTGTAACTCCATGTTGTAAACCAAACTAAAATTAAATGCATGTGAATAAAAATGTGCTTTTATTTAACAAAAACAGTGAGAGGATTTCTATATTTAAAAAAATCAAGAAGATGATGTTGATTATTATTATGGATTTGATTATTATGATTATTATTGTAATGAATGGAAGGAGTCTCCAACATCTTAAATAAATAGATAAAATTTTCGTGAAAATAGTGAGGAATGAGAATAAAACAATGTACAATACCGTGCACCAGCCGTTTTTTTTTTAAGAAACTTTGTTACGTTTTTTTTTTTTTTTTTTTGTCACCATGAGAATGTCTTCAGTACAAAAGAGGTTACACTTTTCTTTTTCCTGGCAACACAACAAGCTGTGTCTTTATGTTTCAAGCAAAAAAAAAAAGAGAGAGACTGGTAAGGGAACAAATAATAAAAATAAAAATCCAAGTCAAACGTCTGATTGTGCAGAATAACAACACAGTTATGAGAATAAAAACTCCCTTTATTTCTCGATATAATCCCCTTCGGTACAAATACAAGTCCTTATCCCAGCGGCTCGGACTGCCTGCCTCACATCTGAAACGCTGGCCTCCCAGGAATTCCTTGCATGTAGAAATGGAAATGGCGAGGTGTCTATGGGGGGGTGGGGAAGTTATCTCCCAGCCGAGTTCCTGTAACGTGTCATACAGTTCCCACAGACTGGGAACATAAGTCATAGCTGGGTTTAAAGTCATTAGAAAAGAACTTGTAAAGGTAAAATGATTGAATTGATAAAAATAACCTGTAATCTTTCTATGTTCCGCTGCGGTGTAACAACTCTGGCGGGTCCCCGTTATTACAGAACGATCAGCTCCGCACTGGTAACAGTGGTAACGCCGCATTACACCACCCCGTTGTTAATTATTTTCTTGTGACAGTATTGACTTCCAGTGAGCTATGGCTTCATTAATCATAAATCTGATTGCGTTCATGTGTACTCTGTCAAACTCTCTGATTCGCTCATAATTGAATCATGTAATATTATTTTAGTATATCCTCGTGCCCAAATCATAAACACACACACACACACACACACATACACATACACACATACACAATCACGCACACACACACGCACACACACACGCACACACCTGCATCACAGTTCAATTACAGCCTCCAGCGTGTGCTTTTGTGTTCTAAATCAGACTAGTGCATAATGTTAATGAGTCTATTTTCAATCAGTGTGCATCATAATCTGGATGCACTGCAGAAATCACAGGTCTATTACAAAGAAGCAGGGGAGGATGAATTCTCTCATGTGCACAGCTGGAAGAAGGCCTGCAGCTACGCTGACTGGGCCCTTAGTTGTTGTTGTTTTTTGTTGTTGTTGTTGTTTTTTTTATTGTATAAGTGAGTAGCTATGAGTAGGGGGGGGGGGGGGGAAGAGCTCATTGTTTCCGAGTGCAGAGGCAGTTAAACTGCCATCCTGTTTTCTCTCCCCTGCAGACATCACGTTAGCAGCTCTCACAAATTAAAAATAAATAAATAAAAAATGTGAGAAGGGATAAAAAAAAAAATGTAAAAAACGACATGGAAATCAGGAACACGGGGAGCCTTTTTGCTCCGACAATGAAAGTATTTCGTTCACCTTTATCGCGATCAAACGAGCAGACGTCAAATCGTCGAAAGCGCCGAGTTCGAGCAAATCTGTATCTGTCTGTCTGTCTGTCATTCAGACGTTGTTCTGGGCTGGAAAGTTAGCTCTGGGTGACAGCTGAAGACGTGGACAGATTGCAGGAGCCTGTGGCGAGCCTTCCGGTGGAAATTTAAGATCCTCCACGTCTTAAGATGAGGTTGTGTGTGTGTGTGTGTGTGTGTGTGTGTGTGTGTGTGTGGCTGGATTGGTGTGCATGCGTGTGTTTGTTCGCGTTTTAGGGCTCACAGATGTGCAAATGTGCCGACCCTAGGGCATCAGAACTCCTGTCACTGCGCAGCTGACGACCGTGACACCGCGATGAGCAAGGTCATGAATTAATCAGACAGGAGGAAGCTGAAATAAACACTGAACTCACTCATATCGCGTGTGTATTGAAATGACTTTAAAGCAGAATATTTCCGCGTGATGCCTGAAACCCGTCCCCGAACCTGACTGACGATCGCTTGTTCCTCACACATGATGATCCTTATATAATTCTGTCTGAATTCTGTAACAGATAATGGGCCTCATTCATCATCACCCTTTGAGTAGTTATGGATAAATGTTTGCATAAGACAATCCAAGCTAAATATTTACACCGGATTTGCAGAAGTTTCCTAAGCGCTGATTGTCTTTGTATTCTCATGCGCATGTTGATCAATGTCAATCACGCTTGCATTACATTACATCTGATTTGCATTTGGTGCCGCCAGGAAATAAATAAAAAAAAATTTTTAAACTCTTCACGGAATGAAAGGAAAGAAGGATTTCTCTGAAGTATTTCGTCTATAAAATATATATACAGTATATGATTTGATATCTGTAGATCATCATGTGCTCCTGTTGGTTGCTTTTAGACGAACATCTTAGCGGCACTCAAACTCTGAGATTTGAGGCTTTACTGCCGGAACGATGTGTGATTTTTGTCTTAAAAGCATAATCAGGCAGAAAATCTTATAGATTACAGTAAAAAGCAGCAGTTCTCAGAAAAGTCTGTATTCCTACTCTATCCTATGTTTAGGTAGGGCAAAGGGTAGCTCAGTGGTTAAGAGGTCCCCGGTTTGAGCCTCCACACCACCAGGCTGTCACTGTTGGACCCTTGAGCAGGTTCCTTCACCTGGCAAGCCGACTCCGTAAGTAACTGCCACGGAAACGGCGGATATGCTTCCAGTGTGGGACCCTTTCATTCACCTTCACCTGTGCACAGACTATATGAAAAAGAGCTGGACAAATCCCTCTGTGATGAGACTCAGGTTTTCTGAAGAGCGGTTTTGAAGGTCAAATGATGGTCTCTCGTCTTGGATCTTGGCCGGAGCTGACTCGGTCTAAACCACGGGTTAATCCATCAATGGATGAATGGCAACTGGCTGGTTTTCACCTACTTTCATCAGTTACCACAAACTAGTTAGCTTAGCTAAAAGTGCTGAATCTACTGTAACAATTTGATGCATTTAACTGAACTCCATCATCCATACCCTACACATCATCTCACGACTATTCTTACATTTTATGTGGAAAGTTTCATCCATCCCATCTAGGAACCTCTGTACTCCAACAAGTCCCATTTTACGGCGGTGGTAGGACCTCCAAACGCCATTTAGCCTCATCTGCGTGTCTTTGGACTGTGGAAGGGAAACGGAGTAACTGGAGGAAACCCACCAAGCACAGGGAGAACATGCAAACTCCATGCACACAGACCCCGAGGTGGGACTGGAACCCGGACCCTGGAGGGTCAAAGCCACACTGCTAACCACTACACCACCGTACTGTACTGCCATGTGGTAATTTAAATGACAACAAGTCCAGCAGTTTCACACACCTATCCCCCCAAATTGGCCAAGCATCACTTTATAATTTTACCTGATGAGTTACATACAAATTTCACCCCTGTACAGTTGTCATGATTGGAGAATCTAGCTGTGGAGAATAAAACCATATTTTGCACCAGACTTCTGTTGTAAAGCAAGCCCCTAGTGTTCATTCAAGGAACTGCAGGTTTTCCAGAACAGAAGTTTTCCCCTTGGTCCTCTGTTGTGCGAGTTGGGACTAGAGGAAAACTCTGAAACACAAAGAAATGCAACTTTTGAATCCAAAATGTATTTGGCCTAAATGAGATTTTTCCACCTATAAGCATACTTTAAAACACAATTTAGCTCAATATATAAAAAGATATAGTAGAAAATTGGGATAAAAACGTAAAAGATTACATAGCCATGTAAAACGTTTTCGCTGTATCCTTAAACAGAATGGTTTGACACTGGTATAATCTTTCTGTCTCTGTGGTTTAGAAAAAAAAAAAAAAAAAAGCTTAAATATCCATCAATCAAACGTTTTATAGAAAACCAAAAAAAAAAATCATCAGAAAACCTTATGCAAGGTTTATAACTCATATTAAATCATCTCAGTGGTCTAAGCAATCGCACTAAAGGGTTTAAAGTTTTTTTTTTTTTTTTGGTCTGCTTTTCTGTGAAAGGCATTCAGAACGTCCCTGGTACTGGCAATCAGACACTCGATTTTTTGAAAAGAACAAAGAATTGGAGTTGAAAGGTACCTCAGTTATAAATGTGCCATGGGGGCATGAGGATGACCTGGAGCGCCGAAGTAAGTACTGTAGCAAGTGAAAAAGCGGTAGAGTGAGAAAATATCACAAAAATTTTATACTAATTGGTCGGATTTAGTATTTTTCGTCCGTTTTCTTGCGCACCGTTTTTGCATTGTCTGCAAGTCTGTATTGTATTAGGTGTTTGTTACATATGTGAATATGTTCAGAATATCCTTTAGTGTGGATATGAAATAAAAACAGTGCTCAAAGCCTCTGGATTGTAAATGCAGCTCAAAGCAGGTTAATATTTACATCATGTTCGGTAATAATAACATTTTTTTTAAATGTATGAACAAATATTTGTAGCATTTGCTTGCAGTCAATTGCAGTCGACATTTCAACTACTGTGAACATCGAACTTTAGAAAGGACCCATGTGACCAACTCACTATTGTCTCACGGGGCAGGGGGTAACTCAGTGTTTAGGGTGTTAAACGCCTTTTTGGAAAGTCCCAGGTTTGAACACCAGCACCTGTTGGGCCCTTGAGCAAGGCCCTCAATTGCTCAAATATAAAATGAGGATAAGGGTGTCTGCCAAATAGAGTAAATGTCACGAATGAAACTAGCAGATCAGATACACAGATTTATTTGCACTTTCCGTTAATCAGTTCCAGGACTTCTGTTCGGTTCCTTTTCATGTTGCAGTCTGGTTCACTGAGCTGAAGGATGAGGCTACTGAATGAACTCGGATGGAGATGTAACCACTGTTGGACTTTTATAGGAAGGAGTTAATAGCATCCTGATTCTTACAGTGTCCCTGGAAACAAAACTGCTGTTTCAGAGCTTTAGGGTTTTAGTGTTATAGACGTCAATATGATAGTAAAAGTGAGAAAATTCTAATAATAAAAGCACAATAATTATTTTAGTTGATTTCATTTTACCGTTTATGAATTTCAGGAAAACTGTATTGAAAAAAAAAATCAAAAACTTGAAGGACAGCATGGTGGCTTAGTGGTTAGCACCATCGCCTTGCACCTCCGGGTTCGACTCCTGCCTCGGAGTCTGTGTGCATGGAATTTTCATGTTCCCCCCGTGCTTGGTGGGTTTCCCCCGGGCACTCCAACGATATGCAGATTAGGCTAAGTGGTGTTCTTAAATTATTTGTAGTTTGTGTGCCCTGCCATGAATTGGCACCCAGTCCAGGGTGTACCCCACCTCCTGCATTAAGTCTCCTGGGATGGGCTTGACTTGATGGACTTGACTTGACTGGGATGGACTTGACTTGAGGCTCTTTGCGACCCTACACTGCCTTTGGGGGGAGTGGTTTGTTAAGGTTCTGAGTTACTGATCGGAAGGTTGACAGTTTAAACCCCAGGTTGGTGTTGTTGGGCCCTTGATCAAGGCCCTTAACCCTGTCTCTGGCACCAGCCTACTAACAATGGGATGTGCAAAAATAAAGAATTTCACTGTATAATGCATACGTGGTGGTTAAGGCACTGGACTACTGTTCAGAAGGTCCCAGGTTCAAACCCCATGACGAAAAAGGTTGCCACTGTTGGGCCCTTGAGCAAAGCCCTTAAACCCTCAACTGCTCAGATGTATAATGAAATAAAAATGTAAGTTGCTCTGGATATGGGCGTCTGTCAAATGCCTAAACGTAAAAAAAAAAAAAAAAAAAATTTAAAGCGTTATAGACGATGACAGACTAAAAACCCATTCCGACTGAATCATAACTAAACAGGGGAAAAGGTTCATTTGGACTTCCCTTCCAGAGTTCCGTCCTGAGCTTCGGTTGCTGTCTGTGTACAGTTTGGTATGCTCTCCTTCTATCACGTTCTCAAAAATGTATGTATGTATGAGCGTGGGTGTATACAGTACATATCGCCACACCAGAGACCGATACCACATCCTGCATGCATTCCCAAGTCACGCTCGCTGTTCCTGGGCTCGGATCTACTCCGCATCCACCGTGACCTCGATCAGGACGGAGCGATGAGCCAAACTAACGCTCATACTTGAAGTGGGAAAATGAGGCGTTCTCCAGGTAGTGTGAAGCCCGATTGCTTAAAAGTTGGCCTTGTTCGGGTTTCATACTTGAATTGGATTCAGCCTCATGTGCAGATCGTCTGTCAAATGAATAAATGTGATGTTCAGCACTATTTGGCCACGCTTAATTAATCCTGCTGATTGTCTATTTATCCCTGCCGCCGTGTTTCTAACATTTCCATTACTGTCTGCGTATTTACTTCCTGTCCACTGATGCCTTACACCCAGTGAGGAAAGGCTAATACAGTCAGGAGGATCGATAGGCGAAGCAGTACGAGTGGGAAATGCATAACCACATAGTCAAGGTCGCTACCGGGTGCTTTAATATGCTTATCAGCGTGCCTGCTATGTGTGTGTGATTGAGTGTTATGTGTTTGCCATAGTGACCTTCTCTGCATTAAGAGGCGTTGATGAGCATGCGGTCCGTCATAAACAAACAGCACCTACACACGCCATGCCATCATTCAACACAGCCAGAGATTAAAATGAGTGAGTGAGGGAGCGAGAGAGAGAGAGAGACTAACATGAAAAAATAGAGAAAATCACCCATTAAAAGCTGAGAACACGATTTCATCAAAACCACAAAGACAAATCAGAATACCGCTTGAATATCCTTAAAACTTTTTATATGCCGCAGCGTGATAGCGAGATTCGACAAAAGGGAGCAGGCCAGAGATATGGAATGCGCAGCGACGGAACCTGGAAGGAACTCAGCTGGCTAAGTGCTGTCTTTTCTTTTCCTCTCTGGAAAGTGAAAAGGCCTTTGTAACTGCTGCTCTGCTAAAAGCTTTTTAAATAACTCTCACGCAACAACCAGGGATGCGGCGCACAATGCGATCTGAGCCAACGGGCACGACACTCAGCACGCCACGGCGCGCTGCTGCAGCCATATGCCGCGCCGAAGACATCAGCAGCAGCCCTGGAGTTTTTAACCGTGTTGGTTAAGCGTTCATTAACAAAGCTCATTTCCCCCACAGCGTCTCAATCAGAGAGATGAGACCATGAGCTGCAGAAAAATACCCGTTTCGTTTAAATCACCTTTATGGCGGGAACGCGTTCGCTCTTACAGACAGCTCATTCTCGACGCCCCCCAGAGCTGAGAACAACTGTCCCGCTCGATCGGGACCCTCTGAATCTCAGAGTTACAAAGTAAACAAAGAAATTAGGGACATAAAGGATTTCACCGAAGGCTGTTAACAACTGGTTATTGCGTCGAGTGCTTCAGTAGAAGAAGACGGAATGTTCCCGAGCCTGACAAATGGCACCGCTGTCACTTTGATGGTCTTAACTTGTAGCGCTTACCTTTATTCCTTTGTACATAACGCAATGAGTTATTTTTCTTAAAGGGCCCGAAATTGTGATTTCGCCGTTAGCAGTTAGCACTGTTGCCTTGCACCTCCGGGGTCTGGGTTGGATGTGCATGGTGTTCCCCCCCTGTGCTTGGTGGGCTTCCTCCGGGTACTCCGGTTTTCTCCCACAGTGCAAAGACATGCAGATTAGGCTAATTGGTATTTGTGAAATTGGGAATAAATACAAGGGTCACCATTGGCTTCCACAGTCCCTAGTTGGACTACAGAGGTTCCTAGATGGATGGAGGGATGGATGGAATAATACAATACTATTATAATACTTAATAGAGTATTTGATTGAATAGTGAATGGTAAATATCTTTAAGTGATTTAATGTGGTCTACACCACAGCGCTCCTGATTTCTCCATTCTGATTGGTTAAAAGATGTGAACAGCAGTGTGTGCTGTAAGGCAAATCACAAATTGATATGAATGTGCGTATTCTAGCGACAGAATGAGAAATCTGACGTATTCTAAATATTTTAAGATCGAAAAGCCCTGGTGTTTTCAGATGTGTGAACGTGTGTGTGTATGTGTCCGATTATGGATTAGATCCCCGTACAGAGTACAGTATACCCCGCCTCGAACCCTAACCCACCTACCCCCTCCCAGGTATAGGGTAATAAGGTACAGTATAGACGATGATATAACTGCAGAACATAACTGCCCATTTAAGGCTGAAAACAAACTGCATTCATAAAACTATTATGTTTCTGTACAGCTTGGACTTTTGGTTCAGTTTGTGGATCGGTTTAGCAGCTCATAAACACCACTGTTAAACAGTCCTGTTCTAGCTGTGGGTGGATTTATTTCAGGGCCAGAAACATGTCCACAGTAGCCTACCATTCTATTTCCTCTTATTTCTCATGTGGAGATCGAAGGAAATCCTGCCTTAAGGATTAAAATAGTTTTGCGGAGAGAATTTTATGCAAAGTAGAAGCAAATATCACCGGAGGCGGCAAATCAGATTATTGAATGAGACAAGATTGGGGTTTTCATAATATGGTTACATGCTGTAATCACTGCTGGCACTAATTGGAAGGAAATTAATAATAGTCATATCAGGGTTTCTTGGACTTTGACACGTCTCAGTATAACCACATGCTGACAAAGACGTGGTGAAAAAAGATGAAGCTGGTAGAATGAGACTGGCGGTGCTACAGTATGCGAGGGCTTATTTCGTTATTTCATTTGTACATTTGTCTCGGTGAAACATTATTCAAGTCTGTTATGACGGATAATCTTAGCTTCTTAAGGCAATAAGATTGAATTCTCTTCCAATAGAAAGAGGAATCTCAGCGCATTGTTCCGTTCATGTTACTTTCAATGATGTCATGTGATTCACCTCATGGACACACACGGCTGTTCAGTCCCAATCCTGTGAGTTCTCATCACATTGTGTGTGCGGAAATGCTTTTACTTTCGCTATTAAACATATTAAGCCATAGCTGCGATTTACACTGTAAATTTTTATGACGCCGCCTCGCCGGGCATTTAAGTAAACGTCACATTAAGTTGACGGTTCAGCACTATCCTGTCAGATTTGAATAACGTCTTGGAGGGTTCTTAACCCAATTAAAGTCATTTCAAATCTCATTAGCTGTTTTATCGGCTTGATGCAGGTCAATAATTTGACCCTTCTATAACGGCTTGTTTTTCTTTTTTCTTTTAACTAGAGTTATTCCAAAAGAGCTCGGATCCGTTTAAACACATACAGTATCTGTGCTTCTTTTTTGGTTAAGGCATAAAAACAGAGATGATATCTGTGTAGTGTAGTACTGTATATTGCGTACTGGTCTCTGTGCAAATGTCATTCCTGCTGCTTTCAGGTGTAGAGAAGTGTATAGAATTTCAATTATATTTGAAATATATATAATTAGACACTCAATTTGGGGGAGTAGAGAATACCCAGGCAGGACGTAGAGATAGATTTAAAACAAGAAATAATAGAACCTAATATAATATCTAAACTAACAATGCTAATAGTACTAATAACACTTAAAATTTTTCTAACCTTAATTAGGTAGGAGACTCTACCAAAGGATGACCCGTACACACAGAGAGCAATAAATAAGGAACTTTAATGCAGACAAAGTGTAATGGAAAAAAAAGTAGAGAAAGTGCCTCGCTAAGGTCTGGCTGAGGTTCCAGTTTAACAGAGGTGCTTAGAAAAAGTTATAAAGATAACTTTCAGTTCTGTTTTTTTTTTTTTTTCATCTGGACACAGACCACAGATGGTCAGACTTCTCTTTATTAAAGCTAAAAAAACAAACAAACAAACAAAGGGATCATTAATCATTAATCAAACCCATTACTATCCCCTACTACTACAACTAATATATCACTCTGTATTATATTACATTCATCAATAATGGTTGTGTCCATAATTACTAATCCATATCTGTTTGCGTATATTATCAAATGCCAATGTTTAAAATCATATAGGCTAATAATCAAATTATGATTTAAAAACAGAATTATCTTATGAATCAAAATTTTAATGATCAGTCTTTTAAATCAAATTCTGATGATAATAATAACAATAATAATAATAATAATAATAATAATAATAATTAATATAATGTTATCAAGCTTTGACAAAATTAATCATATTGATCCTTACAGTAAGTTCAATAATTAATCTTTATAATACATGTAATCTTGAGATCATACAAGAAAAAAAATATAAAAGTAAAATATAAAAATATAAAAAATTTAAATGAACAAAATTCAATGAACGAAATGCCATCGTCGCAAAGCAGCTTTACACAATCAAAAGAATTATTTAAGTTTGTATAAAATGTGAATGTGTTTGAATCAAAATGGCCAGATAGTCCCAAATAAATTATTTCTATAACTTTAAGCATGCTACGGACAATTGAGACATAAGAAGAAGAATAAGATTATTATGCATCTTAGAACAATCTCAAAACTTGATGGAAATATTGAGCCGTCAGCACTAGTGGTCGATATTCCGCTTAGGAAAAGAGGAACAAACCAAACTCTCTTGGAAAAAAGGGAAAGGGAGAATTCCATTTTTCCCAATGAAAGTCCCAATAAAATCAACCCAGACATGAATAAATAATAAATAAAAGATGCGATAAGAGGTGGGATAATTAAGTATGGAATTGAGAGTCACCACACCAGTAGGCGGAAAAACAAATTAACATGTATTAATTGAATATTAAATAAAACTTTAATCAAACACAGAAACAAGGAGGAGCGGTGAGGAACTTGTCAGTTATATACGGTATACCCTGTGAAATTAAGCATGTTAGGGACTTCAGAGCTGTCTGAATGTCAAATTCTTTTGCTTTTTTTTTGGTTTTTGTTTAAAATTTGGTGAAATTCGAAAACTTTGTCACAATGCAACTTTTCTCACATGACTGCTGAATTCTGGCTTACATTCCTTATCATACGTTTTTGAGACGTAATTTTTTTGTGTCATCTTGCATGGTGCACCTGTCCAGGGATGCCTAGGTGTGGTTCCTTGGACTTTCTACCAGCATATCCCCAGAGAGGGATGTTTAAGGTTTTTGCCATGACTGTAATCCTTCACCAACACCACTTGCACATTACAGGAACTCAGCTGTAATAGTTTCGCGCAGAGAATTTTATGCAAAGTAGAAGCAAAGATCACCGGAGATCAGATTATTGAATGAGACAAGATTGCCGTTTTCATAATATGGTTACATGCTGTAATCACTGCTGGCACTAATTGGAAGGAAATTAATAATAGTCATATCAGGGTTTCTTGGACTTTGACACGTCTCAGTATAACCACATGCTGACAAAGACGTGGTGAAAAAAGATGAAGCTGGTAGAATGAGACTGGCGGTGCTACAGTATGTAAGGGCTTATTTAGTTATTTCATTTGTACATTTGTCTTGGTGAAACATTATTCAAGTCTATTATGACGGATAATCACCTCACCTGTACAGTCCTGGGAGGCCAGGGTTTCAGACGTCAGGCAGGCAGGCAGACAGATCATGGCTTCGACGCACTGAGAAAACTTTCTACCTTGATGGTGTCCAAGCGCTAGTGAAATATATAGAGAAATAAAGGGAGTTTTTCCTCTCATAACTGTGTTCTGTCATTCTGTATAATCAGACGTCCGGGGTTTCACTCAAACGCCCCTCGTATATTTAATATACAGTGGAACCTTGGATTACGAGCATAATTCGTTCAGGAAGTGGGCACGTATTCCAAAACACTTGTAAACCAAATCATCACCAAAAAAAACAAAAACAAATGAACAAGCACCTTACCTTTGAAAAGAATCGCGACAGAGCAGAGTTTCTATGTGTTTGTAAAGCCGGGGAGGGGGTGAAAAGGTGAGAGAGCGTCTGTGCATGTGTGTGTGTGTGTGTGTGTGTCGGTGTCAAATTGCGCGCGCACACTCATAAGAGATGAGCAGAGTTTCTGTGTGTTTGCGGAGCCGTGGGGGGAGGGGGGAGGGGGGTAAGGTGAGAGAGTGACGCTCGGTGTCAAAATAAGAGTCGCATACATGATACATGATACTCGGCGCTCATAAACTAATACTTGCTCGGTTTCCGAATAAAAATGTATTAAAAATCTTTGCTCGGTTTGCGGAACACTCGTAAACCACGTTACTCGCAATCCGAGGTTCCACTGTACTGTATAAATCATTTCTTCTCTATCAATTTTTGATATATTACATTTTTGGATGTATTTAAATATAATATTTTTATGCTTATCAAGGGATAATTTTTAGTTTTGTATTTTAAACAATTCTGTAAACACACTCATTACTGCTAGTTAAGAAACATGTTAAAACCTTAAAACCTGCACCTGTGTGTTAGATGTATTCTTGATATGTAAATGTATATTGTTTCTAATTCTAACAGAAAATCCCCAACTGACGCCCAAGTCACCATCAGCCATCTTGCTCAAGATGTCTCACCTCGCTACTTTATCCTGAATAAAAATTTCGAAGAGCATGCCGAGATGAGAATTTGTTACCGGATGTAAGCTACATGCTAGTCAGAGTAGGATTCTCTCAACTTTAGACCTCTTGATGAGGTGCGAACGTCTTCTTAAGCTTCGCAATTCGCAGCTCAGAAAGTTAGAAATCCGGAATCTGGAATGTGACTAGGTTCAAGTCTCAGTTAAAACCTGTGGCTAAAGCCACAAACTTTCTTTCTGAAAGTGTGGTAGAAATAAAATGCGGTCTTCATGTGGACGCAGGTTCTGTGCAGGAGTGTGAAAAGAGGTGCATCATTTTTTTTTTCAATACAGTAAGTATGCATCAGAAGTTGATGTCTGCCTGGTAGAAATGGAATTAAAAGAAAATAAACACTATAACTTCTTTGTGAATGTTGAAAGTTTATATATAATAACAAAGTGGTGGCAAAGTGGCTGAGTGCTTAGCGGTATTACACCTCCAGTATTGGAGTTCGATTCCCACATCGGGGTCTGTGTGCATGGAGTTTCTCGTGCATGTTCTCCCTGTGATTGGTGGCTTTCCTCCGGGTACTCCGGTTTCCTCCCACAGTCCAAAGACATACAGATTAGGCTAACTGGTATTTCCAAAGTGTGTGAATGTTAACCAGAGGTTCTACTACAGTTGTGAACTTGGGAATAAATATAATGCTCACCATTAGCCAGGGGCGATTCTAGAAAATTATTCATGGGGTGGCAAGGGGGTGGCATTAAAATTACGAGGGGTGGCAACACTGAATCAAGCATCCTTGCATGGTTTTTGTGGATTCAAGGAACGCTATTCTTATTCAGTGAATACACTAGGGTGGACATTTTTACATTGTCTTATATAAACAAAATAAAGGCTGATGTGTGATTGACTTGAACCTGATATCTGGACTGGAACGTCAGATAAATAAAAAATAAAACTCTTCTTTTTAGAACACTAGGACACTAGTGCTGGGGTGGGGTTATTAGGGTGGCAATTGCCACCCCGTGCCACCCTGGTAGATCCGCCCCTGCCATTAGCTTCCACGGCCCCCTAGTTGTCCTACAGAGGTTCCTACATGTATGGATGGATGGATGGAATAATACAATATCATTATAATACTTAATAGAGTATTTGATTGAATAGTGAATGGTAAATAACTTTAAGTGATTTAATGTGGTCTACACCACAGTGCTCCTGATTTCTCTATTCTGATTGGTTAAAAGATGTGAACAGCAGTGTGTGCTGTAAGGCAAATCACAAATTGATATGAATGTGCGTATTCTAGCGACAGAATGAGAAATCTGACGTGTCAGCACTGGAGATATACTTAAAACTTTAGCAAATACCATCAGCTAAGTTAAGTAAGTAAATAAACTGATTTGAACCTTTAAAATCTATCTTCAGTTTAAATTTCTCTAATGTGCCTTAAATCAGGTGTGTGTGTTTGTCTTATAGCCATAACCTTGCCGAGTCCAGCACAGTCTCGTTTTACACCCCGAATCATTTCATTAGCTAATTCCCATTTCAAAAGACTCATTCGTGTTTCCTTTTTCAAATGATTTGTTTATTTTAACCACATACTGTACAAAAAATTGATGTACTGTCCACTTTAATAGGAACACCTGTTCAACAGGAATCATGTCAGCAACACGAAGCATGAACCAGTAATATCATGTCAAGACTGTTAGCATTCACATTCTCATCATCCATACCGCCTAATCCAAGGAAACTTACTGCACAAGGCAGGATTACACCCTGGGTGAGGTGCCAACACATTACAGGACGCTCATGCTGTACATTACGGGCGATTTTGAAACACCAATTAGCCTACAGTGTATGTCTGGACAGTGGGAGGAAACTGGAGTACTCAGAGGAAACCCAGCAAGCTCAGGGAAAACATGGGACGAGTTTCGGTGAGCCTGTGCATACTGTAGCCACAAATTCCTGTTCTTGTTTTTGAAATGAATTAATTTTCTGCTCACCATGCTTCTGCAGAGTGAGTATTTGCGTTACTATAGCCTTTCTGATGCCAAGTTTACTGGAGTTTACAATTTCAGGGGATTTACAGTAAAGGTGAAGAAGTAAAGGTGTTTTTAAACATGCATGTATATATTATGAATTTATGAAATTACAATAATTGTAAAGTGATGACGTGAAATACAGTACTGTGCAAAAGTATTGACCCCCCTCCTCCTCATTAATTCATATTAAATTTAATGAAATTATGTAGAGTAAATGAAGAAACAAGAACAAATGTTATACTTCAAAAGGCTGAAAAGTGCCTAACAGTTTATGAAAATTAATGGAACAAACTCAGCAGCAACCTCATTTCTCCTCTCGTCTGTTCCAACCACTCATCATTCAGCATCATCAGCATCATCAGTATACTAATCACCGGCCTGATCATCTGTCATCATCGTTTATGCCTTAAGATTTTTTTTTTTTTCTGCTCAACAAACTTTTCTGCTGAAACTGGTCAGATATAGAACTATTCCTCGAGAATACATGACAAAGTAAAAGAAAAAAAAATTGGACTCTTTGGAAGCGAAAATGAAGAAGTCTTTTGCACAGCACTGTTTATGCAAAGATTGGGGTCTTTCCCAGTAAGAACTCTGAAGGGTCCCTCTGTAGGGCCATTTGGAAAGGAACATAATTTTCTAAAAAAAGAAACAAAAAAAAAATGAACTTAGTGTTTTATTATTGCACAACCATTGATAATTATGTAAACAAGAAACCATAATCAGCAGATGGTTGCAGCAACAAAAACCTCCCCACAGTGTGACCAGTTATATTTAGGAGCTGCTGATATATCTGAACAAATATTAAATTCCGTTCCATGTGTATTTGTATAGCACTTCTAAACAGTGGACGTCGTCCAGGGCGGTTTCACGGGAATCAGGAGCCCTAATGAGCGAGCTAGAGGGCATGGTCATCAGGAAAATCTCTCTGTCATTTAGAGCAATCAGACTCAATTGAAAGCAATGCTTTTTTTTTTTTTATAAGACATCACATAGGGTAGCGGTTATAGTGTTGAGGTGTAGAAGAGTAATGATAGACAGTATTAAGGGTGTTCAGTATGAGTGTATTCTGGGATGTGTGCGGGACAGTGTTTATGACTACAGCAGCAGCTCCTAGGATGAAGTCCACAGTATCCGATGAAGATCATCTGCTGAAGTAACAGTGAGATGAACTGTATCGACACAGGAGCTGTTTATGTTACAGTATAATATTACTGAATGCCATGCCTTATACTTGGCAAGTTTACTGTTGCTTCTGTCGGTTATTTTTTTATTTTATTTCCCCTCATCGCACCTGTAATGGATGGACAGCAGTGTAAATGCTTAAACACATTTAACACATGCCTGACATCTTGTGGTGGACAGTAGAACAATTCACATCAGTGTCCAGTCTCATGCTGTAGCTCCTCAACCTCCTTTTAATTGTAAACTCATTTCCACAGTCTTCCTCCGTACAGATGTCGCTCACATTCATTCGTGAATCTGATTTAAATGCCTCCATTATTTTATTTCCTATCAATTACCACTGCATATTCATATAGATCATATGGAGTATACAGTATGTTTTTTTATTTTTTCATTATGCACTATCAGAATTGTATGTCCTGATTACAGCACAATAAACACTTTACTCATTTACTTTACTATGTTCAGTTTGGATGAGAACCTTTATGCTGATGCTGTAGTTTTTGGGGTAAGACGTTACTTTTCACACACTATCCTAGTCACCGAGTTGGTGTTTACTGTATGCATGACAATCACTGTTCGTGAAGGCACCAATATACTGTATGGATCTCTATAGCTGTTCAAGAGTATTGTCATCATCAGGTTAAATATTGTGGAGCTATTTGTGAAAATGTTTATTTGTTTTTAGAGGTGAATTTATTTACATTTTTACTGATATTTTTAATATACTGTGTGGTATTCATATAGTACAGTACATGGCTGGTCCACTTATTAAAATAAAAATCTACATTTATGACATGCACCAATTTTGAGTTTAAAGTAACATACAATTTTGAGTAATAAATCTGACTGAGAATCATCTGTCATATATGTATTTATGCATGAGAGAGAGGGAGAGAGAGAGAGAGAGATGAATTAACACTTTATAGGTATTAGTTTAATTTTAGCCCTTTTTTGCACTCTTGTACTGTAGTCTGTCAAAAAGTACAGCTGTTCTTACATTAAGTATTAGATCAACTCCAAAGCACTTCCCTGTTATTTACACTATGATTTTTTAAATAGTTTTTATTATATTATATTATATTATATTATATTATATTATATTATATTACTCTATTAAGTGCTTCTTCCAATCAAATATGTCTGTCTGTGAAAAATATAGCATGTTTTGAACAATTCTGTCTAAATTTCTACCTTTATCAAAACTACATATAAAAAAGCCTTATTATTAACATAACAAAAAGATCTTAATACTCGGCAACTGCTAACTTTATTTTATTTTTTATTTTATTTTATTTTTAGAAAACATTCATTTATTTCCATTTGAATGCTGTTTTTGATTTGAGTAGTTTTGTTGGACGTCTTACAAACCAAGATATTTAATCTAATTAAATTAAACAAATAAAGGAATCATATTAGCTATTACATTAGCTATTAAATATGACCAACCAATTACCTATGCAATCAGCATTAATATATTAACTTATATATCAGTTACATATACACGTCATACATTTCTGCATCTTCATTATGCGTATGATTATGTATACATCGTGTCCCACACTGTTGTGTTGTGCTTTATGTACTGTGTTATGTTTATTGTACAGGGTCTATTTGCTCAGCATGTATTCATTGTCTTGTACCATGTTGTCTATTAGCAGCGCAACTTTTCTAATTTGTGCTACATGTTGTCCTGTGATTATGTTGTACTGCACTGTTGTTATTTTTTTTATTCTATTATGTATGGCACGAGGGCTTTGCAGAATGTGATTTCATTCCATTGTGTACTTGTTTAAGGCTAGAATGGCAAAAAAAAAAAAAAAGAAGTCTGTCTGCACTACTCTTTTATAAACTGTAAGCTAAAATGAAATATGGGTGAAGCAACAAGAGAACAATCCCCCAGAAATAAATAAATAAACAAACAAACAATCTATAGAAACAGCTGTATTAGTGAATAAAAACGGAACAAGATAACAATGGTGATAAGCACACACACACGTATACACACACATACATAGTTATTCTGTATGTATACAGACAATATCATATACGGTGAATCCGAAGCAGCTCAGATTATCATGGAAAAGTTCATTTCCTTTCTTAATTTAATTTATAAAGTAAATATCGTATATTCTTGATTGATTACATATAAAGTGAAATATTTCAAGTATTTTTGGGTTTGATTTCAATTATTATGGCCTATATATTTTATATTGAAAATCTCTAAATATTTCGTAAGATAATTCAAGAAAGGAATTTCTTTACTATACAGATAATTCTGATAAATTGTTTTTATTTATTCACTCAATATTTCGTCAGGGCTCCTTTAGCATGAATTACTCTATCAATGTGGCATGGCATGGAGGTGATCAGCCAGTGGCACTGCTGAAGTATTATTGGGTACCAGGTTGCTTTGATACCAGCCCACATTACATCTGTAATGTGGTGTTCTGTGTTTCTTAATTTCCTCTTGACAATAGCCCATAGATTCTCTATAGGGTTCACGTCAGGTGAGTTGGCTGGCCAATCAAGCACATGGTCAGCAAACCAGTTAATGAAAGTTTTGGCACTGGGGCAGGTGCTATGTCCAGGGAAATCAGCATCGTCATAAATCTCCTGGTAGTTGTGTTGTCTTGATAAAACACAGTGGACCTGTACATGACACCCCAAATCATCACCAACTGTGGATTTTGTGCCTCCCCACTCTTTCTCCAGACATATTTTATACTTCCTCCAGACATATTTCAAGCTTTTTTTTTTTTTTTTTGTCCTAACTTTGATGATTAAGGTTTGACTTGAAATCCATTCATGACTTGATTTCCATCTCTATGAAAAGTGAGCCAACAAGCTTTAAGGAGATCCCGATTTCATTTTATTTCATTCACATTCCTGCAAAAAGTGGTAAAACTACTACTATCTGGTTTGCTGATCATGTGCTTAGAAAGTAATGAGATGAGAAACATCTGACCCAATAATACAGACGAGCTGAAGGTCTAAGACAAGATGCTTATCAACGCAACCTGGTCTTCAATAACGCCTCGGCACTGACACAGGCTGATCTCCTCCGTCATGCCATATTCATACAGTAATTCACGCTTAAGGAGCCTTTCTTTGCTTGATATTCGAAAACAGTCTAATATTTTGAGATACTGGATTTTTTATTGATGTTTCCATGAGCTGTAAGCCATAATCAGAAATAAAACAAAAAAAAGTCTTTAAATATTTCATGTTACTTTTTTCCTGTTTGTTTGATTGAATACACACAACTGTGCCATTTATTGTACATTTAATGAATATAAATCTGTAAAGCCTAAATATCTTTTTGGCTAGAATAAACTTCCATCTTGTTCTTGTGACAATATCCTAAAGGTATGCAAACTTTTGCGATCAATGCCGCAGCCACATGCACCAGCAACTATTGGGATGTTATTTGACTAAAGTAATGTTTCCTGCTCCTACCCTGCCCTAGCCTATATTTTTTGTGTTTCAAATAAATTGACTCAGTGCTAAAACAGGTTAAACATCGATATATTCACTGTTTTGCGGAAGTAAAGATTTTAATTACCGGTAAACTATTTTAGTGTTTTATTTAAAAAAAAAAACAGTTTTTTTTTCTTTTTAAGTATTATGGCAACCTAATCACATTGGCAGTCACTGAATGGGTTCATACTAAACTTACAATATGGATTTGTAAGAACATTTGTGTCAAAATACAATTTTAATAAAATTAGTAAAAGTTTAAATACTTTGATGCTAACTGTATGAGTGGAGTAAGTATACAGTATATAGGTAAGAAGTTTAAGAAAATATTTTTTTAATACAAATTAATGCATATCTATAATATTGATAAATATATAAATTCTTTTTTTTAGCTAAATTTTTTTCACGCTCTAGCAAGGCACAATGACGCATCGAAATGAAGATACGTTCTTCCCCTCCACCGTTCGTAGTCCCCCTTTGAACTGAGCAGTCTTACTCCCGGAGGCTTCCCGGTACTTCAAATCGGAGAGTACCACATCATTTCTTTGGACTGTGGGATGAAACCAGATTACCTGGAGGAAACCCACCAAGCACAGGGAGAACATGCAAACTCCACACAAACAGCCTGCGTTCCATTCCGAAGTGTACTTCACAAGGTGCTCCCTACTCCCTACCCTGTTTCCAGGGAATGTTGGTGAAGCGAACTTTGCTCTATAAAACTCCACCATTCGAAACATCCTGCAAAGTCACCAGGGTAACCAGACGTCACTTCCTCCGTGCGTTACCATGGTAACATAAGCCCCTCGGATACCTGTCACTGCTGCCATGAAAATTTCACACTACGGACGTTAAATATTGAATATTTATTGAAACAAAAACTGCTACCATTATAAAACATACTACTGAAACGTGTATAACTTGAATAATAATAATAATAATAATAATAATAATAATTGATTAAAGATGTACAGAGATTTATTAATTTTTTTTCCAGCTTACTAGCCTGTATAATACTAAGGATTTCCTGATTAAATTTCCTGTCAGCTGCATTTGACACAGTGAACGACAAGATCCTATTATCTATTCTCACAAGCCTTGGTATTTGTGGAACAGCGTGGCAATGGTTTGCTTCTTACCTAGAAGATAGGTCATATGAGGTGACATGGAGGGGATCTACATCTGCCCCATGTAGACTCTCTACTGGTATTCCGCAGGGCTCAGTACTTGGTCCTCTTCTGTTCTCCCTCTATACCCGGTCTCTTGGTAAGGTCATATTATCGCATGGATTTTCATACCATTTTTATGCAGATGACACTCAACTTGTTTTCTCCTTTCCTCCCTCTGACACTCGGGTTTCCACACGGATCTCAGCATGTCTGGCAGACATCTCATCCTGGATGGCAGCTCATCAGCTGAAACTCAATCTGAGTAAAACCGAACTGTTGTTCATTCCTGGTGACGCATCCCCAGGTCAAGATCTTGTGATATCCCTGGACAACAATCAAATCACTCCTTCAGCCACTGCCCGCAATCTTGGGGTAACCATGGACAATCATCTGTCATTTTCCCCTCACATCGCTAACCTTACTCGCTCTTGTAGATTTCTTCTTTACAATATCAGAAGAATCCGCCCATTTCTTTCTTCACAGGCTACTCAGGTGCTTGTTCAGTCCCTTGTTATTTCAAGACTGGACTACTGCAACTCACTCCTGGCTGGCCTGCCTCTGTCCACAACTCGTCCTCTGCAACTGATCCAGAATGCAGCAGCACCTCTCGTTTTCAACCTTCCCAAGTTCTCCCACACCACCCCACTCCTCCGCTCCTTGCATTGGTTTCCTGTAGCTGCCCGCATCAAATTCAAAACACTGATGCTTGCCTACAAAGCTAAAAATGGCCCAGCACCCACTTACCTCTCTGCTCTAATCACACCACGCACTGCGCCGCGTTCCCTCCGGTCCTCCAGCACTGCTCGCCTCGTCCCACCATCTCTCAGGGATCGAGGGCGGCATTCATCCAAACTCTTTTCTGTTCTGGCACCTAGGTGGTGGAACGAACTTCCTCTAGATGTCCGTACAGCAGAGACTTTGACTATCTTTAAACGGCGACTCAAAACTTATCTATTTCTCCAGTACTTACAGGACTAACACCCCCCCCCCCCCCCAAAAAAAACCCTCTTCCCAGTTGTGTTAGACTAATCGCACTTAGTTATTGACCTAGTTAACCCAGTGTAAGTATCTATCCAGTAATGTAAACTTTAAAGCACTTTTTGTAAGTCGCTCTGGATAAGAGCATCTGCCAAATGCCTAAATGTAAATGTAAATTAAAATGAAAATTTTTGTGTCCTTTTAATATGATGTCATCCTCGATAATAATGATAAATATATAAATCCTTTTTCAAGCTCCATTTTTTTCATGCTCCAGCGAGACACAATGATGGAAATTTGTTCATTCCCTTTTCCAGTGAGGTGAACGCCTGATTGTTCACTCTTTCATTCAACATTCACGGTTTCCTTTGAACTGAACACTCCCTGCAGTTTGGAATCACACTTAACATAGCTGAACAGCCTGTGATGTATACTTCGCAGGGTACTTCAGGCCGTTTGGAACGCACCTTCCGACCAGAGGTGAGACTGGAACCCTGACCCTGGGGGCGTGAGGCCACAGTGCTAACCACCATGCACTTGGGGTAAGGCTAAAAAAAATTAAATAATAATAAAAAAAAAAAATTAAATAAGGGAAAACTTGTTTTGACTTGGATACCCCCATGTATTTATGAGGGGTGTTCAAGTCAAACCGAGACTACATGCTCCCTTAATTTTCTTTTGTCTGCAGTCTCGCTCCCCAGGGGGTGTAAAAGTTCACCAGAAACTTCAGGATTCGATTCATTGTAGCTGGAGAGTTACCTCACTAACCAATAAACCCCAGCTCCTCGGACACGCCGCTTCTCATTTGTGCTCGAAATTTGAGCTTTCCATCAAACCACGCCCACTTTCCTTTCCTTAGGCAGTTTGCTGGAGAAAAGCACAAAAACAAACAACCTTTAAGCCTGCTCGAGAGGTCATGGAACAAGACATGTTTCAGGTAATTACTGTTAAAAGTTTGTTTACTCCAAAGTGCGTCAGTGGGGGAAACAAAGCTTTGAAGTGTTTGTTTGTTTGCTTTTGAAACATAATGTTGTGGAAATATTATATATATATATAAAAAAAAAAACGTTTACGCGAAGGGTTTTCATTGCAAAGTCTCCTAGCAGATTGTTATTATTAATATTATTATCTAAACATTGAAATATAAATAAATTCATTTGGTGTCCAAAGCATTACGCATGCGTAAACGCGCGCGCTTGAGAAGAGGGTATTAACTAATGCGCGATAAAAAAAAAACAATTTTACTATGAAAACTCTAACTCTTCTGTACAGGTGTTGAACCCGGAGAAACTCAAGTCTCTGGAGAAGTGGATTCAAGAAACCAACACCACTATAAAGCAGATTAACGGCCAGCGCAAATATGGTGGTCCTCCTCCGGGTATGTGTGCGCGCGCGAGTGAGTGAGTGAGGGCGTGCGGGCGCCAGAACATACGCGCGCACTGGAATAAAACCCTTCGCCATCACCTTTTACGTGAAACTAAAAGAGTTTTCCTTTTTTTTTTCTCTCTTAACCATAATTAATCCTTCATTCGGTTCTGTGTAAAAGCTTCAGCCATCTCTTAATTAACTAGAAAGTTCCTTCACTGTGGTGAGGGGCTGACGCACCAATCAGCTCCATCAAACCTGCCAGCAATGAGCTGATATAAAACCTTGCACTCCCATTGGCTGACCAGTTAACCCCCATGGAAACCATTTTCTCACACAGTTCTCACTCATTGCACTTTTTCTACTTGATTAACACAACCGACCAATATAATAATTGGTGAGAGCATTATATTAAAGTACATTTATACTTGCAATCAAGTCTGCCTATATATTTGATGTATGAGATCATTAACCTTTTAATCAATTTAATCTACACTAGTGCTCCTACTAGATCAGACTACACTGTTCAGACTTCGCTCCCCGTGTGCGTCAGTGAGCCAGTTCACTGTTTTTACCTCCTTGGATCGCTATGAATACTATACAATATTGAGTCGGCCAAAACACAGTATTGGTGCTGATTTTATTTTATTTTTTTCTTAGGTCTTACATATAATACAGAAAATGTGTGTGCCAAGGAAGCTACTTCTGAAGTTTATACAACAGGGAATCTTGCATCCCCCAAAATTTTTGGTTGCTAACTTAAGTTGTTTTGGAGAGATGATTTTATATGTGCCCCAAAAATGGCCATTTTTCAGCGCTATACTGTCAAATGTTAAATAATTCAGATTTCTTTGAGTATTGATACTAAAATGGGTGTAAACGTCTAGAAGCATATAACCTGTAAAAATTGTTGCTTAAATTGGTTTTTGGTAAAAGCTTAAAAAGCAAAAAAAATATGTAGTGTCCGTAACCATGTCAAACTTATGTTGGAATATCGTAACTATTTAGCATTTTTTCGAATAACAAAATTTTTCTGGTTTGTCTTTTCATGTGAAATCTAAATTGACCGAGTTTCATCTCAATGAGAATTACTGTAAGATTATTGAAAGATTTGAATAATAATAAATAAATAAAAGTTGCAGACAATACATAAACGGGCATCAAATTCTATTTAGCAAATATGTTTCTTTTTATCTGATGATAAAAATATAAATGTGCATGCATACTGTATATACAAAAAATAAACCCGGATTTGGAGATGAGAAGCATTAAGTACTATGAAAAATGGTGATATACCAGACACTTTTTAGCACCAATACCATGTTTTGGCCAGATATGTCTGTAGGACCAGAAAATTCCACCAGAACTGCAGTTTTGACCCAGTCTTCTAGCCATGATAATTTAACTCTTGTCAAAGGCACTGAAATCCTTATGCTTGTCCCTTTTTTCTGCTTCCCAGAAAGCAGAAAAAAAAATGTTCACTTGCTGTCTAATACAGTATATCCCACCCACTTCCAGACGCCAACGTAACAAGGTATTGAAAATGTATCTACTGTGAGAAGGGCCAACTTGTAATTGCTAGACAGCTGGGTCAGAGCAAATCTTAAACTGCAGCTCATGTGGGATGTTCCCAGGCTGCGGTGGTCAGGACATACCAGAAGTGATCCAAGGAAATGGCGATACAGGTCATTACTTTTATGTGGCAAAGGGGGGACCTACTCAATATTGGGCAGGTAGTCATAATGTAATGGCTGATTGATGTATAAAGTTTGTAATCATGGCTCTGGTTTTAGGATTAAAGGAAGCCTTATTTTATTTTTTACCAATTTTGGACCAAATTCAACCTTTCTGTGTCATTTTCATGGAAATGTAAACAGCAATATTTTTTACGTTGCCGTTATATTTACAGAACGTAAACATCATGAGTATACAGTGTCACTCCAGTTAGAATGTATAGTTGTGGTGATAGGCGTGTAGGGAATCTATTAGTGCTGCCCAGGTGGTTACATGCAATTATTTACTCTTAAAAGGCTGCAATTTATTACAGGAAATATCCAGATGGTCTTTAATTTATGTAGAGTTTGTCAATAATTTGAGGATTTCTTTATTTAAAAAAAAATTTTGTTGTCATTTTGAGGTGAGATAAAATATAAATATTGGCAAACATCGTCTTAATAAAATAATTGGTGACATTATTTGAATACAGAATGGCACATTTTAAGGCTGAGACTTTTCACATTTTAAGATTTTTTTTTTTTACATCTAGGAAGTCATCCCTGTTCACATGATGTTCTTGCAAGATTTAAATATATTGAGTGTTATCGAGTCATATGGCCGTTACCATAGAAACAATCCCTCTACTAGTCGTATTTTGAGAACTAAGCATTATCACGCCTTTAAACTTGGCCTTTGATTAATGACCTGAGATTTCTCTGCTAAAATGCATCTAATCTGTGATGAGGCTTGAGGCAACCTTACATGTTTACTTTAATGCTATGGGTATATATATCATGATAGTTAACAAAGAGTTTGTAATGAAAATATGGAATATGACTGTCTCGTTACAGTTTCTCTCAATTACTTGTACACATTTCTAAAAAAAAAAAAAGTCTCAGTGTCTCGAATGCACTAACACGTTTTCATAATCTGTTTTTCACACTGCATGAAAAGGTCTGGTGTCATGGTTACACATCAGCTAGAAAATATTACACAGAAATACAGTGAATTCGGTACTGATTTATTGATTTATTTAATTCGTACTGTTTAATGCAAGTGGGAAAAAAACTGTAGCATGTTTTTGTATTTTGTGCTATGATTAACGTGATGCAGCCTTTTGGATTGATGCGCATGTCCACTGACTCTGTCCTGTCCTAACTGACCTATCATCATCATTATCTACTTTTCCCATTTACTTTTCTTAATCCTCTCTTCCTCCTCATTTACCAGGATGGAAAGGGCCTGCACCAGGTCTTGGCTGCGAGGTGTTTATAAGTCAGATCCCACGGGACGTATACGAGGACCGCCTGATCCCACTGTTCCAAAGCGTGGCTCCGCTCTACGAGTTCCGCCTCATGATGAATTTCAGCGGGCAGAACCGAGGCTTCGCCTACGCCAAGTACGGGGACACAGCTAGCGCGGCCGCGGCAATTCATGCTCTACACCTGTACCCGCTTCAGAGTGGAGTCAAGCTGGCTGTCAGGAGGAGCACGGAGAAAAGGCAGCTGTGCCTCAGCAGTCTGCCTCCTACTATGGAACGCAACGAGCTGCTGATGGTGCTGCAGCAAATCGCTGACGGAGTGGAGGACGTCACCATAAGAACCGACAGGCCTAATGAGAAGGACGCCAGCGCGCTGGTGTACTACTCCTCCCACTATGCCGCCTCCATGGCCAAGAAGGTGTTGGTGCAAGGTATGCTGGGTTATGTGGGCTTGAATATGGAAAGCATCCAAGTGCTCTAATTGATGCCTCGTTTCTGCCTCATTTGCGTTTCACCTTCATGCTTTCTTACCAGTGAGTCCTTGCTCACTAAGTCAGTTTTCCATTTACGTTACACACACAATGTTATGACATTAAAGGTTAGTATATGTTCAAATTTTTATGTTTTTGCCTTAACAGTATTCTTCAGTTCCCCTGTTCTACTTGCATGGCTCATAAAAAAAAGGCTTCTTTTTTTTTCTTTTTTTTTTTACATTCATCCAAAGATTTTGACTCGGTTCTACCCAGAATATGATTCAGTTCAGCACTGATATGATTCAGGTCAGCACTGATACGATTCAGTTCTCCCAAGAACATGATTCAGTTCTGCCAAGAATAAGATTCAGTTTAGCACCTGTATGATTCTGTTCAGGCCGGCACGGTGGTGCCTCCAGGGTCCGGGTTCGATAACCTGCTAGGTTCGATTCCCATCTCTGTGCGCATGGAGTTTGCATGTTCTTCCCATGCTTGAAGGGTTTTCTCCGGGTACTCCGGTTTCCTCCTATAGTCCAAAGAAGTGCAGATTAGGCTAACTGGCGTTCCCAAATTGGCCATAGTGTGATTGAGTGTGTGTATGTGTGCGTGTCCTGCGATGGATTGGCACCCTGTCCATGGTGTACCCCGTCTTGTGCCCTAAGTCTCCTGGGATAGGCTCCAGGCCCCCCGTGACCCTGAATACAGGTATAGATGATGACTGAGTGATTGATTCTGTTCAGCGCCGGTAGGATTCAGTTCATTGCTGGTGTGATTCAGTTCAGTGCTAAAATGTTTCAGTCAGCACCAATATGATTAAGTTCAGCATTAGTAGAATTCAATCCGGTGCTGACGTGATTCCATTCAAATTTTATGTGGTTCAATTTAGTGCCGATATCAGCGCAGACAGGGTTCAGTTCAGCACTGATGTACAGTAATTCAATTAATACTACTTGATGAGGAGACGAACAGCTTGTAGAAGTTCACGCTTTTTATTAATGTTAGTTCAGTGCATAATCACATGAAGTTCTGAAGCGGCACCGCAGTGAGCAGGAGCAGCAGGTCGGCTTTAAACGTCCTGGCATGCTTTTCTCATGTCCTCAGAGCAAATAGCAAAGAAGTGAGGAAAGGAAATAAATATCACTTAAAATGTCTGTTTTTTATCAAGCTAATGAACCTTTTTTATATATGCGGTGGTAACACAGGTTTATAATAATCCTCGTGTTCAACACCAACAATTTGCACCATATATTTAGTTACACGGAGTGCGAAAGCACCTGAGTGACTGACGCCACAGCTGGTGAAATGGAAAAGCTTGGCACATAATAATGAAAGGGTCTGGCGTAAAGTATGAAAGCGACTCATTTACAGTGTTTCGCTGACCTTGGGTCAGTGATTGTGATCAAAGATTGTTTTGCAGAACACTCAGTGTCCAAGTGTCCCAGGTCCTGAAAAAAAAATAATAATAGAAAACTTATAGAAAATATGAAGGTGAAGCAAAAAAAAAAAAGGTGGTTATGGAAGAAGTAACTCTGTGGTCTTTTTAGTTCTTTACTTCTGTAGAAAGATGATGAAAAATTCCACTCTTTTTTTTGTGTGTTTCATCATTTATAGTCAACAACTACCTTCCACCCAGGAATAAGAGGATATGACGTATGACAAATTTCATATTATGATATTTGAAGACGTTTCTGTGGTGTATAGTATGCATCACGAGAAAACAAGAGAAAACCAAAATACTAGGAGTCCTCAGCATATATTTAATGTCTGGGAAATTAATAAGTTCTTTTTCAGTAAGAAAGCTACTGCTCATGATTTCTTTTGTCATTTTTTCCTAACATTATATAGTGGAATAGTCTCAAGTGTATTTCAGTAACAATCAATCATAATATACACCTGCCACGTGACTTCATTTCATTCATACAGTGGAACCTCAGCATATGAATTTTATCTGTTCTAGAGGCAAGTTCTTAATGTGAAAATTCATATTGCGATACAGATTTTCCCACAGGAAATCATCATCAGGTCATTTGTTCCAGCCACCGACAAATATTACTTATAATTTATAAAATATAAAATAAGGTATTAAAAATGTATTATAAAAAATAACTTGTAAACCAATATTACGTATAAGTTCAACGCAATCATATTTTTACATAAAAATCCCAACCCCCTCCACCCAAAAGAATCCCTAAAATTCATAAACTTAGCTTGGCTCTCCACTGATGCAAGTAAGTTCCCAAGACGTATGTGCAACTTGGCCTGTGTTCGGTGAGTTCGTTTGTTCAAATGACAAAAATGCTTTGTAATTGTAATTCTTCTGGCGAAAAATTTGTAAGAGAGGGCATTTGTAACCGCTGTTATTTATTAGCTTGTACTATCTCATTACATTGACATGTCAATGGGGGACTATACAGTACATCCCCAAAAAAATTATATCGTGGAAAACTTCATTTCCTAATTCAATTAAAAACATGAAGCTCTCATATATTCTAATTTTGTTGCATGTAAACTGAAATATTTCAAATATTTTATGTTTCATGGCTTTTATGTTTTATGTTTCATGGCTTTTATTCTGATGATTCCAATTCCAAAATCCAATTATCTCAAAATATCTCAATGTTTTTGAGTTTGAGTAAATTACTATAAGCACCATGTACCTCTGTTAAGTTCAGTACACACATCTCCAATCATGTGGAAGTCATCACAGAAAGTGCTGGCTTTTCGCAGAGTGCTTTATCAAAGAATATTCATGGAAAGTTGACTAGAAGGGCAAAGTCTTTTAGAAGATGCGACGCCAATGACCGCAGCCATAAGAGGGTGGCCAATTCAAGAACTTGGGAGGGGTTCACAAGGAGTGAAGTGAAGCTTGACTTAGTGCATCAAGAGCCACCACACACAGACATCTGCAGGAAATGGGCCACACCTGTTGCATTCCATGTATCAAGCCACTCCTGAACCAGAGACAACATCAGATCCAACTTACCTAGAGTAAGAAGAAAAAGAACTGGATCGTTGCTCAGTGGTCCAAAGTTATCTTTTCAAATGAAAGTAAATTTTGCAGTCATTTGTAAATCAAGGACACAGAATCTGAAGAAAGAGTAGAGAGGCACAGAATTCAGGTTGCTTGAAGTCCAGTGTGTCTGTGATGATTTGTGGTGCCATGTCGTCTGCGGGCGTTGGACCATTGTGTTTTATAAAGTCAATCCAAAATTTAACACTGCCGTCTACCAGAAGATTTTAGAGCACTTCATGCTGACAACCTTTATGGAGATGCTGATTTCCTTTTCCAGCAGGACTTTGCACCTGCCCATAGTGCAAAACTATCTAACTAAATGGTTTGCTGGCCGTGATATTACTGTGCCTGATTGGCCAGACAACTCACCTGACCTGAACCACATAGAGGATCTATAGGCCTCAGCGGTGCCACAGGGTGATCACCCCTTTACCATGCCGCATTTATGCAGTAATTTAACTTAAAGGAGCCCTTTATTGAGTGCCTATATGAATAGAATTTTTCTGAAATTCTGTATTGCACTTTTTCTTTATCTGATCTTAGGTAATTTTCTACCATTTTGTGGATTTTAGATTTTTGTGAGCTGTTATCATTATATCGTCAATCACTGTATGAGGCAGCCAGTGTACAGATGGTTTTTAATATGTTGTAAGCAGGAAAAATGTTCAGGTGTAAGGATCTGAGCAACTTCGGCAAGGACCAAATTGTGACGGGTCGACGGCTGGGTCAGAGCATCTCCAAAATGAAAGGTCGTGTATGCAGTGCAAGATGCTGAAAAAGGAATGCACTTTGGAAAGAAGGCAAACCTAACAGGACGTGTAACAGAATCTGCGGTTAACATTTTGATGCCAGAGACCACAGCACACCTTCAGATGTCTAGTGGAGTGCATGCGTTGATGGGTCCAGGCTGTTTTTGTGGCAATACTCCTTATTAGGCAGGTGGTTTTAATGTTGTGGCTGATCGGTGTAGCCCGAATCAACATACTGTAGGTTGAATCAAGCATGGTGCGTATCGTGGGATGTACTGTATATGCCAGGATTTCTTTTGTTTGCTGGTTAGTTTTTGACATGCAAGCTGCTGAGAGCGAAAGGACAGAGCCGAGGCATGAAGTGCTATGGATATCTGGGTCAAAGGAAGTTGAAAATAAATTATGGATCTAGTTCATAAAATGCTAATGCATTTGAATAATAATCGGTATTGTTATTTAATTATTTTTTTTACAACTGAACTCATCATTTTAACTTATTTTAGTGGCTGTTTGCTAAAAGTTTTGTTCTATTTTTAACTAGTGAATGAAATGCCTTTGTACAGACTTTTTTATTTATTTATTTATTTTTATCCCCCTGCCCTTTCCTAAACATCTCACAGGCCACTTATAGTTTTTCTGATCCTTTCGCAGACAGATAATGAGCTTATACACACAGTTATATAACTCTTCACAATCACAGTTTGATTAATAAGGAAACAAATGGCTCGTCCTCGAAGCTGGTTTGAGTTCGTGTCTGATTCAGGCATCACTTTACAACTCAAATATATATGGGCGGATGTTGCGCGGCGCAGCGAGCGAGCGGCGCGCGAAACGCGGGAGGTTTTCACGGCTGCATCAGGCTGATGGTTTGGCTCGTCACGTTGCGCCGCGGAGAGCAGGGTGCCTGCAGCGCACGTCTCTCAAACGCCACGCTGAGCAGATCCTCCACTGACGAGCTTAATGCTAATTTATGCTAATCTGATGCAAATCAAGAAAGCTGCTGTTCCACATCATGACACAGCAGAGGTGGGAAAATAATTAAGGCCTAGCAAAGAGCAATCAAAATCTGAACATAAATCACTGAATAGTATAACAGGATGACAGGAATTATTCAGATTCATATTGACTTTAATTGGTTTTGCCTGCGATACTTTGATGTGTGGCCTTAGCCTAGTTTGTAACAGTTACAACAAAGATTAGACAGAGATGAAACTTTTGTGGGAGGAGTTATCCCGGCTACGTCGAGCAGCAGCTAGAATAGTGAGGCTTAAAGACGCACAGATGTAAAACATCAAGCCTAATGAAACGTGCGCCATTAGTTAGCATCACGTACGCGTTCATGCTATAGGACCAAACAAATATTTTGTATAATTTTAGATAAATATCCTTCGCAACAAGGCTGACTAGATCACAGCATTACTTAATGTACTATATACATAGCTTGCGTTCACATCGTGTTCAGTTCCAATTTTTTTTGTTGTTGTTTTTTTAAATACATTTTTTTTTATCTGACTTGACTAATATGGACGCATCTGTCCTCTGAAACGGCACGCATGCACACATCCGTACATCTTTGCACGCACCATCTGGGTTAAAATACGTCATACTTGTGCTACTGCTTATTTATATATAGCTGTATTTGTCGGGGTCTAGAATAAGGAAGAAAGTCCGAGGGCTCGCTTTAGCTGTTTTAGCAGGTCTTTCTAGCACTGATGATGCTATCACAGAGCCGCTGGATGTGAGGCACACGGCGCTTCGCCACCGTCCGCTTGAGGATGCCCCACAGGTGCTCAATAGGGTTCAGGACTGGGGACGTACTTGGCAACTGACAAACACATGAACATGATGAATAGGACATGTGACTGCATGCTGAGATATTTTCAGAGGATGGTAAATCTATACTGTTCTACAAGCTGCATATAAAATATATCAACATTTCATTTCTGTAGTATTGTCATTTGAGAAGATGTACTAAAATGTTTGCTGAAATTAGGGGTTGTACAGTAAATGAGTGAGTGGGGGTATATGTGATCTAAGACCATGTTTAAATTAAAATTAAAATTGCATTTGTATGCAAAGTCATACACAGTGTGATGTGAAGTATAAATGCCTATACGACCACTGATGACCTAAAGATTAAGAGTTTTCAAATAAAGAATACATAGTTTAACTATATAGAAAAAACATTTAGCTATAAAGATTTACAATGTGAACGGATGAAATAAAATAAAATTGAATTGAAATTGCATTTGGATATAAGAAAAAAGCATGACCAGTCTTGACATGTAGAGTAAAGTTCAAGGTTTCAGGGTGTGCAAAATGTACAAATGTGAAAAACCTCTGCTTTATATATAGGTAGTACTAAAAAAAATTGATGTGTCTGACTTACAAACCAATTGGACTCGCGAATGAGCTCTTGGAACGGAACTTGTTCGTATGTTGGGGACTTTCTGTAGTGGAAGTTCATGAACCCTTTCCAGTTATTAGCTAACGCCAAGTTGGACAAAAAAAAAAAAAGTTAATCTGCCAGCAAATTGGAATAATTCCGAAATCATAGCTGGAGTAGCTTCAAAAAGGGGTAATGAAAGTTAAAAAGAAAACGCTGATTTGGATCTTACTGCAGTGTTGCTAGTCTGTTGGAATTGTGAACCAATTTCTGTTAAGTATCCCTTTTAATTATTTATAAATGTAAAATTTTCCAGCATCTGGCATTTTGAACATTTCCTGAAAGAGTTTCTAAAACTTGCTTAAAGGGATTACTCCACTGAGGCTTGACCCACATTTAAAGTTACAGGAGTCTCTTTATTGCTTTCTCAGCTTCAAATAGAACCAGGTTACCTTTTTTTTCTTTCTTCTTTCCACAGCTTTCAAGAGGCTGTACGGCGTATCCATCTCTGTCCAATGGATGTCCGGAGGTGCCAGATTCAGGCACGAAGAGCATAGCGAAGAGATTCCTCTCGCCCCTCCCGGTCTGAAACCCATGGCCATGAGTCCTTTAACTCCCCCACGACTCCGGCTCAGCCGAAAACCCGGGCATCCTCCACCTCTTCCTACACCACCCTCTCCTCTTCACTTCTTCTCACGTGCAGTAGGGGGCCCAACCCCTCAGGAGAAGAACATGATGTTACCCTTGAATCCCAGGAGTGTAGAGGAGCCATTGCACGACGCGGTGCACCAGCTGCGCTGGCTGTGTGAGCTGCACGGGTTCGGAGTGCCACTCTACAACGTGCGCTACGACCACACAGGCCCCGACGGCTTCCTGTATTTTGCCTACAGGGTGGTGGTGCCAGGATTGGCCACACCGTTCTGCGGCATCGTCCAACTCCTGCCTAGCACCTGCGCTAACAACATGGAGGCCGAAGTCCACCGAGCCGCTGCCAAGCGCCTCCTCAGTCTCATGTGTCAGGCGAGAAATTCATGAGCTTTCAACCTGGGATGCATCCTGCTTTTGTATGAGAATGATGTTCAGCTTGATGATTGTTAAAAATAATAATAATAATAATTCGGTCTACCTCAGTTACTTTGGGTTTTGTGTTTTACCTTTTGATATGATGTTTTATAATGTTTTAATTATTTTATGATTATTATTAATTTGTGTTTTCGCAGTTTGTTTCAACTCTTCTTTTGCACCTTTGCGTGGTATTTAGATTTGTTCGGTTTTTCCGACTTTGGAGTGATTTTTGCATGGTTTTGTTGGTTGCTTTGTGTGTTGCACTTATTAAAAAAAAGTTGCATGAAATTATATTTTTTTTTGTACATTTTTTTTTTATATACAACTTTTTAAAAAAGCTAATCATTGCATTTCAGGGAAGGTTGCAGATTAGGTTAATTGGTGTTTTTTAAAATTGCTCATAGTGTGTGTGTGTGTGTGCGCGCGCCCTGTGATGGATTGGCACCCTAGGTTGTAGCCTGCTTCATGCCCAAAGTCTCCTGGGATATGCTCAAGGCCCCCACGACCCTGTACAGGATAAGTGGTATAGAAGATTAGGCAATGAATCATATGCAAATAATTATTTTCAACATTGCTATGCAGTAAATCTCAGGTTTTTAATTTTAGGCTTCTGCAATGGGACCTTGCTTATCTACACAAAGAGAGTGACACAGCAGCATTTAGCTTGACCAGCTCACACTTCATATTTTGCACACAAACTGTACATATACACATCTATGTATCTACGAGTTTATATCCAAATCTTATACATATTTATCAGATTTTCATAAATGAGTTATTGCACTTTTCCTCAAGCAACGAATTTCCCATTTATCGTTTACTCGTGAATTTGCGTTTCTAAATCATACCCAGGTTGAAATCTGATGTATTAAAAAAAAAAAAAAGTTTATTTTTTTAAAATGCTGATAATTATCTAAATATAGACCAGGTGAAAAAAAAACACCCCAAGCAATATTTATTCAAATATATTCAGACCGAGGTCTCCTCGGAAGAATCATTTGTCAGGAGAAAATGGCAAAGGCAGAGTAAAAAATAAAAATCCCACAGAGTGTGAAATTGATCTATTTGTCAGGGAGAATGATGATGCTTCAGTTGGGAGAAAACAATCAAAAAAGCCGCAAAGTGAGGAGTGCAAAATCGAGATTTTTTTTTTTTTTTAAGTTTTCAGAAACAAATAACCGATAGGAGATCAAAGGTAATGTTGCAGGTCCTGAGTGGGGAGAAAGTTTTGGTTAATATTAGCTGATGCTATAAAACATCAGTATAGTTCCTTTAGATCCAGCTATGTTTTTTTTATATATATATATATATATATATATATATATATATATATATATATATATATATTATTTAAGTTTTTATTGTATTTATTCGGTACATGACAATATCATACAAAACACAGGTTACAACTCAATACAAATACTGTATGTTAGGTCAAAATATACACAATGGCCACGGTAAAACAGACAAATATTAACCAAGGACCAAAAAAAATTAATTTCCGAGTTATTGTGTTACATGAAAAGTCAACGTAACAAAGTTCCAAAAGTCTTCCCAAATCGGAGTTTCCCTAGGAACCCCCGCACTATTCTTATTATGAAGTTCGTTAAGCAGACGTTTGTACGAAGTTGCCTTAGTCATTATATTGAGCCAATCTTTAAATTGTGGAATTTGGGGAGTTTTCCAGTGCTTCAAAATGACTCTGGTCGTCACAGAGAACCCCGTCATGATCACTGCAAACTTTCCCTTTGTGATATTTGGCATCAACGCCCTATCTCCCAGCAAACACAACCTTGGCGATAATGGGACTGTTGTTTCAAGCCATCTACTCAAAATAATTAAGGTTTGGCGCCATAAAGGCTGAACAAGTGGACATTACCAGATACAATGAATAAACGTACCCCTATTCTTTTGATATTTCCAACAGACATCATTGTGTGTCAAACCCATTCTATTAGGTCTAAGACGTGTCAAATAAAACCTATGTGTGATTTTACACACGTGAACAAAATTGTTGGTACCCTTCGGTCAATGAAAGAAAAACTCACAATGGTCACAGAAATAACTTTAATCTGACAAAAGTAATAATTAAAAAAAATTCTATGAATGTTAACCAATGAAAGTCAGACTTTGCTTTTCAACCACGCTTCAACAGAATTATTTAAAAAAATAAACTCATGGAACAGGCCTGGACAAAAATGATGGTACCCCTAGAAAATACTGAAAATAATGTGACCAAAGGGACATGTTAATTCAAGGTGTGTCCACTATTTAGCATCACAGGTGTCTACAATCTTGCAATCAGTCAGTGGGCCTATATATAGGGCTCCAGGTAGTCACTGTGTTGTTTGGTGACATGGTATGTACCACACTCAACATGGACCAGAGGAAGCGAAGGAAAGAGTTGTCTCAGGAGATTCGAATGAAAATTATAGACAAGCATGTTAAAGGTAAAGGCTATAAGACCATTTACAAGCAGCTAGATGTTCCTGTGACTACAGTTGCACATATTATTCAGAAATTTAAGACCCATGGGACTGTTGCCAACCTCCCTGGACATGGCCGCAGGAGCAAAATTGATGACAAATCAAAGAAACAGATAATCCGAATGGCAACAAAAGAGCCCAGAAAGACTTCTAAAGAGATCCAAGGTGAACTTCATGCTCAAGGAACATCAGTGTTACATCGCACCATCCGTCGTTGTTTGAGCCAAAGTGGACTACATGGGAGACGACCAAGGAGGACACCATTGTTGAAAACAAATCATAAAAAAGCCAGACTGGAATATGCCAAACTACATGTTGACAAGCCACAAAGCTTCTGGGAGAATGTCCTACGGACAGATGAGACAAAAATTGAACTTTTTGCCAAGGCACATCAGCTCTATGTTCACAGACGGAAAAATGAATCATATCAAGAAAAGAACACTGTCCCTACTGTGAAACATGGAGGAGGCTCTGTTATGTTCTGGGGCTGCTTTGCTGCATCTGGCACAGGGTGTCTTGAATCTGTGCAGGGTACAATGAAATATCAAGACTATCAAGGGATTCTAGAGAGAAATGTGCTGGCCAGTGTCAGAAAGCTGTGTCTCAGTTGCAGGTCATGGGTCTTGCAACAGGACAATGACCCAAAACACACAGCTAAAAACACCCAAGAATGGCTAAGAGGAAAACATTGGACTATTCTAAAGTGGCCTTCTATGATCCCTGACCTCAATCCTATGGAGCATCTTTGGAAGGAGCTGAAACATGCTGTCTGGAAAAGGCACCCTTCAAACCGGAAACAACTGGAGCAGCTTGCTCATGAGGAGTGGGCCAAAATACCTGCAGAGAGGTGCAGAAGTCTCATTGACAGTTACAGGAATCGTTTGATTGCAGTGATTGCCTCAAAAGGTTGTGCAACAAACTATTAAGTTAGGGGTACCATCATTTTTGTCCAGGCCTGTTCCATGAGTTCATTTTTTTTTTTATAATTCTGTTGAAGCATGGTTGAAAAGCAATGTCTGACTTTCACTGGTTAACATTCATAGAATTCTTATTTATTATTACTTTTGACAGATTAAAGTTATTTCTGTGACCATTGTGAGTTTTTCTTTCATTGACCGAAGGGTACCAACAATTTTGTCCACGTGTGTATACTGTGTAAATTGCCCTCTGGCTTCTCTTATAAATTTACCTGTGTTTGACAAAATTCCTTTCCACTCTTCATCCCCCATTACAATCCCCATGTCCTTTTCCCATATTTTCTTTAAGTTGATGCAGTCACTCCTGAGCACATGGTTGGTCATCCTGTAGAATACGGAGGCTTTTTGTTGGGGGTGAGGCAGTTTTAGAAAGTCCAGGACATGATTTTCGTCTATTTGCTGAATTTTTGTGGAGACACAGTTTCTAATTTGAAGATATTTCCAGAAATGTTCTTTTCCCTTTAAATTATACTTCTGTACAAGATTATTAGAAGACATAAATGCACCCTGTTCAAACAAATCTGACACAGTACGCAAGCCATTCATATGCCATTTCTTCCAATATATGGGTGACCTCCCAATACAAACAATAGAATTATACCATAGGGAAGAGTATGGTTGTTTACATTGTGATAATTTATGCATCTTGTGAATCTTCGCCCACACCTCTCTTGAGTGCTTCATGATAGGGTTTGTGGTTATACCTGAACATTGAGACAGATATTCAATAGGGCTATATGGCCATGACAAGGTTTTCTCAATAATAACCCAGTCTATTTGAGTATCATTGTTCCAGTGTTTGGCCAATTTGGCCATTTCGAAGGATATCTGATAGAGGCAAGGATCTGATAATCCCAGCCCTCCCTTATCCCGAGGTGCATGTAGTGTTTTAAACTTTATCCGGGGCCTTTTCCCATTCCATAGGAAATGTTTAACCATTGATTCATATTGATTAAAGATCAACTGTGGTATGATGAGTGGTTGCATCATAAGCATGTAATTAAGCTGAGGTGCAACCACCATCTTAATTATATTCACCTTCCCCCATTAACGTTAGCTGAATTTTCCCCCATTTCTCCAAGCTATTTCTTATGGTTTGTAGAAGTGGTCCTAAATTTAGTGTGGGGGTCTCTTCTAATTCTCTGCTTATCATGATGCCCAAATATTTTATCCCTCTTGGGCTCCACCTAAAGCCAAATCTAGCTACCATATTTGCATTGCACATTCCGGATATAGGCATGGCTTCCGACTTCGTCCAATTAATTTTATATCCAGAAACTTTTGAGTAGCATTGAACTGTCTCCATTAAGTGAGATAAGGACTTATCTGGATTTTTTTACCAAGGCCAGGATGTCATCAGCATATAAAAACAATTTATGCTCTTTGTCCCCCCCCATGCACCTAGAATGTTTTCGTTATCCCTAATAGCAATGGCCAATGGTTCTAGTACGATATTGAACAGTAATGGTGACAGCGGACATCCCTGTTGCGTCCCCCTGGTGAGATCAAAAGATGGAGAGACTTTGCCGTTGGTGATCACACATGCCCTAGGCATTTTGTATAATGTTCTAATCCATTTGATGAAACAAGGTCCAAACCCAAAACCTGACAAAGTTGTGAACAGAAATTCCCAATGAACCCGGTCAAACGCCTTCTCTGCATCAAGTGAAAGCGCGATGATTGGATCAGCTTTATCTCTGTTTAGCCAAATTAGGTGGAGTAACCTTCTCATGTTATCTGTTGATGACCTATTCATCATGAATCCAACTTGATCAGGGTTTATAATATTGGGTAAAACCTTCTCCAGTCGCAACACAAGAATTTTGCTAAGGATCTTGCAGTCCACGTTAATTAAACTTATTGGTCGATAATTTGAGGGCTCAGTGGGATCTCTATCTTTCTTAAGGATCACCGATATAAGAGCATCATTAAAAGAGGAGGGAAGAGATCCACTGGCAAGTGCCTCATTATATACTTCTGTTAATTTGGGTGCAAGTAAGTCTATATACTGTTTATAATACTCGACCGGGAACCCATCCAACCCTGCTGACTTGCCATTCCGCATAATAGATACAGCTTTTCTAACTTCAAGTTCTGTAATATGACCTTCTAACATATTCATTTCCCCTGGGTATAATTTAGGCATTTTAACCTTGGAGAAAAAACTGAGCAGTTCTTCCTGTTTAAGACCAACATCAGCAGTATTCAATTCTTTATAAAATTTCTGTACTACGTTGTTTATCTCCTTTGTTGATGTTACTATTGTATTTCCTTTCTTAATAGCTGTTATTAAATTACATGTATGTTTTTGCTGCAACTGTCTCGCAAGCAATTTACCAGTCTTCTCCCCCTCCTCATAAAAAGTAGTTCCCAATCTAAATAGAGCATATTCCACCTTTTTATTATAAATTTCCTGCAGTTCAAATTTGAGTTTACAAATCTTTTGATATAATTGATTTGAGAAACATTGGGATAAATCTTTTTCAACATTCTTAATTTTATTATCTAATTCTTGTATTCTGGCCCGATCTTCTCTTTTTCTTTTATACGCATAGCCTATTATCTTTCCTCTAACATACGCCCTAGAAGCTTCCCATTCAGTTGACCTTTTTTCAGTGCTTCCAGTATTAATCTCGAAACAGGGCTTCAAATCTTCTTTTAATAACAAACTGAAGGCCTCATGGGACAACAATGAAGTGTTTAATCTCCACCTGCTTTTTCTCTCTTCATCGCATGTATTAATGTCAATACCCAACATCACGGCTGCGTGGTCTGACAAAGCGATAGCGTTTATTTTGCAGTGGGTAACTTGGTTTGCCAAGGTGTTGGATATCAGAAACATATCAATTCTGGAGTGGGATTTATGACAATGTGAGTAAAAAGTCTATTCCCTCCTTTGGTGTATATTCACCAAACGGCAAATATCCGCTAACCCATTATCTTCACTCATCATATGAATTGCTGCTCTGTCTTTGGGATATGTTTGGCCACTAAATTTACTTTTATCTATAAAAGCATCCCACACTTGGTTAAAATTTCCAGCTAGTATTATTTGGCCATCCGTTTCCCCCAAAGTCTTATTTAAATCATAAAAAAAAAAATTAGGATCCCCTGTATTTGGGGCGTAAAATATTACATGGCACCATTACGGTGCCATTTATCGTGGTCTGTAGGCACAACATTCTTCCTTCCTTGTCTTTAGTCCTTCCAGTCAACACAAAGTTTAGATTCTTGTTGACTAATATAGCGACCCCATTCCGCTTACTGGAAAAGGAGCTGTGGAACACGTGTCCAACCCACCCATATTTCAATTTTAGCGCCTCTTCCCCTTTGAAGTGTGTTTCCTGGATACATGCGATATCTACTTTATGGTGTTTTAAGTACGTCATAACTTTGCCTCTTTTTATAGCATTCCCACAGCCTTTTATGTTCCAGGACATGCATGTTATATAATTCCCCGCCATAGTGTGTTATGTGATATCAAGTGCATTATGTGATGCCAAGAAAGAGAAATTAGGGAGTATGAAAGCCAATGTTGTGTATATAGACCTGTTTGAGCATAGTAATCTGACCTGTGTAAGAACAAATTCTTAATAGTAAACCTTGTCATGACCGAACCTTTTTTTTTAAAGAATGTTTTATAAGAAAGAAAACAAACACAATAAAGATCCAGCTATGTTTAATAGTGAAAGTAAGCGCATTTCCATATGCATACACAATGCTATGAGAACCAACAGGTTTGGGACTAAACAACTGAATGTCTGTAAGAAACCCATTTGTTAGTGAGACTCATCAGTGAAAAAGGCTTCGGTTTGCTAGTGAACATTAGGGTTGGATATTGGGGCATGAAACGTCATGATGAGTCCAGATTGACCCTAACCCAGAGTGATGGGTGTGTGAGTGTAAGAAGGGAAGCGCATGAAGCGATGTACCCATCATGCATAGTGCTTAATGTACAAGCCTCTGGAGGGAGTGTTATGATCAGTTGCTCAGGTCTAGACTCAGCAATGTTATGAGGCAATAAAATGAAGTCAGCTGCCGACCTGAATGTACTGAATGACCATAGGCATATTCTAGAATATTCTGGTTCTGGGAGCCCGAGGAATCATTTCCGCCATCTAGTGGACATATTTTTTGTAGCAACTAGATTGTGACATCGCAAGCAGCACAATTAATATGTACATACAGCTGCACTGTTCAAGGAAATGTTTATGCACATAATCAATATCTCTGAGTCGTTGAAAATTAACTGAAGAGTGCACAAGCCTTCACTATCCGTTATCACCCAGATGAGGATGGGTTCCCTGTTGAGTCTGGTTCCTCTCAAGGTTTCTTCCTATTACCATCTCAGGGAGTTTTTCCTTGCCACCGTCGCCCTCGGCTTGCTCATGAGGGACAATCTTATCATTTTGATTCATACACATTGCATACAAACTTACTTCTTTTTATTGTGTAAAGCCGCTTTGCGACAATGTCAATTGTTAAAAGCGCTATATAAATAAAATTGACTTGACTTGACTTAAGCGCTTTAACTTAACGAGCCGCTCACGTGATTTCGCCAAACGCTGGGCTTCGTTTGTCATTGGTCACATGACTTGTGCCTCGAAGCGAGGCTTCATTTGGACACGCCCACTCCTGCTGGATAGTCGATACCAGCTTTGGGGCTTGTGTGTCATAGGAACGTCACTAGTGATGGGAAGTTTGAATCATTTTAGTGACTCGGTTCTTTGAATCTCGTTCATCAAAATGAACAAATCTTTTTTTCAGTCATGTAGTTCATTTCGTTCTTTTGAACAGAAATAAAATAAAACGTTACATTTTCAATAAACAGACCCCCAACACATATACATACACACATTTTGGCTGTAGTTCCAGTAGTGAAAATATTACAACGCAGCTAAGGACATATTATAATAAACAAAATGAGCAGCTCACCATCATATCTTCTAATCCGAGTCGTTCGTGCTTTTGAATCTATTGCACGGCGCAGAGTCAGTGGGAGTCACGTGACAAAATAACGAACGACTCGGGACTAGAAGATACTTTGAGAACCGTTAAATTCTGTTTCCTGTGTACGGCACTGCATAGCGTCCAGGGGAGTCACCTGACAAATGAACGAACGATTCGGACCAAAGACTCAAAGGTGACGACTCATTTGTTTCCTGTACATAACCCACGGAGGTTTCGCGATGCTTTGCGCATGCGCGCTCAGTAGAAAACGAGCGGATCACGATGGAATAAAATCGGACAAAACGCAGAATTACACACACATCTTTTTTTTTTTTTACGCACGATTATTTTTGACAGTGATTTTATTCCATAGATCACTCTCCGAGACCTACTCGTTCTTTTGAGTCACGTTAAAGACTCGTTCAAAAGGAACGACCCATCACGTGACTACTGGCCACCACATTGCACTCCACAAAGTTAAAGGTGGTCAAACAAAACGTCAGTGGGATTGAATTAGTCTAAAACACACTGCCTGGTCAAAAGTAATCGATGTTGGAGAAGACTTTTCTTCTTCAGTTGTTCAGTCATCCTGTGCTCCTGTATTTTTTCCTCTGGGGAGATGTGATCTGCCATTTTACCTCAACATCAGGCATGGCAGAGATACATTTCTGCTCACTGAGATTGTAAAGAGTACGCAAGTTACCATAATCACCAGTTTGGCCACCAACAAAGCATTTTCACCTGCAGGACCTCCACCCACTGAAACCTTTTCACATCACTTTGTGTTAGTACACGCTAGAACCAGTTTTATGTGTAAACTGAAAAAATTTGTACCAACAACCTTGTAGCACCAAAGTCACTAAGATGAGATCTTTCCCCTCTATTCTCATGTTTGATGAGAACATTACCTGTAGCTCTCAACCAGTATAAAGCAGGTGTTCAGGGGATCTTAAAGTCTTCATTGTATCCAGTGTGATGGGTGTCTGTATTCACTAGCATTGTGATTAACAAGCCAACACAGGAGATTGCACACTAAATGCTAAATTTACAGACTGACAATTCATGCACAAGTTATAGTCAAACTGACGGGAAGCAATAACAGAGCCAGCATTAATATAATAGCACATTTATTTAGCATTCGACTCGGATTTATTTATTACAGACAGGAAACATGGAGGACCGAAAGGCTAGAGTAACTCAGTGAAAAGTTGCGAGGAGACTCTCAGGCCCACTGAGGGTGCATTGGTATGGGATACAAGTGTGTCTCTGTGGTCAGTGTTTAGGACTGTTTATGTCCTCTTCTTGATTTCTTCCACCAGGTCAGCCCTGGACACATCAACCTGTGGAGGAAAAAACATGATATTACTTTTCCGGTACACTGTTTCAACCTTGTGCTTTAGTCATCTTATTAGCAATAATACGTTTAATATTCTGGAATTTTCCGATATACTGGATATAATGGAAATTTAGCAAATATGGAAATATAAGTGGCGTCCAAGTCAAACCTAGACTTTTGATCCGAGAGTTATAAGAATAAAAACTTCTTTTATTTCTCTATATATTCCACTGATTATATCAGACTTCTCCTAGTGTTTCACTAGTGCTTGGATACCATTAAGATTTTCTCAGATACAGTAGATGATCAGATTGCCTTATCTTAATCTTTATCTATCGATTTTCATGGACCAGGTGATCCAATCGCCGAATGTTCACCAGAATGACTGCATTGGGCTCCGAGCCACCTCGGCTGGGATCGGCATTCACAAACATACTGCCTTCTTTAAAACCATTAAATTATTTCATCTCAGCTCAACAAGAATCTCATCTCTATACTGTGCTTGAAGGCTTCTGTAAATGTTTAGTTGTAAATGTTTAGTCTGTAAATGTGATTAGTTTTAGATGTAACAAAGGGCTTGAGTAATTTGTCCCTGATGGACGTCATATCTAGCGGTCTCACCAGTCATCGGGCACAGCAGAAAATAACTGGCTGTTAATCAGTTTTTCTCTCTCATACTTTTTTTTTTCCCTCTACAACCACCGCTCGTGCTCTTACTCTTGATTTCACCTGATAATTCTGATGAGCAAAGATCACTGGCACCACACGAGTATAAGGTATCATCTTTGCGAATAGTCGTTAATGCTTGTCTCGTACCTCCTCTCGGTTGGCCACGTTGCGCAGTTTGACGACTCCGTCTTTGAGCTCCTGTTCACCTAGAATGGCCACCAGGGGGATGCCGGTCTCCTCACAATGCTGCAGCTGAGTCAGGAGCTTAGGATTCTTCTTATACAGCACCTCAGCCTGAGGGTCAGAAAAGGGTTCAAGGGTTTTTTTTATTTTTATTTATTGATCAACGCCATACTATGTGCAGGCATACAGTACACTGTTTCTCTTGTTCTCTTATGTGTTTACATTGTCAATACCATATGGTAAAAAATACCAGCAATATAGAAGTTTTTGTATCAGTTTTGTAGCAGCAGTGTACTTGTAATCAATACAGTAGATATAAATAGACCGAGGGAATATATCTTGTAAACATCTGAATAAATGTAACGGAGTCATGAATTCTGTTAATATACAAACATATATATCCAAAGGTCCATTACTCGACATGCTCATGAGAGGAGAAAACTGAGGAACATTGGGCTGATCTAAACTTTTCTAAACTAATCTTTTCAGAGATACATGAGAAAATTGTAAATGTGTTCATTCAATCTATATTTCAAGCATTACTTTTATGATATGATTAAGTGTATGTTTGGCCTTTTGTTTGCAATAAATAAATCCCATCTGGTCAGTTTTGACCGGGAACACAAACGTTATTTTGTGCCACTAATTAAACCAGAAGATTTATCTGGTTTAAGTTACTTACTCTATGATAAACTGTACTAAAGGGTTCATCTTAGTGTTTGTTATAGTCAAAATAATGTCTATATAATGTTTTTCCCCTAAAAAAAAAAATTAGTGGTATGAGCTGAGATAAATGATGGCTGCAGAGCATACACAGCATAGTTAAAAACTAGTAAAGTTAACATGAGCTGAAGTTGATAAAGATTGAATACAACATTAGATGATGATATACAGCATGTATTATGTGGATTTATAATGGAAAAAAATGATCCTGGCCAAAGGGTTTATTTATTTAATTTAAAAAAACACTTTTAACACTTTTAATTATAAACAGAGATGTCCGTTTTCATATTCACACACACACGGACCTTTATTCCTGCGTTCCACAGCTCAGCTGTCAGTCTGAGTCGCTCTTCCAGGAGGTTCTTCTGTGCTGAGGCCACCAGGACTTGCGTTTCTGTGGTACGGATCTTTTCTGCAGACATCTAGCAAGAGACGGAGCGTAAAACACCAGCATGACTCTCGGAAAACCTGGTGAGAATTAATTGTGTGTGTGAGTACATACATACCTCTGCTTTCTGCTCCATTATAGAGAAGATCCTCTCGATGCCGATGCTGACTCCGACACAGGGTACTTTTCTCCCCTTGGGGTCGAACATGCCCACCAGTCCGTCGTAACGGCCGCCGCCCGCCACGCTGCCCACGCTCACCCCCGCCTCGTCCCCAGACGCCGTCCCGTTCTGCTCTTTGGTCGCCGGTGTAGTGGGCTGGATGGTCTGAGATAGGACAGCCTCGTAGATCACACCGGTGTAGTAGTCCAAACCACGTGCCAGGCTCAAATCAAACACGACCTGAGTATTTGTTCGGAAAGTTAAAACATAAAGTCACCGGTTTAAACACGGTCATTTAAAAACCATAAACAAGACAGATTATCTCCCGAATTTCTGCTCTCAATAATAATAATAACAAGATTAATTCTCTTTAATTGGGGCTAACATTAATCCCACCAGCTTCTGCAGCTCAGGAGATACACGTTAGAAAGCAGAAACAGATTTTTTTTTTTTTTACCCATGCTGTCAGGATAAATATTTCCAGAGCACAAGAACTTTAAAAGTGTTAAACATCATGGTGATGAAACCAGTTTATTGATTTCATTTCAGTATTAAAGATCCAAGAGGAATCCTAGAATGTTTGTATACTCCTGCACTCCTCACATAAAAAGTTCCCTCACCAGCCCATCCATCTCTCTCTATTCCGATGTCAATAAGACCAAAAAAAGAGAGAGAGAGAGAGAGAGAGAGAGCGCTTTGGTAGAGAACTTGCTGATTATTACAAAACATTGACAATGGAGACAATCACAGACTTTTATCTGCTTCTTTACTACATCATTGAGAACTCCACACAAGCAAATCTAGAAAAAAAAAAAAGTCTGACCCCTGACCTCACCTTATCTGTGACCTGGAAAAGCTGCAGGTAATTGAACAGCTGTTTCATGTCATTGAGGCCGGCACACGCCTGCTTGTTCTGGGAGAGCTTGGGGTCCTGAAGCAGCCTCTCCGCCAGGTCAAGTCCACCTGTGGCGCACAAAGGGTTAAAGGTCACCACCATGTTTAAGTGAAATTTAGGAACAAGGTGCCCTGAACCAGGCGGCTTAGTGGATAGCACTGTCACCTTGCACCTCCAGCGTCTGGGTTTGACGGGTTTGAGGGAAAATGGGGGGACAGAGAGAGAGAGAGAGAGAGAGAGAGAATCAGGCATATTACCGGGAAAAGGAGAGAGAGAGAGAGAGGGGAAGAGATGAAAAATATGGAGAGAGAAAAGAAAGAAAAAGAAAGAAAGAGTGACCGAGATATTCACTCACCCTGCATGCTGACATACTCCCCGATCTGATCAGCCACTTCCACAGGCAGGCCTTTTTCATTCACCATCTCGTTCTTCACATCTTCCCATGGCGACTACACACACACACACACACAGTGTAAATATATATACTGCATATTTATAAACAATACACAAACATATCAAATGTGTTTGAACCAAAACAAGATGTTCCTGAAAAGCAAACGCACTGAAGTTTCACGGCTTCGCCCCGCTCCATTCTCTCCAACACATCACACACACGTGCGCTAATTAGTGAAGGAGAAGGTGGAGGAGGATCCGGTGTGTTAGTGGTTGGAACACACAGCAAGGGACTGGAGCACAGCTGTCAGTACAATGTCTATATACAGTGGAACCTTGGATTGTGAGTAACGTGGTTTACGAGTGTTCCGCAAACCGAGCAAAGATTTTTAATCAGAAACCGAGCATGTATTAGTTTACGAGCACCGAGTATCATGTATCACGCATGCGACTCTTATTTTGACACCGAGCGTCACTCTCTCCCCCCCCTCCCCCCCTCGGCTTTGCAAACACACAGAAACTGTACTCGTCTCTTATGCGTGCGCGCGCGCCATTTGACACCAACACACACGCGCACCGATGCTCTTTCGTCTTTTTTCCCCGATTTTCTCCCTAATTTAGTCGTGTCCAATTGCTCCCCGTCACTAGGGGGCTCCCACATTAAGGCTACTACTACCACTCAGCCGGGAGGGCCGAAGACTATCACGTGTTTCCTCCGAACCACGTGACGCCAGCCGACCGCATCTTTTTCGAACTGCTCGCTCGCGCACCGTTGGGGGCGGCGTAACACACTCGGAGGACAGCGCTATCCGCTCCCTCCGTTGCGTGAGCTCACAGATGCCCATGACTGGCTGTAGAGCCGTGATTAATGTGGGAGCACCAAGTACCTCTCATCCCTCCCCTCTGAGAGAGCTCGGCCAATCAGCTCTCTCTAGACCTCCGGCTGCGAGAGGTTACAGCATCACCCGGGATTCGAACTGGCGATCTCCGGATGATAGGGCGAGCGCTTTAACCACTGCGCCACTCGGAGGCCTCTCTTTCGTCTTTTCACCCCCTCCCCTAAAGCGATTCCTTTAGTATGCGCTCATGCCAGTGTCAAAGATTTCTTTTTTTCCCTGTTAAAACGGTGTTTCCGTTGTGTGTGTGTTTGTTGTGAAACTTAAAAAGTGAGTCCTTTAATATGTGCTCATGCCAGTCTCAGACAGATTTCTTTTTTTCCTGTTAAAACGGTGTTTCCGTTGTGTGTGTGTGTTTGTTGTGAATCTTAAAAAGCGAGGTGGGGAGAGGGAGGAGGAGTGTTACTGTGTAAAACGAGGCGAGGGAAGGGGCTAATTCCACACACACACACACACACACACACACACACACACACACACACACACGGCGGCTGCGCGCACCAACGGAATCACTTATCTGTCAGGATTTATTTGTACTTTTTTTTAAAGGTAAAGTGCAGACTAATTTGTTTTATTTTCATCTTATAGATTGTATTAATTATTTTTATGTATTTATTTTTTGGGGCTGTGGAACGAATAATTTGAGTTTTCATTATTTCTTATGGGAAATGATGATTTGGTTTACAAGTGTTTTGGAACACAAGCCCACAGGCTTCCGGAACGAATTATGCTCGTAATTCAAGGTTCCACTGTAATGTATAATCTTCTATCTGGTACAGAAAGGGACGATGTGGCTGCTTTTGTTTCATGTTTTTGTTTCACGTGTTTAATTAATTCATCTTAATCTCTGACCAACTACTTCAGTCAAACCGGTTCAGTCAAAACTAGTTCGAGTCAAACCGGGACTTTGGAGTATATAGAGCACAGTTACTGTGGTTGAGAGTCTCATCACCATACTGCACTCAAAGTCTTTTATGCCTTCATTCGTGAGAAATATCATCGCAAGTCCCGGTTTGACTTGAACGCCCCTCGTATTAAGTATTTTTCTTCATAAGAATTGAGATCATGATTCTCTCACAATTCTCTCTCTCCTTTTTTTTTTAGCAAAAACATTTCTTTTTTTTTATTGCCCTCAAGTTAAAAAAAAAGGCTGTCCAACACAGAACTTTTAACCCTCCTGTATAAAAAACAAAAGTTGCTTGTCCTTATTTTAGAAGGCTTAAAGTGAATGACTTAAACGGTGTTGAACATAAACAGAATGTTGAAAATAATACATATATAATAAGTAAGTAAGTAAATAAATAAATAAATAGTAGTTTGATATAAAACACAGTTTATTGTAGTGTAGAATTTCCTGTTCATCAATCAGGCTAGTATACTTCACTGTAGCTTCCGCTCTGTTCTCAGAGTCTCTGTGTAACAGCTGGAATCAACACAACTAATACAGTAAGTGACTGTACATCACAATTAGTCCTGTACATGTCCGTCTCTGTCTGACTGGAGTGTGCGTTTCAGTAGCTTTTTTGTTTTTTGTGTGTGCGTGACATAAAATTTTTATTTATTTATTTATATTTTTAAATACGCTGATGAAAAGACTATTGATATAAGCTAATATGCATGAGACAATAAATGCAACAACAGACGATGTAATGGTTTGTTTCATGCGTACTAAGGAGACACAGGAGACCCATCAGAAACAGTATAGACGGGACTCACCAGTCACCTCCCGATACGATATTATCATGATTCTTGGGTGCTGATTTGATTAAAATGGGATTATCAACTTTTGATAATTTCAACTTTATCAAACTTTATCAAGTTTCAACTTTTAACTGAGCAGCACGTATCTGTCATCCACATCACTCACTCACTCATCATCGTCTATACCGCTTTTTCCTGTATTCAGGGTTGCGGGGGACCTGGAGCCTATTCCAGGATATTTATGGCACAACCAGGGTACAACCTGGGCAGGACAATCCATCACAGGCTGCACACATACACTCCGGGCCGCCAGTTAATCCTAATCTGCATGTGTTTGAACTGTGGGAGGAAACTGCCCAAAGTACCCGGAGAAAACCCACCAAGCACGTGGGAGAACATGCAAACTCCATGCGCACAGAGGCGGGAATCAAACCCTGACCCCCGCGGTGCAAGACGACATTGCTAACCACTACACCACCGTGACGCCACTTTTATGATCTCATTGGCTGACACTGCCTGCACAACCTCACAGTAATCAGCAGTGTAACACCCTCGCACAACCCATAAACTGCATAAAGGCCTCCTAGAGATCGCCCTCCCCAGAGCCGTTACGGGTCTGCGGCCACGCCCTCCCCCTCCCCTCCCTTAACTGGAGAAAATAATGTCGTTTGAGCTCGGTCTCCTCAGAATATCACAGACGAAGTGGCCCAAGTGCGGGGAAATACTGTACATTTTCGCAGGTGACAAAAAACTAAGCCGTGCTTGCTTATTTATCTCGCTAGAGTTACGATCAGTCTGTTTAGTTCGCATGGGTGTGTGTATGAATCAGGATTAGTTATTTATTCATGATTAATTGCGCAGCACTACCAGAAACCACACCGACCCTTTCTGAATCAGACACAAAAACAAAACACCACACCATGTGACCATTCCTTCCGCAGCGATTCCTGAACCATGAATTTATCAGTGGTGGTGTTTTTTTTTGTTTTGTTTTAGGACTGTTTTGCATTTTTATCGATCTGTTTAAAAATAATTCCCGTCTGCCTAATGATAAGCTACAGATTAAAATCACAACCCAAAACACTATGTTTGTATTGACACGTCTTAAAGCATAGATTATCTGTGCTTTATAAAGATTTTAATGAGTATTTCGCCCTAACATTGCCTGGACGATATCCTGGTGGAGTAAAACAACCTGTGTCTGTATTTACAGCCGAATCCGGTCATGACACAACCAGCCTCTCACCTTGTCCAGTTTGTCCACAGTCGAGCAGATGGTGCGGAATTTCTCGTCTGGGACGCCGCACACGGCGAACATCCCGTCCAGGATGCGTCGGTCGTTCACCTGTAACGTTGCGGCAATGAGATTACACTCTGTGGATCAACAGATCACTCAAATTTCCTCAAATTTTCAAATTTCCAATCAATTTGACAAAATGTCAGATGTTATAGCTATTAATAGCTAACAATTAGCAGAAACTGATTTTCATAAAAAAGACATGTTTCAGTGAAGGTCACCAATTTCACGCATTATTTTTCAACAGTATAATCAATTCATTAACAAAATGCTATTTTTTACACAGCAGTACAGTATACGGATTTACCTTTACTTTCTTTATACATACAGTTTGAAATTAAATGCAAGTTTTTTGGGAACATATTTAAGGTTTAAACCATAAAAAGATGCATTTAAGGCATTTTTTTTTTTAACCACATCCAAAATTCATGGGGTTTTTTTCTCACAAAAGAAAAGTTTCAACGGTCGACTGTACCTCTTGCATCTCTGTCCTAAAGGATGCTACAAATACAATCTACTGTGCAACTGTAAGTGCCCCTTTTGAAGAGTAGAAATTATTATTATTGTTATTATTACTATCAGTATTATTATGTGTGCTACTGAGAAACACTGTGCAAAACTAACTAAGCATCAGTATCTAATACATTTCAATTAAAAAAAGTACAATTTTACAATCCCAATTAATTCTATTTCAAAAGTGTAATAGGGGTTATTAGTTCTGCAACAGTGTTTGCTAAAGTCATAATTTGGAGGGGGGAAAAATTGCAGTGCATTTTGCCTCAAGCGAACTCGAAACCTAAAGTAGGTGGTTTTAATGTTAACGCTTTTAATATTCGGTGTACATTTCATGCTTCTGACCTTGATGTTGAAGTCTCCCAGGTCCAGCTCACTCAGGATCTCGTACACGATTTTTAAACACTCTGCGTCTGGGATCATGGCGTCATACTGACCGGCAATGTCAAAATCCTACAGTGTGAGAGAAAGTGAGAGAGAGCTATAATGAAGCTTAAAAAAAAAAAAAAAAAAAAAAAAAAATACACCCACATGTACTGTTTATGAAACCAATTTTAATGTATTGAAATAAACTCCTGTGTGGACCGTCAGGCACTGTGCTGGACGAGCAAGGCCCGTGTATCGAAGAGGAAACACTCACACACTGGTAGAACTCTCGGTAGCGGCCCCGGGTCATGGCGGGGTTGTCTCGGCGGTACACCTTGGCGATGTGATAGCGTTTGATGTTAGTGATCTTGTTCATGGCCAAGTAGCGAGCAAAAGGAACCTGAACGAGAAGGAGTTAAGGAATGCACAGCTGCCAAGAGTGATGGAGACAAAACATAATGATCCACTTACTGTAGACTGAACATCACTTAAGACTATGGTGCTACGATGCTACGGTATGCAGTAAGTTTATAATGTTGGAAAGATTAGCAAAATAAAGTAAACCTACAGAAAGATGTCTCAGAAAGAGAGAAACATAATCTAAAGAAAATGTAAAACAATAGTTTACAGTAGTTTGTGTAGACAGCAATGAAGTCCAGCGCCCTAACAACCGAACATGACTTTTGTTTGCAGTCAGAAATGCCACAGTTTGTTTTAATAAGTCATTTATAACCAATAGTAGTAACATTTTCTTTTTCTGGATACACTAGGAGCTAGATAAAACTACATCGTTTTAGGCATTTTATTTAATGCCTGATTCTAGACCTTTATAAACAACTTTCTGAATTAAATCCTCCAGGAAATTGTAGGATTCCAGTAAAAAAAAAAACAGAGCACATGGTGAGGGGGAACATCATTAAACTAGGATACAGTGAGGTCGTATCTGAGGGACAGCAGCTCTCCTCCTTGGTCCTTCAGGTCGTAGATGAGTTTGGAGTCTTCGCCGTATTTCCCCGTCAACGTTTCCTGAGCGCAAAAACAAGCACACGCTTTATTATTTCTTTCTACATTGTAAGGCAATGCTGACGGCGTCCAAAATACACAATAATCTCCTTTGAACAGTCGATATTGAGATGTGTCTGCTACATACGCTCTGTAAAGCCTTCCTAACAGCTCTAATCTGAGGTGCTGTTTGAGGTTAATTGGTGATTTCTGAGGCTGGTGACTCTAAATGAACTTCTCCTCTGCAGCAGCGATATGTTTTGGTCTTGTTTTCCTGTGAAGGTCTTCATGAGAGACAGTTTCATCATGGTGCCTGATGGGTTTTGCAAATGCACTTGACAATACTTTTCTTACAGCTTACCTCTGTGTCGTAAAATAACAACTGACTGTTGTTGTTGTTACCTAATTCTATAGGTGATATATTTTTTAGCTTTGAAACCCAGTATTGTTGTAGAATTGACAAAATAAACAAAAACAAAGAAATCTGCAAATGATTCCAAACCTTTGAGAGCCAGTGTGCATGAAAACTTCCTGTCTCAGACTTTACACGGTATGTCCAGTGCGTGTTCCCAGGTGTGTACCTTAAGCTCGAAGACAGGAGTGTCGATGGTCTCAGCACCATGGCGTTTAAAGCAGCTGATGATGATGTTGAAGACCTTCTCTCTGATGGCCATCTGTTTGGGGCTGTAGTCCCTGGTCCCCTACAAAATTGTGCACACACATGCAAAAGCATTTGTGTCTGAGTGTCAGAGTATAAAGCTACTGTTTAAAAAATAAATAAATAAACAAACAAACAAACAAACATTTCTGCTCCTACCTTCGGTGTCTTGAGAACAAACATTTGTTTGCCATCGTCTCCTCCGATACGAGCCTTCAGCTCTAACAGTTTGGCAACTTCTTCATCGATCTGTGAGTGAGGAACAAAAAAATGCAATAAAGAAAAATTATAATATATATTTTTTTTTCATACATGTCACAGATGGTCTCACATCATCACGGTTTCATTCTTCCTACCTGAGATAATGTCATCCCAGAAAGGCAACGCAGTGGGCGGGGCCAAGGTGAAGCGCGACGTCCAATCAGTCCAGCACAGAGACGACCACACGCCAAGCCGAGAGTGGCCATTTTTCCAGACACACGGTTCACCGGAGTTCACGAGTAAGACATCGTCCACAGGTCGGGTCAATAAAACACAGTTTGAAACCAGTCCAGTGATCAGGAGGGCGAGATGACGGTGATGATGATGATGATGATGAATATAGCAGAAATAGGGAGGAGCCGCAGCAGCAAGCAGGAAGAACAGGAGAAAAGTGGTGAGCGACCCTAGCACTAGGGGCATCACAGCATCAAGGAAGCAAAACATGAGAGCAAGGTGTCAAAATCAAGCGCACTCTAGTCGTCTTCTGCATGTAGAATTTTGACACACTATTGAGGTCCTGAGAGTTTAAAAGAGGGTGATGGACTAAAGAACCGCTCGCATGAACATACTGAGTAAATAATTCTGACTTTCAGTACTACTTCAGATTAATACGCAAGCCTGGGTTTCATTCACAAACTGACAAATAAAAGAAACAGAGGGGGGAAAAAAATAATTTCAGTTATGAATCGCAATCAGTTATGAACCGGTCGATCATAAACGATTCAAAACTTGTTTGCGTCCTTGGAAACCCAAGACAAGTGAGTTTACGTATTTTTTGTGCGGTTTTAAACAAGAGTTTCAAGGGAAAAAAAAAAAGGGAGCCACTTTCAGTTTCGCTTTTAAAGCAGCTGGTGCCAAGCCGAATGATAATTAAAATCAGGGTTAAATGAGGTATGATGCCTATTTATTTCATATTTTACTTTATTTACATGTTTTTTTCTAAGTGTTTCAATTGGTTTTATATGCAAACATACGATTATAGTGTTGGAAACTGGCAATATCTACATTTACATTGTTTCTTATGGGAAAATGGACAAAATTTCACCTCCGGAAGGGATTAAATTTGTACACTGAGGTACCGCTGTAATTATAACACCATGACACTTATAGAATCACAATTTCAAGCTATTGTGATAATATTGTATTGGGATGTGACTGGTGATTCCCATTTCTAATGAGAAACCAGTCAGAATTAGGAAATGAATCACTGGTACACCCGTTTGCTCCAGTGATCATCATGCGGAACAGGGTCACTCACTTGTCACCCCAGGGTCATGTTCTAACCCCAGGGTCATGTTCAAAGCCCAGACAGGAGGGGTTGGCCCTGAGCCAGCACTGACAGCTCTATCCTCATATTGCATCAGCTCCTGGCTAACACTCATTAGCAAAATGCTAAACCCTTACATCACCCCTTACTGAAGGATCACACCATTATAAAACAATACCCCCACTGTATGACTACAGTCCTGTTTATCGTGCTGAAGATAAAAGCACATGTTTTAGCAACCAGTCGTTAGCTACGTCACGTGAGTCATCATCGTATTTGTTATAAAACACTAGACAGAGGAAAATAATGAGGTATGATGCACACAGACCTGTTCCTTGGCGGCTTTCTCTGCTTTGAGTTTGCGAACCACCTCTCCTTGTACTTTAATCGCTTCCTGGATCTGCGCTTTGTCAGCCATGGTGCTTCTGCAGTAACGCCGGTTCGAGTCCCTTCTGGTCTCTGCGCATGCGCATGTTACTCACGCACGCACGCATTCCACCGTCGCGCACATAAGACGTCAGCGCCATTGACGGATAGCGTTATAATTATGATTATTATTTTATTTGTTGGCTTATTCTGTCTATTGTTATTATTTATTTACAATATCTTATTTGTCAAAAATATTAATGTATTTATAAATATTTGTTCTTTTTTTATTTCTTTAAAATATTTAGTGTTTTAAATGCATTCATTTATTTGTTTTAAATAAATTAAATTACATATTATTTAAGTTTTCTTATACTGTGTAGCGTCTATTTCTTTATTTTTGTTCTGTTAACTGTGTGTAGATAATCGTATAATTAAAATTTGTACACCTGAATGTTATATATATTTTTTGTAATATTCAACATTCAGGTGTTACAATTAAAATTTTTGACATTATTATTATTATTATTATTATTATTATTATTATTATTATTATTAATGCAAACAATTTATTAAAGTTTGTTTCTTGATTTATTTTTAAGACTTTTTTTTTACTACAAGAAGGGGGAATCAGAGTTTTTTTTCTTTTCCCAGTGTTATTTATCTATTTATTTAGCTTTTTATCATTTGTTGTTGTTTTTTTCACCTTTTTTCCCCTATTTGTTATCTACTGCTCTTTTTATCCTCCCTAGCTATGTTGATTGGATTGCATGTTATTGTTTTCAGCTAAATTAAACTATTATTATATGTTTTTTTTTAATAGGATACAATACTAGTGGTTTTACTAAACAAGCAAACTAAACTTGGGTAATTCTATAGAAAAGGTGGAATTTGGGAATTTGAGATGTATTTCAAATCTAGAACTTTGTTAATACCAATAATTTACAGTACTGTACTTTTTAACTTTATTATTCAGAAAAAGTATGCATTTCTATTTTGTTATGGCTTGATTTTAGTGTTTTATATATATATATATATATATATATATATATATATATATATATATATATATATATATATATATGCATACTTTTTTCTGATATATATATCAGAAAAAAAAAATATATATATATATATATATATATATATATATATATATATATATATATATATATATATATAATCCAGGAATGAAAGGTCACAATTTTTTTTTTATGAAGCTGTAAACTGTATAAATCCTACCGAGTAGTTTTTCTTCAGGTCGACAGGTGGCGGTATGATCTCTGTTGTTATGGGAATATGAGATCACCGAAGAAGAGCTAGCGCGTCATGGGTTGTCAGTTAGCCTGACGCTCCCCGGACATAAACACGGTGTATACATGTGTTAAACGTGGTGAGGTGACGCTGTTTAAAGAGCAGATTCACACGGAGAGGTGAGTAATGTCCCCTCGTACTGAACAGCTCGCTCCTGTGGTTCCACCAGGATGACTGTTAGCACAGGAATTCTCTAGAATCGAGCTAGCTGTTAGCAGCTATTTGCGGAACCGGATTATAAAAACTGACTTTGCAGTAAATGAAACACTCGAACTACTGAAATTAAAATAACTTAACATTAAACTCGCACTATAACATTTAAAAAGTGAGATGTCTGTTTGTGTTCATACGAAACATTTGTAATTCAGCGATAAATGTCGAGCATTTTCGCATTAAAGAGGTTTGTAACTAATGTTACTCCTTTCTGTGGCAAAGTTTCTTTACAACAGCTTTATATTTCATAGTAACTTTAGGACGCCTGCAGATCTCTATGAAATCCCCGTGGTTCATTTCCTAAACTGCACTGCTCGGTCAAAAACAACTCACCGTTTAAGAAGGGTCAAATTATTGTCCTGCATCAAGCAAAGACAACATTTACCCACTTGGCAACAACCTAGCAACCATCATAAACCATCATGAAACACCATAGGAACCAGAACACCCTACCAACAACCTTTTAACTACACCAAACATATTAGCAACACCCTAGCAACCACTAGAAAAGCCTTAGCAACGCACTAGCAATCATCAGAAACAATGTAGCAACACAGTAGCAACCAACAGAAACCACAGGAAACACCTTAACAACACCCTAGTAACCACCACGAGCACCTTAACACACAAACACATGAGCGGCATCCTAGCGAGCGCCAGAAAATCCTTGGCAACAGCTTAGCAACACCCTAGCAGTCATCAGAAAGACCTGTAGCAACACCATAACAGTCATCAGAAACCACTGGAAACACCTTAAGAGCACCCTAGCAACCACCAAAAGCACTTAGCAACAGTCTAGCAAGGTATAGGTAACCCTCCTCTCCCTTCCCGGGGGAGCTGCCTGGGGGTGGGTGTATTTATCACACACTATATGAACACCCTACCAACAACCCTTTAACTACACCAAGCAACAGCCTAAAAACACCCTAGCATCCGTCATAAACCATCATTAGAAACACTGAAGCAACACCCTAAAAACCACCAGAAACACCATAGGAACACTGTATCAACAACCTTTTAAACACACCGAAGGCATTAGCAACACCCTAGCAACCACCAAAAAAACATTAGCAACAGCCTAACAACACTTTAGCAACACCCTAGAAACCATTAGAAACCACAGGACACATCTTATCAACACCCTAGCAACCAACACAAGCACCTATGCAACAACCTAGCAAGGTGTAGGTGACCCTCCTATCCCTCTGGGTGAGTGCATTTATCACACACAATGGGAACACCATACCAACAACCTTGTAACCACAAAACACATTAGCAACACCATAGTAACAATCGACACACCTTAACAACACCACAGCATCTATCATCTATAAAATTGTTAGAAACACAGAAGCAATACCCTAGAAATATCACAAACACCATAGGAAGACTTTACGAACAACGTTTTAACCACACCAAATACATAAGCAACAACCTAGCAACAAAAAGAAACACAACACCTAGCAATAGCCTAATAACACCATCGCAACCATCAGACACACCTCCACAACACCATAATGTGTCCGTGATCAGAAACATTGTAGCAGTACCCTAGCAACCTCCGGAAACCATATGAACCACCCTAACAACAGCCTTGCAATCACTTGCAACACCCTATCCATACCCTACCAACTTCCAGAAACACATTTGCAACACATCAGCAACCACCAGAAACATCATAGCACAGGTGCTGGAATTTGGTTTAGGACTGTTTAATGCCTTTTTAAAGTGCTGAATCGATAACTAGACAGGAGAAAGAAAATCATGAATGATGATTGGATACGACTTAAACGCTTGGTGAGTTGGATCAGGAAAAATGGACAATAGAAATCAGAGCTGTGTTTAATAATGAAAGAGTATTTTCATACACAGCCACAGCTTTGAGACTAAACAGTGTGTCCATAGGAAACCCACTTGTTACTGAAACCCATTAGAAAAAAGTCTTCAATTTGCTAGGGAGCATAAAGATTGGACTTTGGAGCAATGGAAAAGGGTCATGTTGTCTGATGAGTCCAGAGTGACCCTGTCCCAGAGCGATGGGCGTGTCAGGGTAAGAAGGGAAGCACGTGTGATGTGTTGTAACCATCATAAACTGGCTACTGTATTGTCATTGTGTGCTGTAAGCAAACCCTAAAGGTGGTTGAATTAAATCTTGGAGTGTGAAACACTTTTTTAACCCTTCTGTCCATCAAACATTGTATTTGAATGTAAAAACTTTTACTCCTTTGAGGAACTTGTTTTATTCTTGTTTTATTGAATAAGTAAATACAAATGTATTTTTAAGGTTCTTAAAAATATTTTAAACATCTTATCTAGTTTTATTATTGAATAACAAAACTGACTCTCGCCATGAATATAGCTGTAGAAACTGGCATCGCGTTAAAAAGGAAAGATAGAAAATGTTTTTTTTGCGGGCCAGGCTGTGTGTTAATTATCCTTATTGATCAAAACTGTGCACAAGACAGGACCTCTCTTTTAAATGTGTACATTTATTTATTCGTTTATTTTACACAAAAGTGTCTAACTGATAACAGTAGACATTCCTCAGTAATCTACTTATTTAAGCCGTGGATGATTTATCGGTCAAAAGATGATATTAGTGCTAAAAAAAAGTGTCTCACCTAGGTGAAAAAGTGAATTTTCAGATACTGTAGGATCATAACACACCATTTTTTTTCTAAAACTCAATGCTTCCTATCTCCCGATCAATGCTTCGTTTTTTTGTAAATATGCTACACATTTATATTTTTATCTGATAAAAAGAAATACATTTGCTAAATACAATTTCATGTTCTTTTTTGTAGTGTCTGTAACTTTTTTTTTAATTCAAATCTTTCAATGATCTTGTCATTCAGATTGGCAGATTTTTCCTTTTTTTTTTTTTTAGCAAGCTTTCAGCAAAAAACAATTTTTACAGGCCATACGCTTCTAGAAGCTTACACCAATTTTAGTATCAATACTCATAAAGAAATATGTATCATTTGCATTTTAAATTATCTTTGTTTGAAGTGAGACAGTATAATGCTGAAAAATGCCCATTTTTGGTGCACATATAAAGTGATCTCTTCAAAACGCCTGAAGTTAGCAACTTGAAATTTTTAGGAAAGCAAGATTGGTCACTTCCATGTTGTATAAACCTCGGAAGTAGCATCTTTGGCAGTATATACTGTATATATCGTAAAAAATAAATAAAATCAGCACAAATACTCTGTTTTGGCCGTGAATATTTTGTCTATTAAAACTCTATCGTTAATCTATATGTTGGAGATGTGCTGGAATTTCAGTCTGAAAAGATATCTGATCAGTCCTTCAAGCCCTTTCAGTTATTTTTGGTTGTACCTGCCTTTAATATTGTCTAATGAACATGAGCTGTTACAGTTGTCCGCTGCAGAAACAGCTACTTGAGGAAGATGAGCCCGACACAATGGGAGCTCCCCCCGGAGTTGTGCTGCAGGCCCATGGCCTTCGTGGCTCTAACAGGCCTCGACGTGGTCTACAATGCCGTCCACCGCGCCATCTGGGACGCCTTCTGCGCCAACCGACGGGCCGACAGGGTACCTATTTCATTTAAAGTGCTGCCTGGAGACCACGAGTACCCGAAGTGCAGAACTAAGGTAAGGAGCAATCGAGCAGGATCACTTATTATTCCTGACTTCTATATAGTGGACGCACAAGTGAATTTTATGAGCGGATGTGTTTAAACAGAGAACCTCCTACGAGTGGTACATTCCCAAAGGTATCCTGAAGACCGGGTGGATGAACAAGCACCTGAACCTCGTGCCTGCACTCGTGGTGCTCTTCTACGAGCTGGACTGGGACGACGCTCAGTGGAAGGAGAAGCAGTCAGAGTGCGCGACGAAAGTAGAGATCGTCAGGTAGCTGTAGATGTACAATGTCACCTTGTTTCCTGAAAGAAACTAACGTGCATAATATTAGCTTGCTGATTTAGCACTGTGTGCGTAACGTAAGTGTGTGTCGTCGTAGACAGTGTTCATATCGCTCACACAGGTTCTTAACTCGGATTCCCAAATCAAAGCAGCAAAAGGAGATGGACTTTATTCAGAGAGATTTTGGAGCAAAATTAGGCAAGATGGCAGGGGCATGAGATTGCAGGGAAAACACACACACACTTCCACATACTCATTCACACACTACAGACAATTTGGAAACGCCAATAAGACTAATCTGCATGTTTCTGGACTATGGGAGGAAACCGGAGTAAGCGAAGAAGAAACCCACCAGGAACATACAATACAAACACCACTCGCACATACTCGAGATGGGAATCAAATCTCTGCCCCCGTGGAGATTTGATGCCAGAGTGCTATCCACTACGCCACCGTGCTGCCTATTTATGAATTGCGTTTCAGGGAAATTATTTGACTATTGTTTGACCTTTTAAAGAAAAAAATCAGCTGGCAATTAAGATGGGGGGAGAAAAGGAAATGCCTTGCATGGCAAGATTATGAATCCCATTTTTTTTTTAAAGTTACCCTTAAAGTAAAAATCACATACAGCACCTGCAGTAATGTTTCATGTGAATAATATGTTCTTGTATTTTTATGCATAGGACAAGTCTGCAGGGCAGAAACACTAAAGTCGCAGTTGTTTTAATCCAGAAGAAGACTCCTCTTCCGCCTGGTATGGTCAATATCCACTATATGTTGATGTTTAGTATCATACACCGTAATTAATATGATTCATTTCTCGGACATCTTTTCAACTGTCTGATCAGGTCTAATTCAGATCATCCACCGGCTGTGGCGCCACCCTAAAACGCCCAGCTGCTAAACTGACTCTGCTTTGCCAGGCTTGTGAGAGTCGAGTTGTTTTCATAATGTTCGACGTTGTGTCCCGTCAGGTGAGGACGTGGTGGCGTCGGAGAGAGCCGCAGCTCTGTGTAACGCCTGCGACCTTTCAGCCAAGTCCCTGTTTGTCCTCCCTCACACAGATCACCTGGTGGGCTACATCATCAGGTCAGGCCCTGTACACTGTCTCTCGTTCTCACAGAGCGCATGATGTACCGTAGCTCTGATTATTGTACATATTCTGATTAAAGAAAATCCAAAATCTGTCTTTTGTGTACGTCATGGTTGACTTTGTGTCTTCACTTCATAATTTGTTGTACACATCTTGTAGGTTGGAGAACGCATTCTACGAGCACGCTCAGACCTATTACTACAACGAGATCCGCAGAGTGAAGTCCCACAAAGAGTTCCTCAATAAAACCACTCATCAGGTAACGCTAAAGGTTTCACACAGGTGTGGAATATACTTGCGGTGGTACAAAGTGGAACGGGCGGCATTACCTACAACAAATACCTTTGACTTTTAACACAATTCTTTTTTTCTTTTTTTTCATTTATTGCTTATTTATAATAATTTCACATTTCAGTGAGGCAACCTACTAACCCTCCCTTCTGTGAAGAGTAAGATGAAGTAGAAAAATGTTATTCTATTTGTCACTTACCCAAGCATACACATTGTGATGATAATACAATTATCCTTGAGCTAGAAATAGAAATTTTGTACTATATAATACAGTCATCAGGTTAATAATTTCCCTCACCTGATCAATAATGTCTATTTGCCTGTCTAATCAATTTTCGCGGGGGTTACGCTCCTAGAGCACTCGTGAATATATATATATATATATATATATATATATATATATATATATATATACACACACAGAACTAAACCCTGGTGTACACATATGCCACTGTTTGTCAGAGCACATAGCACTATAGTGTGTAGCATATTTATTTATTTATTTATTTATTTATTTTCAGCACAGCCTGGACACTATGATGAACTGAACTGACATTGTTTCATTTCTCTGAGAAATGTTTACGTACATGTGTGATTTGTTAATCCTTACTCTATAAAAGTCTCATTGTGTGGGAGGTGTTTATTGGCTGTGTTTATAAGTTTCATTGGTGAAATCTGAAATCCTCTTGCAATGTTCTGCAGCAAAACCAGATTCATAAATGATGATGCTTTGGGGAACTTTCGCACTTTTCTCTCATGTGCCGCCTACATTGTGATCATAACGGTGTTATCATAACGGTTTTCTGCTAGTAACAGCTGTTAATAATTAGCCTAGTTTACCTCTCTCATTATTAATCAGGTCAATATGAAGTAACGATTTTTATTTATTTTTTTAATTTTAACTCTGTGTAATGTTGGTGGAGCATTAGAAGCAGAAATGAAAGGCTTTAAAGCTGCATGTGTAACTTGTCTGTAAGAGTCATTATTAACGTGATGCATCCCAAAAATAGTCAAGCTATAATTTCCAGTTATATTATAATATTGCCAAAATGGAATAATGGAATATTTTTCCCTTATCTTTTTATTTATGTATGTATTTATTTATTTTCTCTCTTATTTTATAATCTAATGAATTTAAAAGGTGAAAAGGTGCTTGATGTCTGTTGTTGATTTTTTTAAAATATGTACAATCCCCATGATTAAGTGAGTAAGGGGCAAAAATTAAACAGAACAGTGACCGACACACTGTTGATCACTAGGGGGTGCTAAACACTGACTGAAAGTGTGCACGTGTGTGTGCGTGTGTGTGGCTATGGTCACTTTTCAGTGAGAGAGGTTTGTTAATTTTTTATTTATTTATTATTTTTCCTTGGGAGATCAGACATTTTATTTAGACTTTGCACTTGTTTTAGGCTTTAGCATCCAGTGGCCTTGTCATGTTATCAGCTTGTTTCGAAGTTAAAATGGTATGTGAAAGTGGTGTGTTTTATATGTACAGTATAAACTGTAAGAGCCATGCGATTTAATCCATCTTTTGTTGGTCGTTTCAATTCATCTTGAATGTGAGGCGATTCTGAATCCAAAACTTTCCAGAAGTTTACGGAGTTTTCGGATTCAGAATCGATTCACTTTTTAAAAATTATTTAGGAAAAGTTACAAATGGTCTGAAGTTGATGACATTTAAAAAAATAAAATAAAATTTCCACAGCTTTCACAGAAAACACAAATTCTCTCTTCCACATTTATCTCGCGTTTAGTAGCAGTAGAGCATTTTGTATTAAGTATCTGTACAAGTATAATATTTTATAGTATTTTTATTCATATACAGTAAGTATTTTGAGTTTTTAAGCAGTTGGTGCAATACTGCCATCTACTGGACTGGGCACAGAAAAGAGGGACATTATACTGGGTGTGACGACAATGTGACGACATTTGAAATATGAGTAACTACATATCCTAAGCAAAATTAAATGTTTATTATTAAAAATATTTATAAAATATTTATAAAAATTCCATCAACACGCTGTAGCACATCTCGCGTCACATTCTACCACATTCTATTCACATTCCTAATTGTAACATATAATTTGATATACAGTATATTGGTTTGTGTTTATATTCTGGTCTTTGTGTTTGTGGATACACAATCATACCACTGAAGTTTGAAACTAATCTCTAAATTATGTCATCAGATTCTTACCAGATTCTCTATCTTATTTCATTTTTTTCCCCTAAAATGTCTAAATGTCACATGTTTGTGTTCCAGTTGCTGTTTGTGAGGCACCAGTTTAAAACTGGTTTCTTCAGCGAGCTCAAACAAGACACACAGAATGCTCTCAAGTATGTTTTTTTTCCCTTTTATTTTTACTGTAAAGTTTCCTTTGCAGAAACAGTACAGTTAATGCTATGTGTTTATTCCTTACACAGATACTACAGAACAGCGTACAGTCTCGTTCACGAGCTTCGAGCCCATGAGACCAACATGCTGGAGATCAAGACGTTGGCTGGGTTCATCAATTATAAGGTAAGTTTCCATAAAAATTCATAATTACAATTTATTGTCCACAGTATTGTTTAGTTTCAGTTAACAGACTCATGATTAAGTACACATTTTGTGTTGACCCTAGTAAACATCCTAAACAAATTCATAACAAGTTCATATATGAAACATCAGCATCAACAAATGCATGTACATTAATCATGAACACACCCTAGACTCATGATTACAGCTTGTTAGCTAAGAAGTGTACTCGCATTCCAGGACATTTAGTGTCTTTTCAAAGGACATTTGTTTCTTTGTGTGTGCTCTTGTGTGTAGACTGTGACGTGAATTTGCAAGTGCTATAAAAACACTGACATGTCCCATTACTTCTAACTGTCCGTGACACTCGGTGGACAGCGCTATCCGTTCTTTCCGCTTCCATGAGCTCACAGACGCAGTCACATGACTATTAATTTGAGAGCAATAAGTGAATCCCTTCCCACCCCTCTGAGAGAGCTCGGCCAATCGGCTCTCTGTCCAGGCCCTCGGCTGTAAAGGGCTACGTCATCACCTGGCGAACTCGCGATTTTTGGATGATAGGCTGAGCACTTTACCACTGAGCCACTATAATTATTATTATTATAGAGGACAACATAATATTAACATAATTTATTCAATATATCCTTACTGTTCTATAGGATAGTAATCTGTACAAAACTGCACAATAATATTTTCTTGGTACATCTTGTTAAATGGTCAGATAATTTGTTTAACATTTCTACACTGTTACGGGTTTGAGGCGCGGTCTTGTGAGGAAAATGGGTAATTTTATTTAGGAAAAATGGGGAAGGAAAGGGTTTAAAGGAGGTCGGAAGGATAAAAAGGGAAGGAAAAGATGTGCAGGTCCGTTGGCAGTGGCAGCTGGCAGGCGGGCACACGGCTGGCGAAAGAATGGCGGTGGGCAGAGATGCGAAGGCGGGCTCTTTTAATTCCCCCTTTCTAGCGTCTAGTATGAAGGAGGTACAAGATATAGCAGCATCATCAGGCGAACGCTTGGATATCGGTACCGAGACGCATTGCACTATTTATTTATTTATTTATATTTTTGTTTGTGTGGGGAGGGGAATTCAGTATTAGAAACTTAGAAAGAGAACAAAAATTTTAAGTCATGCAATAGCTAATATAATTCATTTTTGTTTTGGAATGGTTGTAAAAACAAATGAGATGGTGGGAGTTTCTAAACCTCTTAGACGACTCTGTGCATCAGTCCTGCCCACAAGCCACACATGGTCACATTTCCTGTTTAAAGACTCGCACTCTTGCGAAACCAGCTCTGATCTGGCCGCTCTCCCTCGTCCCCGTCCCTCGTCTCCCCCTCAGATCTGCAGGTTGTGTTTTCAGCACAACACCCCTCTGGATGCCATCGCTCAGTTCAGGAAACACATCGACTTGTGCAAGAAGAAGATCGGGAGCGCCGAGCTGGCCTTCGAACACTCCGCCTGGATGTCTAAGCAGTAGGAGACAATGTTTTACAATGTTATTTCTGAAGTGTGTGTGTGGGGTTTTGTTTATTTTATTTTATTTTTTTCATTGGAAGCAACAAGGTCAGCTTATAGTTAACTCTGAGCAATGATAGATATGATTCTGTGCAGTGTTCAGGTAGTGTTAACTGCAAGAATGTTGTGTTTGATTAGGGTTTGGTTTACCTGATGGTTTTATTTTCCATCAGAGTGTAACTTTTAAAAATGTATAATCCTTGATGTGATTATACATAATAATGTAGATAATTTGTATGTAACGGAGATGCTAAGAATGTTAGCAGTTTATGTCCCGTTCTAAACAAATTGGTCATAGTTTCCTGTTGTGGCTTTTTAGTTACTCACCAGGTTTTCTTCATAACCCACATACTAACCTGTCCTTTTCTCTCTCTCTCTCTCTCTCTCTCTGTGTCTGTGCAGGTTCCAGTCATTCGGTGATCTGTTCGATGAGGCGATTAAGCTGGGCCTGACGGCCATTCAGACGCAGAACCCTGGCTTCTACTACCAGCAGGCCGCGTGTTACGCCCAGGAGCGCAAGCAGCAAGCCACCCAGCTCTGTAGCCATGAGGTTGTGCTATTCAAACACACTCTCGATCACTCCTTCATGCTTTACATGTCACTTATCATGCACTTGCTTTTCTTTTTAAACCAGCTAGCTCACTGTGACGAAGCATTCTCATCCCTGAGTGCGTTTCAGTTGAGCAAGATGACGACAGGCTTCAAAACCGGGACATTCGTCTCTTGAGTTCGAGCTGCTTTTTTTTTTCTTCTTTTTTTTTTTTTTCTTTCTTCTTCTTCTTCCCCAGGAATCAGGAATACAGTAGACATTTTGGATATAAATCAATCAGCACCTTAACATGTAGACTTACTGAATCCTTAAAAACGGTTGCATTTTTGAATATTGCGCACCTCTAGTTATGCGAGTTTGAGTCAAAAACTTTCCGTTCAAGACTACTGTCTCGCCAGATGTGAACATGTTCCATCAGTTCATTGGTCACTGCGGTACGAGCACAAATGGGCATGTGATTTTGTGTTTTTTTTTTTTTTTTTGGTGGTCTGAGAGTGTACCAGGTGCGTTATTCATGAAACACTTTGTGTGCACAGTGTTTTGTAATATAGAGGTGTCTATGAATGAATAGAGGAGTTCAAGGAAGGCCGGACGCCCGTAAACTGATGACAGCATTTGCCATCCTCCTTATAGTCCTGATCTCGCTACATCGGACTTTCACCTGTTTGGTCCCCTGAAAGCAGCCCTACGAGGATGAAGATTCACTTCTGATGAAGAAGTGAAGACAGCAGAGCATTCGTGGCTCGCAGCTCAGCCTAAAACATTTTTAATGAGGGAATGTGAAGGCTTGCTATTGTAAAGCAAGGAGATTATATCGAAAAAATATGTATTTGTCTTTTGACTCGCTCTCGTACACATGGCGTTGTTGTACAGGTAGTCCCCCAAGTACGACCGTTCGAGTTAGAATGTTAGAATTTCCGCAGATACGAACGGACGGCGGTTCTACTTCCGGTACTGAAGTAGCTCACGTGTATTGTACAAAAAATAGACACTTCCAATATTTACAATTATACACAATATTTTCAGCGTGTAAGTGAATGTATAAAATATCTAAAGTCTGGTATATTTTATGTGTGGGTGTGGGAGAAATGAGTCAGCCTCACCGGTTTTAACGAATCAGTCCGGGAGCACGATGATAGAAAATGTCTGTCCTGTAAAGCTGTCATGATGGCGATTAATCCTAATTTCAGAAAATCCTCAACAAAACGGAATTCACAGTCCAATACAGTCCGGGATTCCCCTCGTGATTTATAAGCGCAGAGATGACACTGTTGGGCGCAATTATGGTTTTTGGCCACATGATGGCAGTGTAGGAAAATGAGACATATTTAAAGCTAGTGGACCGATTTAGTCAAGTGGAATGGTATACGCATTTGACATGAATATACAAAGTTAATCATAACACTCACTTTGTCGGACTTAAGAACAAACCAGACTTATGGACGTGTTCCTGGGTATTTGTCCCTCATCAAGCATGTTAAACTTTTTGTTAACTGGTTAGAAAAAAAATGACATAATATTAATAATGGATCGAAATTGAACTCAGTTTAAGAATAAGCAAATGTCATATACTTCAAATAATCTAAAAGGCCAGGTCATGTGCAGATGCTTTAAAGCGAACTGAATCCTCGAGATGAAATGCATTAAAGGCATGAATCCAGTTTAAGAACTGCTTGTATACTGACCAAATTATTTACTCTTTGCTCGTTAAGGGTACTGCATGTGTGGAAAATTTAGCGCCATTAATTGATGTTCCAGTGATGTTATTGTGTGTGTTGATTCATTCTGTAGTCCAGTGTGAGTTTTCCAACACCGGACCCGTTGGAGACGAGCGCCGGCGCTTTGGATTTTTATGGACAGAGGCCATGGAGACAAGGCCATCAGAGTAAGTGTCCACACCATGTTAAGGTGCACTTAGCTTTTATCACCGCTATCCAAGTAACATGGTTCACAAGGGAATATGTGAACACTGGAGGATTAAATGCAGCATCCACTGGATGGCACGTAAGAGACAGAATCTCAGAGTATGTCCGGTTCTGAAGTCAGATTGTCCTGTTTAAAACATTTGATTGTTCATTATGTCTTTTTTTTTTTTTTTTTGCAGGTATTGATCCACCTGATGGAGAGAAAGAAAAACAGGGCATTCTCGCTCTCCAGCTGAAGGAGAAGGACATACTGCATTCGGTCAGTCTTTTTTTGCTCATTTATCATCACTTTTAAACGTCACGAAGATCCTAAAAGAGACGCAGTCAAGCCATTTAATTACGCTGCTGTTTTTCTTCATGGCAGATTAGTTTTCACACACATGGTTTTTATTATTTTTTTCCTGTTCTTCCGTTGATTGCGCAATCTGTTTAACCTCACTTCTGCAAGGGACACAACCACAGCTTATGATTACATAATGTAAGTGTAAAGTGTCGTGTTTAAGAAAGAGAGAGAAAGGAATAAACTTTGCTGTGATGAAGTTTTCCGTTTTGTTTAATGTGAGCTCAGCTTTCTGAACTGTAACCAGTTTCATAAAAAACCTTTCATTCGCAAACAAAAATGTTTTAAGTAACTCAAGCCTTTTGCTAAATTGTATTGTGCTGTATGTTGATTAATCAACATTGTGTGTTGTTTTTGTCCGCAGGAGCTGATCATCGCATTGCTCAGTAACGCCGTTGCGCAATTCAAGAAGTACAAGTGTCCGCGCATGAAGAGCCATTTAAGTGAGTGTGTTTCTAGCAGGAGCACATCCGTTCGACCGCGCAGCTAACCCCTCATATCGTAATCTTTCGTATCAAGAAGATTACACATTATCTCTTTTTACATTATTTCCGTTCACACTTTAGAACGCTAATTTATCAGAATTTCATCTTCGCTTTTTGAATGCTTTATAGATTTTTACATGTAAATAGTAAAAAAAAAAATTAATTAACTTTTGAATTCCCGCATACAGTATGATGGGTCAGAAGATGTATTCAGTTATTTACATCAGTCTCTCTGATGGTATTTCTATCTGTAATAATACTGATTCAGTTGTTTGAGTCACTCGTTTATGTCCAAGGTCAAGCTGGATTTTTTTTTTTTCATTTCTTTTCTTTCCTTTTTTTTTCGGATTTTTCCCCGAATTTCTCCCTAATTTAGTCGTGTCCAATTCCTCCCCGTCACTAGGGGTCTCCCACATTAAGGCTACTACTACCACTCAGCCGGGAGGGCCGAAGACTATCACGTGTTTCCTCCGAACCACGTGACGCCAGCCGACCGCATGTTTTCGAACTCGCGCACCGTTGGGGGCGGTGTAACACACTCGGAGGACAGCGCTATCCGCTCCTTCTGTTGCGCGAGCTCACAGACGAGTCTAATTGGCTGTAGAGCCGTGATTAATGTGGGAGCCTCTCATCCCTCCCCTCTGAGAGAGCTCGGCCAATCGGCTCTCTCTAGACCTCCGGCTGCGAGAGGTTACAGCACCACCCGGGATTCTACTAGCGATCTCCGGATGATAGGGCGAGCGCTTTAACCACTGCGCCACTCGGAGGCCTTTCTTTCCTTTTTTTTTTCAGATTTTTCAGATGGTGCTCTGTGGTTTCTCAGTAACAATCTGTAATTTTTCTCTCTTATAAACTTGAACATGGGCTTGCCCTGCTAAATATTAAACATGTGGAAATGTTGTGGAGCGAGGTCAGGACTGTATTCCTGTAATGTGCACGTGGTGTTAGTGGATGATTGTGTGCACATCTCTCCCGCAAGCTGATTTTCACGGATCAGGCGTTTCACAAGAGCGGCTCCAGTGGGCTCAGAGCCACCTCAGTCGGGATTGTCGTTCACGGACTTCTTTAAAAACGCTTCTCATCGCCGCGCTGGACGTTTTTACTCAATCGTTCGCAAGAAATTTCAACACCAGCAAATATAACTGTTGGTAAATTTCAGTAGTATGAGACACTTTTTATATCATCATATTTTATTATTACTGTTTTTTTAACTGTTACAGAGAAACTGCAAAGTCCTTTTCTCTTTCAACCATCTCAACAGTTTATTAGGATTCCGAATTCAGTTTATCTTTCACATAGGATTAAAATCTTTACTGCAAACAGACCATTAAACAAGGGCCTAGCTTTATTTTATTTGAATTTTGCCCCTTTTTTTATTTTAGAAATGCAATCGTCAGCTCAGGCTGCTGAAATTACTGACTGTACATGTATAGAATTCTATTAATAAGTTGCTTCAGGGATGTGGACCATACACATTGATTTAACCCTGTGTTTTTTAGATGTGACAATATTTACTAATATGTTTGCAGTGGTCCAGATGGGCGAGGAGTATTACAACGCCAAGGATTACACTAAAGCTTTAAAGTGAGTCACCTGTCCTGAAACTTTTTAGCGTGGTCTGATGCAGACGTAGGCATGTGGAGTGAATTCTGCATGTGTGTGTGTGGATGTGTGTTCTGTGCAGACTGCTGGACTACGTGATGTGTGACTATAGGACTGAACGCTGGTGGACTCTGCTCACTTCCATCTTGTGCACAGCGCTGAAGTGCTCGTACCTGATGGGACACATTAAAGATTACATCGCCTACTCGATGGAGCTGGTGGGCAGAGGTATGGTAGCGTGCTCCTCCATCACTCCATCATCTTTACCTGCCTCATTAAGTTTGGTGCCTGCGGTACTTATGCGAGTGTGTGTACGGTTTGTAAGATGGTGTGTATTATGTATATAGAGTAAACAGTGCCTTATTTGCATGTTTAGCTTCTACTCTACGTGAAGATGAAAAGTCCAGGATTGAGAAAAACCTGATTCGAGTACTTATGGTGAGTTGAATTGCAGCACGTTTACAGAGAAAGTTACATTTGAGTGATGTAAAGAAATAAGCGATAACTTCTCATTTCAGGTGTTTACATGCTGTACAGTAACTTATTTAAAGTTGAGTGGGTGAAATTATTAAAAAAACAGATTAAAGTGTTAAAGTATTAAGTCTGGGTAGGCGTGGTCTACTATTCCCAAGAGCAATCTAGATTGAGATTCCTCTGTCCAAACTAAATCAAACTTCAGTGTTCAGACTTAGAAATACGAGCCAAAGTTCGATTCCCGGGTGATGCTGTAACCGCTCGCACCCGGAGGCCTAGAGAGAGCTGATTGGCCGAGCTCTCTCAGAGGGGAGGGATGAGGGGTACTTAGTGCTCCCACATTAATCACGGCTCTACAGCCAATCGGGGGCGTCTGTGAGCTCACGTAAGCGGAAGGAGCGGATAGCGCAGCTGTCATCCGAGTGCGTTACGCCGCCCCCAACGGTGCGTGAGCGAGCAGAAAAGATGCGGCACGTGGTTCAGCGGAAACATAAGATCTTCAACCCTCCTGACTGAGTAGTAGTATTAGTAGTAGTCTTAATGTTGGACTCGACTAAAATAGGACAAAAATCGGAGGAAAAATACCCTCCAAAAAAAAATTCACACCCATTTAAAAAAAAATTTATTAACTTTCAGAAAAGTCAAGTATATAATTTGTCAACATAATCTTTTGGCTTTGCTTTTCAATACACTTTGCCCATCTATCAACAAAGTTTCATATTCCCTCTGTCTACACTTCTTCATCTGAAGTGAATCCACGTCCTCGTAGGGCTTCTTTCGCAAACCCAAAGTCAGATGAAGCAAGATCAGGACTGTAGGGAGGACTTCAGCTTTATCACCTCAAAGCAAAGTTTTCACAGAGTGTCGACAGGTGTAGGCCGAAGTGATCGGATCGTTATGCCTTGGGTAGCATTCCTCTTCGTTTAATAAAAGTTTAGTCTTCAGCTCTTCAATAAGCGTCTCACTGTAACGAGCACTGTTGGTTGTTGAACCTTTTTCCTGATAATGTTCCAATACTGGCCCTTGAGAATCCCAGACAACCGTGAGCATTGATGAATTTTGACTGGGGAAACGGTAGCATTGACGAGACCAAGACAGCGCTGATAAGACCAACAGACGTTTTTATATAACCGCAGTCCGGCTCATTTTTCCTCGTACCATTCGGACATGAATTGCCTTGTGTCGATGATTGTCAATGGTTGTTCCACTCGCTTTTACTTCAAATGAGAAGAAATTCTGGAGACATTTCAATCTTGCAATTCATTTATACGTTGTTCTGCACGCTGAGGTCACAAGACCAGCACAAACATTACCATTTACCATAACACACAACTGGTCACTCTATAATGATTAGTCCAATCATAAACATGATCTCCACCAGAAATCTTTACCTAATGCTCTCATCAAAGTGTTTTATTTTATAGCAGAGTGATTGTGTTATTAGAATGACATACCATAGAGGGTCGAAGCTAAGGCTTGTTTACCGTGTAAATATTGTGTTCGTTTCCATTCAGAATGAGGTTCCTGAGCCGGAGCCGGAGTGTGACCCAGGCTCTGTAAAGGCAGCTCAGGTGCTGTGGAGTGATCGCGTCTCGTTGGCCAGCAATAACGAGTTCACCATCGAGGTGCAGGACTATGTGCCCTTCAGTGAGTACTGATACACGGGTTATAGTGTGTGTGTGTGGGTCGGGTGTTTAACGTAAGTCACAGATTGTGAATATGACCCAGTATACTGGATATAGTGGATTTCAAAACTATTAAATAACACGCATGCAATCGGGTTATTATGTAACTACAACAACAAACGACAATTGTTATTTTAAGACACAAAGGTCAGCCTTTCTGGAACAGTTCTTGCAAGAACAATATTTTCAAGTCCAATTGAAAAACCAATCAAGCACCATGATGAAACTGGCACTCATGAAGTCCTTCCAAGGAATGCAAGACTAAAACCTTCCTCTGCTGCAGCGGAGAAGTTCATTTAGAGTCACCAGTTACCTCAGAAATCACCAATTAACAAACACCACCTCAGATTAGAGCCGTTATGAACTATCAGAAACATCTCAGTATCAACTGTTGAAAGGAGATTATTGCATATTTTGGCCACTTTTAGCATCGTTTTCAGTGTAGAAAGAAATAAAGATCAGGAAAGACCATGGAGTTAGAAAGTGATGCCAAACTTTTGAGTGGTAGTGTAAGCCACAGATTGTGAGTACACAGCACACCCTCATTGGCTCTGCGGCGATATCCCCCTAGGGGCCAGAGCCACCCTGTCGCCACAAGGGGAACCCAAAACCGAGGCAGAATTAATCTTGAGGATTTTAATGTTATGGCTGATTGGTGTATGCGCATTAAAGCATTTGTAAAGGGCAGGGCATGGGACATTTAAGTGATAATGTGCTTTGTAAATCTGTCTCAGTCCAATGCAAGGCCAAGTTCCTGTCTCCCAGCTTTCACGTAGACGAGCCTGTCCAGCTCCATGTATATTTAAGAGCCGACTGTCCCCATCCTGTGCGCTTCGCCAAGCTGTGCGTCAGCCTCAGCAACCAGGTATGTGCGCACACACGCAAGTCTTCTCTCTCTCCCTCTCACACTCGCTCTCTCTTTCGGTATATCGTCACTATTATTCTATTATTTTTTTTAGGAATATAACCAGTTCTGCCTGGTGGAAGAGGCGTGCAAAGGAAAGGACATCCTAGAAACATCCTCACAGCAGAACATGTGTCTGGTTCCCGGCAAGACCCGAAAGTACTGCTTCAAATTCGTGGCCAAGACCGAGGACGTCGGAAGAAAGATCGAGGTACACGATTAGCGTCTGTGCCGTAAAAGTAGTTAATGAAATAATAAGCGTGTAATCGATGACTCCTTTGCTTTAGATCACACACGTGGACCTCATGCTGGGCAGCGAGAGCGGCCGCTGTGTCTATCTGAACTGGAGGGGAGGAGGCGGTGACGCCGCATCTAGCCACGAGGCTTTGCAGGCGTCCCGATCTTTTAAGAGGAGAACCCGTGTCCCGGAGCAGCAGGTCGACTGGGATGCCATTTCCATCCAAGCTAGCACAATGTAAGGTGATCACTAATAATAACCGACACAGTGATTTTTCCAGATTTACGAACATTCGAGTTACAAATTTCCGCAGATATGAACGCACATTCGTGGACGCAAACAAATCACGGGAGTAAGTCAGGTGTATTGTACAAAAAATAGACAGTGCAGTGCACCAGATACCAACATTTACAATTGTATACAATATTTTCAGCGTGTAAGTGAATGTATAAAATGTAAAAAATCCGGTATATCGTACGTGTGCACGCGCGTGTGGGGGGGTGCGAGAAAAATTAGTCTGTCTCTCCGGTTTCTATGAATCAGTCCGGGAGCACGATGATAGAAAATGCCGGTCCTGTAAAGCTGTCCTGATGGTGAATAATAAAAATTTCGGAAAATCCTCAACATAACGGAGTTCACAGTCCAATACAGTGGAAAACAGCTCAGAGACAAAATGGCGTCCAGGATTCCTCCTCGTGATCTAAAAGCTCAGAGACAACAGTGTTACATTTCACATTTCACTGTGATTCATTTCATTAGGTACGGTTACAGTTTTTGGCCACATGATGGCAGTGTGGGTAAAGGGGACAGACTTAGTCAAGCGGATTGATGTGCTTTACATTGTAAATCTGTGTTAAAGGAGTACGTTTCATTTGTTGAACAAATTCAACTTGTGAACCAGCTACCGGAACTCGTTCGTAAGTGTGGGGACTACCTGTACCTAATACATGCGCGTAATTGTAGCAGCATTTCAACGCTTTTTTTTTCAAATCATTTCATGATTTCTTGAGTGAGTGAGTTGAGTCATAACACAGTGAATGAGCTGTACGTGTGTTTTTTTTTTTTTTTTGTTGTTTTTTTCTCCGTAGGATCATATCCCGAGTGCCCCGGATCTCTGTACAGCTGCATCACGATCCCCCAGCGCTGACCAACGAGATGTACTGCATGACCATCACCATCCAATCAGACGAAGACACCGTGGCCAAAGACGTCAGTCTCACTGCCGGCCTCAAACCAGGTACGTGTACGCACAAACGCATGCACCTTAACGTTGTCGATCATGTCTTCTATAGTTATGAGATGTGGAAAATGTGTGTGTGTGTTATAGGTCAGGATGCAAATCTTACACAGATGACCTACGTTACACTAAACAGCTCAGAGGTGTGTGATGAAGCACACCCAGCCTTACTCACTGATATTTCTATCGGAGAGCTGCAGCCCGGGGAGAAGGTAAATCCAATGCACACAAGCACTTCATGCTGGTGATAATACGTCAGGTACAACAACAATGACGTAATAGTTTTTTAGAAAGACTTTACAGGACGTCCCCGACTTACGAATAGTTTTTGTTTCAAGAGCACGTTCGTAAGTCCGATTTGTTCGTACGTCTTACAAAGTGAGTCTTGTACGCCTATGACACAAATATACAACGTAAAGCATACCAATTTACTTGACTAAATTTTTGTCCCGTCTCCGCACACTGCCATCATGTGGCCACAAAATGTAATCGCACCTAAGAAGCATTTAATGTCAGTGTTGTCTCTGCTTCTTTAATTCACAAGGGGAATCCTAGACGCTTTTTTTTTTTTTTTCCACTGTATTGGACTGTGAACTCTGATTTCTTGAGTCTTTTCTGAAATTAGGATTATTCACTATCAGGACAGCTTTACTTTAAAAAAAAAAAATTATTATTATTATTTTATTTTATTTTGTCGTGCTCCCGGACTGATTCATCAAAACTGGTTAAGCCGACTCATTTCTCCCGCACCACCACACGCGCACACATACAGTATACCAGACGTTTTATACATTCACTAACACACTGAAAATATTGAATATCATTGTAAATATTGGTATCTGGTGCACTACAAGTGTCTTTTTGAACTGGAACCGCGGCCTGTTTTTATATCTGCGGAAACTCGTAACTCGAACATTTGTAAGCTGGGGACTACCGGTATTTGAGTACCTTAACATTTTACAGAAAGTGAGGTGTAGCTTGTGCGTGTTACTTTCTGGTCACCAGATTGAGAAGAAGCTGTACATTCGCTGTGTGAGCACTGGATCCAGAATTTTTCTCTTTCATGTGTCTTATGCAATGAGCACCACGGTGGAGGGTAAAGACATCACATGCAGGTGCCACAAGGTGAGGTCTGAGACCAGTCTCATCATAGTGCGTGAGGTTTTAACAATGTTTTATAAATTTTTCATATTCATGTTAAATTTATCTGGATTTTAAACTCTATTTAGGATGAAACTGTGACCATAGACACAGTCGTTCCATTTGACGTGGCTTTCAAGTTCGTGTCCACTAAGGTGAGAATTTCTAGAGCTAATATCCAAACGTACTCGTATCAAAATGTACTGTTCTGTAACTGTACAGATAATAATTCTAGGAGGCTCTTTCTCTCATCATTTAAAATTTAAAAAAGCATCAATTTTATATACTGTATATGAGGTGTACTCTGTGTGTCAGTTCGAGCACCTGGAGCGAGTGTACGCAGACGTGCCCTTCCTGCTGATGACCGACATTTTGAGCGCATCGCCGTGGCCCGTGCATTTAGTCGGCAGCGAGCTACAGCTGACTTCCAACATGGCCGCCATCGACGAGCCCCAAAGCCAGGTGGAGGGAGGTGAGGAACTGGCACTGAATCATTTCACTTGTGCAGGTCAACATGTGCTTGTAATTTCGGTCAGATTTTAAAGTGGTGTGCATGTCGTGTACGCGCAGTGGTGCTGCAGACGAGCGAGTGTGCGAGCGAGTGCTTCAGTCTCAGATGTCCTCCGGTTCAGAACGGCACCAGCACCGTGGCAGCAGGACATTACCTCATCTCCTGGAAAAGGTGGGCAATTTCAGTAGTATTAATAATAGTGCTGTCAATCAATTAAAATATGTAATCTACCCCAGAGTGAATCACTGCACTCAGCTGGTCAACCGATTAGATTTACCGTTACACCGAGGTAGTTATACCTACTGATGTCGAGTGGTCTCCAGGAACTGCAATAAAAGTAGCTTCTGCCAACTGCCTCACTTTCACAGCCGTTTCAGTGTCATACATTTCATGTGTTTGTGTAAAAATTGTTCCCCTCAAAACTAGCTTGATTATCTTTTACACGTTTTATCCAAACTTCCATTTGGAACTTTTTTTTTTATAATGAAACCTGCCGTGCCGCACACCTGGTGATGTTTCCCCAGTCATCTTATCCACGTTAACCGTGCCAGTATCCCGTACAGCCGGATAACCGCACTGCCATTATGGGACGCCATTAGGGTCAAACTTGATCATATGATTAACTTAACTTAAAAATGATAACACGGTTAAATTTCTACATTGGTCACATGCCTTAATGCATTACTATTGATAGCCCTAATTTATATAATTGTTTTTTTTTATTGTTAAAAGTGAGGTCATGAGGTAAAACTGCAGTATTTTTTACAGTGATTGTCAATTTAAAACGATGTTCTAAGTGTTTTCACCAGTTTTAAAAAATAAATGAAATTTGATCAGTGATGTATAGCGATTTACATAATTTGCAAGTGTGTTTCCACTCATTTTCTTTCCCCCCCCACATAACCGTCATCATCTCTGATGGAAAACAGCTAAAACATGACTTGACAGTAAAACGTATCCTTGTCTATTAGGAAATCCACATGCGCAGAGACACCGGTTGTGAAAACGAGTGTGGTCCTGCCTCACGTCATCGTAGAGACCATTCCTCTGTATGTGCATGCCGGTAAGTCACATCTGAATTAATGTAAGCGGTTTTGATGGCGGCACGATGGCTCAGTGGTTAGCACTGTCGCCTTGCAACTCAAGGGTCCAGGTTCGATTCCCAACGGGTTCGAGTCCCGCCTCTGTGTGCATGGAGTTTGCCTGTTCTCCGTGTGCTTGGTGGGTTTCCTCCAGGTTCTCTGGTTTACTCCCACAGTCCAAAGACATGTAGAGTAGTCTAATTGGCATTCACCCCATGTGACCCTGTATACAGGTGGTATAGATGATGAATGAGTGAGAGTATTTCACCATGTGAACCAAAATGCTTACTAATTATTATCAAATTAGCTGTAATAGAAACGCATTAAGTCTGCTTAATGTTTGTCACAAGCCTGTGAAGTATAAGGACTCTCACGGAATTTGAGCGAACATGCATAGTACCTTTTCCAGAAGTTCTAGATGTGCACTAGAGCACATAGATTTTTTCTAAATGTGCACTATATAATATTTAATTTTAATTAAATACCATATAAATATACAGTAATAGTCAGAAATTTAATAATGTGGTTACAAGGTAATGCCAAATAACGCCACAAGGTGGCACTTCCTTATAGTTGTGGTAGTAAAATAACTTGTTAGTAACACATTCAGTCTGTGATCCTGCTCTGATGAGCTTCTTCGCTGAAGCTTATTCCTGCAGGGTTTGATTATTTCCTTCAGTTTTTTTCCAACATTTTCTAAATGGAATTTCATCAAACCTTCACAGAAGCTTTATCAGAAAGCAGAGATGTGCACTAGCTGTTTCATTTTAGAAGTACAAGTGGACAGGCGACACACATCTTCCTTAAAGTTTATAATGTGCAGTTATGTAATGTATTTTTATTACATGGTATAATCACTGTAGGAAAACTGAAGGAAAAAAAATCCAAAGACATTTCATATTCTATAACTGCTCCCTGATTTGTTCACAGCGAAATGTGTGTTTCCTGTTGCCGTTATTTCATTTGTGTTTGTGGGTCCAGACCTGCCCTCGTTCGGGCGTGTGCGCGAGTCTCTCCCCGTGCGGTACCACATCGAGAACCGGACCGGGCTGGTGCAGGACGTGGATCTTTCCGTGGAGCCGAGTGACGCCTTCATGTTCTCCGGACTCAAACAGGTCAGGCACTGCGGAAGAACCAGAAGCATCAAAATCAGGCGCACAGTTTCAGAGATTATAATCTAATTATAGAGCAGTAGACCAGAATGCTGTCTAACCCGTCAAGTGCTTTTCATACCTCCTGAGCACTGATGTTCAGCTGCACAGATCATTGTTTCTCAGAGCCACCACGCTGTTTTGTAAAAAAAAAAAAAAAAAAAAAACAGGACCCCTTATATAATATTTTATGCATAAAAAGTTTGTGCATTTCTGATCATATGTAATGTAGACATCCGATTCCAGATCTTAAGAGTAACCTCCACTTTTTTGCAAGGGGTTTACACTAATTTTGGACTGTTATTGCAGGGATTTAGGTTTATCAAAGTGAAGGGAATATGGTAAAGTTAAAGCATACAAAGGCTTACAAAATACAAAATTATATTCCATACTAGATGTGCTCATAAGTTTGTTCACATGGAATTCAATTGCACACTCATATATGTACGCGTTTTTAAAAACGTGTACAGTGCCATTGCTTAAATTTTGGAATAACCTAATGACTTTTTTTATTTTTATGATTATAAGGGCTTTTTCCATTTCAATTTTAAAAGTATCTTCTCTCACCGTGAGCCGATTGCAATGAAACAAAGCCTGTGTTCCATTCAGTTTTTACGTGATGCGTGCACAAACATACAGACAGACAAAAATTCCAAGAACCATCTTGATGTGTTCTACTACTCATCTTATTTCCCCCAAATTATTTTTTATTTACAAATATCTTGAATGTACAGACGCGACAACTTTACAGTTTTATTATATGTATAGATTATTGTTCTTCCAACTTAGGCAAGTCCCACATAAGTGTGTGATACTTTGGTGTCCACAAACTTTTGGCTGCATCGTGCTTGTTAAAGCCAGTCTGAATATTAATTTTAAAAAAAATTAAAAGTCTCGATTAATTGTTTTATTAAGAGATTCACTTTGCAACACCTACATGAGCTTTGTGAGTACAGAGTAGTCACAGCTAACCTTTGGTCAGTCATGCATTTGAGCAGGATTTCACAGCAACACAGTGAGGTCACGCTAACTAGCAAGCAAATGTTAAGCTGTTCTCACTGTGCTCCATAGCTGTGTATGTTCATATGTGTACCTGACAATCTTCATTCTCATTGTTAAGTCATGTAGCAGGCTGAGTGTGATATTAAGCCATGTGTGCGTGTGTAGGTGCGGATGAGGATTTTGCCAGGTGCGGAGCAGGAGATGGTGTACAATTTCTACCCTCTGATGGCTGGTTATCAGACCCTGCCCATGCTCAACATCAACCTGCTGCGCTTCCCCAACATCTCCACCCAGCTACTGCGCCGCTTCCTCCCCACACGCATCTTCATCAAGGTGAGCCACACGTGTACGCCTGCCCCGATTCTCCACACTGCTTATTCCCAAGGTGTTTCTTTATTCATTTCACATTTTTTGTTCAACTGTAATACAGATTGCGTCTTTATACCATACAAGGGTGAGTCAGAAATTATCCGCACTCCGGTTATATTAAAACCCTTGATGGTCTCATCAGCTCTTTCCTGTTCAAGGCAGCGAGCAGTGATTTATTTTACCGAGGGGTGTATACCTGGTTCTGAAACAACTCACAGAAGAGCGTAAATCGAATCTGTTGGATATCTGCAAGCACAATTTGTCAATATTCTAAGGAAGGTGAAAGTTTCTCAAAGGGAATCATTACTGATGACGAGACACGGATTAAAAGAGTAAAAGGCAGAGTATGGAATATGCGTTTCTTTTTAATAATCGTTGAGATCAAGTAATGATGCAGAGTAGGACATTAAGAAGCTACACACACACACATTTTTTACTATCAAGAGAAAATTCACCACAGTGCTCTTCATGTAAAACCCTTCTGTCCATCAAACATATTTCATATAACCGTAATTATTTTACTTACAAGAAAGTAAGTAAAGTGAGGAAATTGTAAAAAAAAAAAATTTTTAATCAAGTAAATCCAAATTTATTTTTGAAGTACTAAGGAAAAACATAATCTTAAACATCTTATCTAGTTTTAATATCAAATAACAAAAACTGACTCGCGCCATGAGTATAGCCGTAGAAGCTGGCATGGTGTTAGAAACAACAGAAGCATCCTCAATCGCTGACCGAGGAAAAAGTTCAAAAGTCAACCCTCCGGTGGAAAATTTATTCTTACCATTTTCTGAGATTCCCAAAGGCCGGTATTGGAACATTATCAGGGAAAGCGTCCACACTGTCGACACTTAGTTTCAAGGTGCTAAAGCATCCTCCTTATAGTCCTGATCTCGCTTCATCAGACTTTCACCTGTTTGGTCCCCTGAAAGCAGAACTACAGAACGAGGATGAAGATCCAAGTGAAGACCTAAAACATTTTTTAATGAGGGAGTATAAGAGCTTATTGAGGGACTGACAAAGTGTATTGAAAAAGCAAGGAGATTATGTCGAAAAATTAATATTTTGTCTTTTTCTAAATGTTAATTCAAATAAATGCTACAGCCAGAGTGGGGATCAGTTTTGACTCACCCCTGTACGGTATTTTATGGTTTGTATAGTAACAGTTCATTCAGAATGGCAGCATATGATCTCAGCTCAATAATGAATGAATTAGTGATGGGTCGTTCCTGAACGATTCGTTCTTTTTGAATGAATCTTTAATGTGACTCAGTAGTCTCATAGAGTGATTCGTTCATTTTCTAGGTTATGTACAGGAAACAGAATTGAACGGTTCTCAAAGAGTTTTCTAGTCCCGAGTCGTTCGTTCTTTTGTCACGTGACTCCCATAGACACTGAAGTGCAATAGATTCAAAAGAACGAACGACTCGGACTACAAGATATGATGGTGAGCTGCTCATTCTGTTTATTATAATATGTCCTTAGCTGCATTGTAATATTTTCATTACTGGAACTATAGCCAAAATTTGTGTATGTAGATGTGTTGGGGGTCTGTTATTGAAAATGTAGCATTTTATTTTGTTTCTGATCAAAAGAACGAAATGAACTAAATGATTCAAAAAAAGATTTGTTCATTTTGATGAACGAGATTCAAAGAACTGAGTCACTAAAATGATTCAAACTTTCCATCACTAATGAACATATTCTTTAAAAGAGTTTTGGCTAACACAGGGAAATGTAACGTTTTTATTTAATTAACGTTTATGGATGGCGTCTCCAGTGTCAGTGTCTAAGAGGTTTAATGCGTTAATTGCTAAGCTACAGTTTTGTCTTTTACTCTCAGTGTTTATAAGGCTGTTATACTATAACCAATAATAGGAGGCTTGCAATGTTAAACATAACTATAAGTGGCTCAAATTACACCATGTCATTTATTAATTCTTCAGAATTTGTAACCAGTATAAGAGCAGTTCACTTCAGGACGTGCAATGATATGATAGCAATCCATTGTATTTACACCTTTCTAGCACCTGAAAGCTTATTTAAGTTAAACGTGATCTCTATCTCCTTGTTCTCAGCCTCAGGGGAGAAACGGAGACGCTTCGATCGCAGCAGCCTGAGAAACGTCCCTGTGACGCTTCTAATCTCAGACCAGTTCAGCTTGTTTGTCGTGTACTATATAATGCTTAACAGCTGTGATCTGTGCGGCGTGAACTGATCCAACATCACAGTGAAAAAAGCCTTGAAGCCAGACCTTAGAGATTAGAGCAGATAAGTTTCTTTTAAGGTGGTGAAGACGGACGGACTTATAGCGATTCCTCACAGTGAACCGATGCGTCATGGCAGGACGGAGACTGACATTCCCTTCCTCTGGAAATCCAACATGTGCTCAGTGTGTAATGGTGTACATGCAGTGAAAATCATGCCTTGGTTGCTTTAGTTAGTTTTATTTAAATTTCTGCTTTAAAAAGTGATGCTTTTGCTGCTGTTATTAATTGATCTTATGATTAAATGTTTACTAATGTCAATCTAAAATATGGTAATAAAATAAATGATTATTCCAGGCAATGGATTATTTGGTTGTCTTGTACAGTTAATGTGGAGCACAGCATTAACTGAAATGAAAGAAAAAAAAAGATTTATCGCTTCAACATCATATGCCATCTCCATTTTTTTCCCTCACTGTCTGAACTGCTGATTCACTATATTGGTGAAAGTATTCGCTCGCCTGCCTTCACATGCATATGAACTTGAGTAACATCCGTTTCTTAATCCATGGGGTTTAATATGATGTTGGCCCCGCCCTTTGCAGGTGTAACCGCTTCAACTCCTCTGGGAAGGCTTTCCACAATGTTCGGGGTGGAGCTGGAACTGGTGTGGGGTAGTTTTTCATTATGTGTGCTCTGCCCCTCATTTCCAGCGAAAGGCGCTCTTAATGCTTCAGCATACCAAGACATTTTGAACAATTTCATGCTCATAACTTTGTGGGAACAGTTTGGCGATGGCCACTTCCTGTTCCAACATGACTGCGCACCAGTGCATGAAGCAAGGTCTATAAAGATATGGATGATAGTAGGAGTGGAGTTGGAGGTGTGGAAGAACTTGTCCTGACCTGACCTCAACCCTTTGGGGTGAATTAGAGCTGAGACTGCGAGCCACGCCTTCTCGTCCAACATCAGTGTCTGACCTCACAAATGCACTTTTGGAAGAATGGTCAAAAATTACCATGAAACCTTTTGAAAAGTCTTCCCAGAAGAGTTGACGCTGTTAAAGCTGCATAGGGGGTTGGACTAACATCATATTAAACCCTATGGATTAAGAATCGGATGTTACTCAAGTAAGGCAGGCGAGCGAATGCTTTTGGCAATATAGTGTCCTTATTGTGTAAAGCTGCTTTGCGACAATGACGCTAGTTAAAAGTGCTATACAAATTTTCAAAAATGACAGTTAGATTTTCTTAGTCATTATAATATGCCATCTCCATGTCCATAATGCAAGCTATCTTGAGTTTATCTCAACTTTCCCAGGTTGTTTGGAGAAGGAACAGCTCGTTAACTGATAAGAGCTCAGACCCTTCTCTCTTTTATCATGCGAGGTATAAATGGAACACATTTGTAAAAACGTCACATGACATTTCCCCGGTCAATTTTAGGGTTAAAATCCCCATGTATTTTCTTTTGTAATTTCTTTTATATAAATTTAGTTAAGAAAAGTAATCAGAACAGGTTAAATAAAAAATACAGTATGAGATGGTATTAAATTGATAAATCTGACGAAACTTGCATTAACTAACAAAAAACAAGCTTTTTTTTTTTTTTTAATTATTATCTAGTTGTGTCACATGTTACCCAGGAAATGATGTCATGGATACCCAAATTCAAAGATTGTCACATGACTGCACCAGCTGTAGGGACTTCATGGTTTAAAGGCAAGATTAAACCTGAGTAAGGAACTTTCCAGAACATTTTAAGGGTTTGTCTCACAATGGATTCTTGTGGTTATTAATTAATTAATTACTCAGCACTATCAGAATTTAGGTACAGCTCTGGGAAGAAGAAGAAAAAAAAAGACCACTACAATTTATTCCAGAAACCTCCTGGAATGTCATCAAGAGGACGACGGATAGTCACAAACCATCAAGTAAAGCTGAGGTGTTGCGCTTTCTTGCAAAAAGAGTGGTATAAAGTTACCCAACAGCAATGTGAAAAACAGGTGGAAAGCATGCCAAAACACATGAAACTGATCTTTAATGTTATTTACCCAAAGCATTCACACAATTTGTTTACTTTTTTTTGTTGTTTGTTTACATTATTTTCATTTTGTTTTGAGTTATCAAAGCTCTGCAAATGCACTGCATGGTCTTGGGATATTTTGATGTGTTATGATCCACCTTGTCACTTCCTTTAAATATACACTCTGTATGACAATAGTTATATTTTGAATTAAGATGAATATTGTCAGCAGTTCACTTTGTACAAAAGGTACATGTACCTGTAAGAGAAGAAGAAACAGATTAATTATTATGTTATCATTTTTGTTCCAGAGCTGTATTTACCCAAAAATATTTAGACACTGAATAGTTGCTTTTTTTTCCCCAAACTGTTGACAAAGTTTGAAGCAAACAGTTGTTTAGCATGTACACTTTAGTATTTCGGTTTCCTTTCACTGGATCTAAGGGATCCCAAACCTGTTCCAGCTCGACCAACCTGTTCTAGTTCCTGTTAATCTGCACAAAGGCGAGCTCTAATTTGCCAACCACCGTGTGACCCCAACACCTACAGGATGAATTCAGATACGGAATAAAACTCATCACCTAATACCAGTTACACTAATACTTATGTGGCTAAATAATCACAAGTTCCCAAAGCTAAACTCCAAAATCTAGTGGAATCTTAACTTTCGCCTTATAGTGTACTTTCTCTCATGTCCAGTGTTTGCTCGGGTTCGGTTTAATTTTCAGTTCCAGCAGTGTCTAGACAATCAGTCAGTCAGTCATATTTGTTGGACGTCCTTAGTTGACGTAATGATGCCGTTCTCCACTCACTGGCCATTCCGTTAGGTTCTCTTAACTGCTCAATAATGCACATATCTAATCAATCAATCACATGGCAGCAACGTACAGTAGACTTGGTCAAGATGACCTGCTAAATAAAGTTCAGAAAGGGAAAGAAAGGTGATGTCAGTGACTCTGGACGTGGCTTTGTTGTTGTTGTTGCTGCGACAAAGTATTTCTGAAACTGCTCATCTACTGGGATTTTTCTGCACACACCATTATACATCTCTAGAGTAGAACACATGTCTCGGTTTATGTCTGTATTCTCTAGTCTGTCACATGCTGGGGAATAATTAAACGAAATTCACTTCTGAGTCACTTCGTCCTCGGACTCTGCTGATAGGAACCATTTACAAGCTCCTAAACTCTGGTTAATTTTAAAACCCTTAAATTAGAGCATGGTTAAAGTTTATATATATATTCTAGTATTCTCTATATACATGTAAATATAATATATATATATATATATATATATATATATATATATATATATATATCTAATTACACATTATTCCCATAACCATTTTTAGCCATCTGTCCCAGGGGTGCCAATAATTCTTTGCTCCAGCTGTAATACGAGGACAATATAAACTGTGTAAAAATTAAACTACTTACTTTTTTTTTTTTTTAAATAAATAAATAAAAAACAAGGCGGCTGTGGGGAGTTTAGTTTATGCAGTTAAAAGTGTTTTTTGGGGGGTTAAAGAACACACCCAATTATTTCCTGATAAGAGAATACAATATTTGCCAAGTCTGTTTATCTCACTCACACCATGAGGGGGAAAGCAGCTTCTACAGTATGCACTTATTCACTTGTACTCTTCATGGTCAGTTTCTTACTGTTAAATATCCCAGGTATCTTTAATGCCGTACTAACCATACTACTACCATACTACTACCATACTACTACCATACTACTACCATACTACTACCATACTACCGTAAACCTTGTTGTAGGATAAACATTTCCTTTGCAGCGATACAGCTCTCTCTAAGTGTGGGAAATCTCAAACGATCAAAAGAACCAACACAAGTTAATTTATATAGTAAGATTTATTATTATTATTATTATTATTATTATTATTATTATACCAAAACTTTTTTTTTTGTATAGAACTACATTCACTTATTCCTTCCCCTCCATTGTAACACAATAAAACATGAATTTCCAATTAAGATTAAATTTCAAAAAGAAATATATGACATCATAAATTAGAAGGTTATGAGAGGAAAGTCACGAATAGCATTTTATATATAAAATAAAGAGAGCAACATATACAACAGAACTTTACATACTTTTGGTTCTTTTAAACCAATTTTTTAAAAATGAATTCATAAGGTGTTTTTTTTTTTTTAATGGTTTTTGCACGGTAACAGAATTACTTCTATTTTAGTAGATACAGAATTGTTTTTATCCTTTGATTTTTTTGTGAAACTTCCCTCTGAAAGACATAAAATTTTTAAATATGTATTTCCTCCCCTAAATTACACAATTCCTTTTATAACTATTCTTATTATTATCGTTACCCAAGCAGCCACTTCATTAGGTACGCCTTGGTTTGGACCCATTTTTTCCTTCTCAGAACTGCTTTCATTCTTCATAGCACAGACAGATTCAACAATGTGCTGGTAACGTTCCTTGAAAGATTTTGTTTTGTCCATATTGACATGACGGCATCACGCCGTCGCCGCACGATCCGTATCTCGTGTTGCACCACGTCCCAAAAGTGCTCCATTGGATTGAGACCTGGTGACTGTGGAGGGCATTTGAGTACAGTGAACTCATTGCCATGTTCAACAAACAGGTTTGAGATGATTTTAGCTTGTGACATATCCACATTACCCTGATATGCAGTAAGTTCCCATCAGAAGATACACTGTGGTCACAAATGTGTGGACATGGTCAGCAAAAATACCTAGATACCAAAGGGCCCAATGTGTGCCCAAGAAAGTCCTCCTAAACTGTTGATAAAAGGTGGGATGGGTCCATGATTTCATGGTGTTTACGCGTTGTGAATGTCGCAGCAGAAATCGAGACTCCTCAGACCAGACAACGCTTATCCAGACTTTTATTGTCCAATTTTTGTGCACCCATGTGAACTACAGCGTTCTTAGCTGAGGTTGGGTCTTCTGCTGCCGTAGCCCATCTGCTTCGAGAGTCACCGTTCAGAGATGCTTTTCGGTATACGCTGGCTGTAACAAGATCTTATTTGAGTTAATGTTGCTTTTGGCATCGACAAGACAATTCTCATCCTCATTGGATATTTTCTCTTTTTTTTTTCAGCACATTATTTGTAAAACCTAAAGATGGATGTGTGTGCAAATCCCAGAGACCAACAGTTTTGGAAATAGTCAAGCCCAGCCCGTCAGGCGCCAACAACGGTGCCACATTCAAAGTCACTTAAATCACATTTCTTCCCCATTCTGATGCTGGGATCTTCATTGCATTGCTGCGATTTGAGTAGAAAGGTGGTGTAGTGGTTAGCACTGTTGCTCTGCACCTCCGCGATCAATGATCGATTCCTGGCCAGGTTCGATTCCCGCCTCCGTGCGCACCAAGTTTGCAATGTTCTCCCTGTGCTTGTTGGTTTTCCTCCCACAGTCCAAAGACATGCAGATTAGGAGAATTGGTGTTCCCAAATTGCTCATAGTGTGTGTGTGTGTGTGTGCGTGCCCAGTGATGGATTGGCACCCTGTCCAGCCTCCTGGGATAGGATCCAGGTCCCCCCGTGACCCTGAATAAATATATAGGATAAAGCTTTATAGACAATGAGAGAGTAAGTGAGTACTATTAGATATTTGCGTTACTGTGAAGTTGAACAGGTGTGCCTAATGAAGTGAGTGTATATATTGAAAAGAATTTAAGTGGTAGCTATGATTTTTTTTTTCTTTCAGCAAAGTTGTTTTCCAGTAATAAACTTTACTGTTATAATATGGAACACAAACCCTTTTTTTTATTTGTATGTACAGTACAGTATGTATGCATGTATTCATTTATACAGTTAGTTTTGTTCAACCACATGGCAAAATGGAGGTACAAAGTCCGTGATGGTCATTTTGGTTTGGCACCGTGCTTACGGTTCATTGCACTAATTCTCTGGGAAGGTTTCCAAATGTTACTGGAGATTGATCCTATGCTCTTTCCCCAAGTGTAACTATTCAATAGAAAGGTAAATAATAACCAGTCATTTAAATACATAACAAATGTTTTAGTTTATATAAAAAAAAATCCTTTCAAATCCATCACGAGGATGTAAAAGAATCATTCATTAATTGTATACGCCAGTAACAAATTTGTAGGCTAAGTGTACGATGGATAAATAACTAATAATATAAATCTACAGTAGGTAAGAAGTTTGAATTTGAAAGACATGACATTTGGAATACGGTGTTTGACTAGGGGGAGAAAAAAAGTTACAACAAAAAATTGGGGGTAAAAAACAAAATGAAAAAAAAAAAACGTTCTTACAAATAAATTGAGAAATGAAGTGATGATTAAACTAGGACTGTAGCTGTTAAAATGTCTTAATGAACCAAGACAATACCAGGCAAAATTCAAATCTGTCACGAGGAAAAAAAGTTAAAACTCAAAAAATTTGAATCTATCACAAGAAAAAAAAATAAAAGTTAAAATTCAAATCTATCACGAGGACAAAAGTTAATATTGCTTTTGGGTAAAAAAAAAAAGAAATTTGTATAATTTTTCTTATTAATAAGTGTATTATTTATAGTGTGGGCGGTACAGTGCCGTAGTTGTTAGCATTGTTGCCTTGCACCTCCAGGGTCTGGGTTTGATTCCCACATCGGGGTCTGTGTGCATGGAGCTTGCATGTTCTCCCTGTGCTTGGTGGGTTTCCTCCCACAGTCCAAAGACATGCAGATTAGGCTGATTTCCAAATTGTGTGAATGAGTGTGTGAGCATGTGTATTGCGATGCCCAAAGTCACTTCTGGGATAGACAACAGGCCCCCCCGTGATCTATTTATCTATCTTGGGCACAGAAATTAAACACCCTCCAAATGTTATATTCAGCAAAAAATAAATGGGGTAACAAAATATACAAAGACAATGGCAACACAGTCTATTATGTAATCAACTGACTATTCTCAGTTCTCTGTTTTAACAGCTTCATAACTGCATGAGGATGCAAACTCCACACTGATGACCACCTTCCCACCAAGAAAAATACTCAGCAAAAAAAAAAAAAATATATATATATATATATATATATATATATATACATACTATTATATATATAGTATACTATTCCTCAATTGTATCTTCTTTTATTATTGGCTCTCACTCTGTCTGCTCTGTTTCTTTAGTCTCTCCCGGTTGTTGCCCTGAGCTGTGAAACCATATAAAGGGGTAAAAGTCAGAATCGAGAACCTGAGGAGTGAGATGCCAGCACTCTGAGCCATATTCTTATAAAACAATCACATTTACACCTGTGACGGATTCCATCTACTGTATAACCAGTACCTGTAATATCTACAGTGTGGGCCATTTATATGGATACACCTTAATAAAATGGGAATGGTTGGTGATATTAACGTCCTGTTTGTGGCACATTTGTATATGTGAGGGGGCAAACTTTTCAAGATGGGTGGTGACCATGGTGGCCATTTGGAAGTCGGCCATCTTGGATCCAACTTTTGTTTTTTCAATAGGAAGAGGGTCATGTGACACATCAAACTTATTGGGAATTTCACAAGAAAAAAACAATGGTGTGATTGGTTTTAACGTAACTTTATTCTTTCATGAGTTATTTACAAGTTTCTCTTTGTTCACAGCCATTGACATGTCGAAGAGGTTAACACGTGATGAGCGGATCGAAATTGTGTTGATATCTGGTGAACACAGTAACCGGGTCATTGCAGCAGATTTCAATGCAAGACACCCTACGAGACCACCCATCTCCCATGCTACAGTTAGCAAACTGCTTGCTAAGTTTCATGAAACTGGTTCAGTGTTGGATTTGCCAAAATGTGGACGCATGAAAACTGTCACTAATGAACAAACATCAGTGGCTGTCCTAGCTTCATTCAGCAAGAGCCCACAGCGTAGCACTCGCCGCATGTCACTGGAGAGTGGCATTAGTCGAACATCCCTTCGGTGGATATTAGCTACTCACAAATGGCACCCTTACAAACTCCAGCTACTGCAGCATCTCAATGAGGATGACCCAGATCGGCGCACACAATTTGTAGAATGGGCAAAACAAAAATTGGAACAGGACCCTCAATTCACGCAGAAGATTTTGTTCAGTGATGAGGCAAACTTTTATGTGAATGGTGAAGTTAAACAAAACCACCGCTATTGGTCTGACACTAACCCACATTGGATAGATCCCTCCAAGACTGTTGGAACAAAAAAAGTGATGGTATGGTGTGGTATATGGGGTACAAAGATAGTGGGGCCATTCTTCATCAATGGAAACCTCAAGGCCACTGGATATTTGAAATTGCTACATGATGATGTGTTTCCCTCTTTATGCACTGAAGCTGGCACGTTCCCTGAGTTTTTCCAGCAAGATGGTGCACCACCACATTATGGGTGTCAGGTCCGAGCATTCCTAGATGAACAGTTTCCTGAAAAGTGGATTGGTCATCGTGGGCCAGTTGAATGGCCTCCAAGGTCTCCCGATCTGACCCCCTTAGACTTTTATCTTTGGGGTCATCTGAAGTTAATTGTCTATGGTGTGAAGATACGAGATGTACAGCACCTGAAACTACGGATACTGGAAGCCTGTGCTGGCATTTCTCCTGCGGTGTTGCTATCAGTGTGTGAAGTGTGGGAGAAGAGGGTTGCATTGACAATCCATCACAATGGGCAGCACATTGAACACATTTTATAAGTCGTCAGAAACTTGTAAATAACTCATGAAAGAATAACGTTACGTTAAAATCAAGCACACCATTGTTTTTCTTGTGAAATTCCCAATAAGTTTGATGTGTCACATGACCCTCTTTCTATTGAGAAAACAAAAGTTGGATGCAAGATGGCCGACTTCCAAATGGCCACCATGGTCACCACCCATCTTGAAAAGTTTGCCCCCTCACATATACTAATGTGCCACAAACAGGACGTTAATATCACCAACCATTCCCATTTTATTAAGGTGTATCCATATAAATGGCCCACCCTGTAGAATATCAGGAGCCCAGGGGATACGTTCTTACAAATCAACTGGGAAATAACCATTGAAATGTCTTGATGAACCAAGACCGTACCGGGCAACGGGCCAAGAACAGGCTATAATCTGTTTCAACTGAATGTTTTTTTTTTGTTTGTTTGTTTTGGTGTGTGTGTGTCGGTGCATATTTGTAATCACATATAGACAAGATAGGACAAGTTTACAGTTCATATGTACATATAAATATATCTCTAATGCTCAGGTTCTGAGTCACCTCTCACTTCTAAGACTTTTTTTAATGTACTATCATAGAATAGTTCTCCAGGCCTTTTCCAGCTCTCATGTTTAGCAGGGTTTTGACCTTCACGCATTATGGTCATGAACCAGTGAGAACCAGGTGTAGATGGTGACAGATGATCAGGCCGGTGATTAGTATACTGCTGATGCTGAATGGTTGGAACAGACGAGAGGGGAAATGAGGTTGCTGCATAAACAACTGATTTTTAAATAGATACTTTAGACACTTTGCATCCTGTCACAGTAAAACACTTCATTTTTGTGTTTGTTTCATTGATTTAATTTAATACAAAGAAATTCAGACAAGCCCTAGTTGTTTCTTTTTGCAGTCTTTATCATCCTTTAAGCTGCTATCGCTTATCACTATAACAAGTGCAATCCTACGTTTATGATACTAAATTCCGTGGCATTAATTCCCCAAGGTGTAGGAAAGATTCCTTGAAGATTCTGGTGCAAGTCGACATGATTGCATCACATGAATGCCGTAAACATCAGGATTGAAGTACACTAAACTCATTTCCAAGTTTATGGAACCAGAGGTGTGCTTTTTCACTCATGCTGTTGATGCTAGTTTGCGACCATACCGCATTCTGCATTCTTTAGATTGGCTATTGTTTTTCCAACTTCCCGTCTATCCAGTTTGGGTGAGCCATTGCTCGATTCCTGTTCTTGCGTGACACGAGTCAAACCTTTTGAAGTTTTTGCTCATTTTTTGCTAATTGCTGATGTTGCACAACCACCCGTAATTTTCTAGGTGTTGTGACTTCTGAGATGCTTTTGAAAGAATGGCTTAAAATGATCTATGCTGAGTTTATTAGTCACTTATTGAAGGTAAGTGACTGTTTTTGACAAACAGCCAGGTACTGTAGAAATCTCATAACACCTTGCAAAAAACAACAACAACAACAACAAAAAACTGAAACCTTGACCAGTAGAAACAATAATTAACAATTTCATAGGAATTTTGATAATAGCATAAGCAAGTAAATACAGTATTATACAATTGAATTACAGATTTCCATCTGCATTAACACTAAAATTGCATTAAAATAATTAATATTTTTAATAATATTTTTTAGTGTATCACAATATATTTCTAAAACATAGCCACATGTTGATGCAGCACCAGGAATCATTAGTCACTTTTATGTCAGATAGTCTAAAAAGTTGAGTTAATAGTTAGCGTTTATGATATCCATAAACTGGATGAGTATAATTTTAACTGTAGGTAGGTTAAGGAGAAGGTTCATGAGCATTCAACAAGCTGGAGTTGGGGAAGGAGGTGTGTGACCACATATGATTAATATACTATAACTGTATATGATATGTACAATTACCTTAATCAGTGTGACAATTTTAAGCACTTTTATTGTTAATTGTCATTTAATTGTTTAAGGCAATCAGGCAATGTTGTTAGTAAGATAATAACGTTAATATGTATTGGAAATAAAATATGTTTAGTACAGTTTCATTAAAAAAATATTACAATAATAGTAGTCATGACATTTTCTGAATATTTGACAAATTTCTTTCTTATAAAAAAGTATCTTTTTTTTCTTGTGCTACAATAATCCTCCTCCAGTACTTTACAGGTTGTCACATAAATTTTATAGTCTGTTCCTGAGTGCAGAATGTAGCAAAATGGGCAAAATGCATGACCCTGATTTTATTTGTCACATATACAGATATATTGTCATGTTTGAACATTTTAGTTAAGTAAATAATTGCACATGAAAAAAAGTTACATGTTGTTTTGGCTGAGGTGTATTTGCCTAATGCTAAGATCCGCCAACTTCTAATGCACAGGGAATTTCTTTCTTCATATAGCCTCCATAAACTGAGGCTGGTGTCAGAGTGCAGAGACTGCCCCGATACAGCTGACAGCGTTAAGGTCTTTGTCCTAGGGCCTAAATTGACTGCCGGGTGGAGCTGGGGCTTGAACTGACATTCTTCCGATCAATCACTCAGAGCCCTAACCCACTGAGCTCCCTTTGCCCCTAGCCTGGTTATTCCTGTTTGCTATCTTAGCAACAGGTATAGACAATACAATTACCTAAACAAACTTTAAGATGCATTTGCATACTTCAAGGGTGTGTTTATATTTATATAGCGCTTTAATTTAAAGATTTAAAGAAAATTAGAGAAATGAGTATGAAATATCAAAATGATAAGATGTGCAAGCCGAGGGCGATTGTGGCGAGGAAAAACTCCTTCAGTTGACCTTAGGAAGACTCAACAGGAAACCATTCATCATTTGGGTGATAACAGATAGCAGGTGAGATTATTTTGCTTTCATTATTGGAGGCTCAGGTACAAAACTGTCTGTAGGAATTCCAGTCCTGAACTATAGAGTGACTGCAGTCACAAGCCATCAGAGAACAGCTGTTTGCATCAGACGATCCATCTTCATGGTCAAGCGGAACTGTCCACAATCATCACACGCATCCCAAGCAGACCACACAGGGCCTCCCCGAGACGAGCTCACCAGTCAAAAGCCGGGGACCAGAAGGAGTCGGACAGGTCCCGAGGGCAGAGGGGGTCTGGATCACTGAAAGCTCTGGAGTGCCATGCGTAACTCGACAGCGAGACTAAAGGAGGGGAAAAAAGGAGGAAAAGGAGATAGGAGATAGGAAATAAAAGACAAACTGTCCATTATTGTGGATTGACCTGAGCAGTGACTAATACTACACTACACAATCACAGTAATGCTACACTTTTCTTAGTAATATGGTGATTCAAATCATCATTTCTGTTTATGCAATGTTTAGACCATCCTGTTGTTGATTATTACAGTATACTGTAATATACTGAAAAAAAATTACTATATTCACACTCATTTTTCTTTATTCATTAACACTTACAGTGCATTACAATTCAGGTTATCCCTTACGTACATTGATCTAGAGTCTAGACTATAAACAATTACAGAGATGAAACACTATGATAGATTGTTTAGTTTGTTTAGAAGTTGATGGAGGTTTGTTAAAATGTATCCATTGTTTTTAATTAAGAAAAAAAAAGGAGGGAGGGGGGGGGGGGAAATGTCTATAGAGTTTATTGCATTGGTAAATTAAGCAGCCACAGGTCTGGACACCACTCCTGTAATGATACTGGTAGACACTGGGGTGTGCCAATATACCAGGGTTTACGGTAACCAACCAACACTTGTGTCTTACATTGGGTTCAACTGTAAACACTCTGGAAGTTGACATGGAAACGTTCATATTAATTGTTGCAACTAACATGTGGATTTATATACATATATATATTAAGATAAAAAATATATGTATATATTTTTTAATAATCGACTGTATCAGCAATCCACTAAGAGTGAAGTCGAGCCGGTGTAAAAAACGAGAGGCGTGTGTGTGTGTGTGTGTGTGAGAGCGAGAGTACTCGGTGTTTTACGGTAAACATCAAGGGGTTGGCTCGATAGCTGCCGCTGCACTGGTTCACTTGTCCAGTTAAAATGTAGCCACTACGGAAGTTCACGTGCGCACTTTATGTTTAATGACAGTAAGTAGCGTGATCCATTGTTTCCACTGGAATTCCAAAATCCTTTTCGTGTTAATACAGTGTTGCCTTAGCGACCATTTGATTTCTCTAATGCCTTATGTTTAGAAAGGGTAACGAAGTGTGTGTATGATAAATGCTGTTGATCACTTGGATTTTTAAACAAATAGTAAATTGCTTTGTCATAATGGAGATGATCTCTCATTAAACAGAATGGTGGATTTATTGTTATAATAATAATAATAATAATAATAATAATAATAATAATAGTAATAATAATGAAAGCATTCCCTGAGCCAGGTGCTGTTGTTTAATAATGCATGCATCTCCTCAGGTGTGTATGTGAGTGTGTAGTAAGTTGGACGATACCACAGCCCTGTCTGCTCACCTCCGGCTGCTCTCACACACTCATGGCGTCTGTGGACTATGATGAAGCCACGGCGTTCCTGGGGGAATGGGGCCCGTTCCAGCTCAGCATCTTCTTCCTGCTCAGCCTCAGCATTGTGCCGAACGGATTCTCCGGCATGGCCATGGTCTTCCTCGCCGACACGCCTCCGTTCCACTGCAGGTGGACGCACCTGAACGCGAGCGCCGGGAACGCGAGCGGGACGGAGGCGGGGACCGACGGCTGCCTCGCGCCGCGCGTGAACGCCAGCAGCGGCGTGGAGCCGTGCGCGAGCGGCTGGGAGTACAGCACCGAGCGCTACCGCAACACCATCGTCACTGAGGTATTCAACATCTCACTAGCTTCTCATTTCGTTCACATTTACAGTCAGAGTGTTTATGGTAAATAAATAAATCTTCTTAATAATGATAAATGTTATTGTAAAGTATAATACACTGAAAAAAAAAAAAATATATATATATATATATATTAGTACTGTGCAAAAGTCTTAGGCGCCATATTATCTGTAGTACAAATTTTGTTATATAAGTTTATTATGTCTGCATTATTATGTACAAGACCATTCCCTACAGAGATACATTCAAATTAATGCATAAATAACATTACATTAGAATATTTGCATGCCTGTAAAGAAAGCGACATATTACATGACAGACCAGTTTTCAGATGGGAAAAAATAAATAAATATTGAAGACTCCTGGGTTTTGCATGAAAATAGAAAAGAGCGAGTGTGACCAAGTTACCAAAAGAACTCATATTCTCCAGCACGCTCAGTAAAACCTAACAACCTAACAGAATAAACTTCTATGGATAATATGGCGCCTAAGACTTTTGCATAGTACTGTGTATATATATATATATATAATTAAAAAAATACACAGTACTATATATACACATTAATATCTATATTAGACTATATCAGATTATGTGTTAAACATTACAATTGGGCCCCTTCAATTACACAAAGATACACACACACTATGTATATAGTATATATTTTATTACATATATGTGTGTATGTGTGTTTTTTTTTTTTTACAATGTTTTTATTATTACATATGTGTATATACGTATATATATTTTTTTATTTTTATTATATATATATATATTTTTTTTTTTCTTTTTTTAATTTTAATTTTATAATATACTATACACAGTGTGTGTGTGTGTGTGTTTGTGTAATTGAAGGGGCCCAATTGTAATGTTTAATACATAGTCTGATATAGTCTAATATAGATATTAATGCGTATATTTCACAATTGTATCTGCTTATATTACATACATACTGCAGCATGATTAGTACAGTAACTATTTTATCATATATCTTTCTTACAAGTACATGTATTGGTGAGATGAACAGTTTTGTTTTCATTTTTGTTGTGAACTGCTGACCATATTTCTCCAATTTTACAGTATAATTTACAGTGTATATTTAAAGGAAATTACATCATCACAACACATCAATTAATCAATTAATATTTGCAGAGCTTTAATAACTCAATTAAAACAAAATGCAAATAATTTGTAAACAAATTGTGTGAATGCAATGGCTAAATAACATTAAGAAATCAGTATTTTGTGGAATAATAACCCTAGATTATAGCTTTCATGCATGTTGGCATGCTCTCCACCAGTTTTTCACATTGCAACTTTATACCACTCTTTTTTGCAAAAAAGCACAACAGCTCTGCTTTGCTCGATGGTTTGTGAGCATTCATCTCTTGGTGATATTCCAGAAAGTGAATTGCAGTGGTTCCTTATTTTTTTCCTCCAGCGATATATTATATAATATATACAGTATAATACTGAGTAGCTCTCCATTTTGCCATCATAACAATGGTGCACTGTGTGTTCTGACACCTTTCTATCATCACCAGCTCTATCACCTCTAACCCAGACCTCTAGCCATCTCAATTTGGCCCTTGTCAAAGTCACTCGAATCCCTTTCCTTTCATGCCCACCCATTTTTCTCCTTACAGCACACCAACTCCAGGGAAAAAGGTTCCCATTCTGCCTAACATCTCCCACCCACTTCCAGCCGCCATTGTAACAAGATATTGAAAATGTACTGTGAGAAGCGCCAAATTGTAATCGCTAGACAACTGGGTCAGAGGAGCAACTCCTAGGACATACCAAAAGTGATACAAGGAAGAAAATACAGTGAACTGTCAACAGGGTCATGGGTGGCCAAGGCTCACTGATGCACACGTGGAGCGAAGGCTGGCACGTGTAGTCCGATCAAGTAGAAGAGCTAGTGTACAGTAGATTGAATTGAGGAAAAGGTTAATGCTGGTACCAATGGAAAGGTGTCAGGTCATTACTGTTTTGGTGGAAAAGCAGGGTTGGACCGACTCAGTATTAGGCAGGTGGTCATAATGTTATGCATATATATGTATATATATATATATATGATAAATAATTTTTCTACTACTACTAATAATAAAAATCTTCATTTATTTTTGTAATATTTCTTATAGTAATAACGTTGACATCACAGGGGTTAGTGCTGTGGCCTGGCACCTACAAGGTTGTGAATCTCGCCTCCAGTCTGTGTTGGTGGAGTTTGCATTTTCTCCGTGTGATTATATTATAAAATATAATATATAATATGCAAAATACATAATATATACCCTGTATATATACACATATACAGTATATATATATGCCGTGACATCCGTGGATTGGACTTGTTTGTCAGTTGCGTTCTGTTCTATGGATGTTGAATCCGATTAGGATCTGGGTTGGGTCAGCGGCCCTGATCTCTTTGCCTGCTGTGCCTCGTACACGGTTGTCTGTGGTGCACTGGGTGTTCTGGTGCCTTTCTGTCATGGCCGGAATTAACTTATTTTTGCAAAATTGTGCTACATTGACTTTTCCGTGGGATTGTACCGGACGAGCTGACCTTTGGTCCCAACGGTCATGGATAAGCTTCATGTGCTTCTGATCCCGTCACCACTTTGCTGGTGTTTAGTTGGTGATTAATGTTCATGACCTCACCTGTCACAGGTTATGATGTTATGGCTCATCAGTGAAGATTCACCTGTTATTTGAGTGTGAAGTTTCAATTAGTTTGTGTAGTGCTTGTGTTATTCAGTTATTTTAATTTTTTTTATATTTGTTGCCAATAGTTCTGTCCAGTTGTCTGTGGGTGTCTTTGAGCAGCTTATTTTTGCATATGTACGCAGCTAGTGTTTCCCCTGAGTGTGTTACGCAGATGCAGTTGGCTCGCTTCGACTGTCTTAGAGGAAGCAGATGCTAGCTTTCACTCTACCTGGATGGTAAATAGGGGAGGAAAAAAAAAAATACAAAGAACAAGCCAGAGCAACAAAGGGGAAGTTTGTGACGGTCTGGTTATAATTGTCTTTAATTCAATCTACTACATGTTAGATCATGAACTTACTGTAGAACATCACCGATACCCAGAATCACAAAAAAAAAAAAACATCAGCCAGTTTGAAAGATGCTTTTCCCCAAGGCGAATTGTTCAAGAGCCGGCACGCTGAAGGATTAAGTGGTTAATAGTTGAGTTTTTGGCCGTACACTTGCTCCGTAATCTTTTCTGTCACTGTGACGCAAACCCGTGGCTGAGCCTTCTGTCATACTGTAGCTACGATATAATTATTAGCTGGGCAAATCTTTAACAACTGCTATAAGCCTATAATTGTGAGCGAGAAGTCAATGCATGTTCGACATGTGAGAAAAGAATTCCGTCGAGTTGCCGCGCTCGTCTGCTACTAGAGTTGTAGTGTTTTTACTATTCAAATTTAAAATGCCATGTAGTCCAGTGACTTTGTAAGGATCGTTTCACAATCAGCTCATGAAATCCTGTTGCAGGAAACCACAGGCCTAGGCAATCCCAGCCTAGTGTTTCCCTTAGTTTCATTTTGTTTCTTGATGTACTGTACGTGAAGTAAGCCTTATGTTAAAAAGTATGGATGCTCATAACAATCCTCTCTGACTTGTCCTTTACTTTAGGAAACCGGGAGCTCTAGACAGAACCCCATCACAGCAAACATAATACAATAATAATTTGCGATCATATACAGCACCGTTGCATAAACATGGCTGACTCTAAACCAAGCTGAAAAAAGCAGAAAGCTCCCTTTCCTGTTCAGTTGTTGATGTGTGTATCAGGATGTGTCTAGGTTAAATGCAAATACTGTATTATACCGTTTTATATTTTAAGGGACTTGAGCATTCTGCAGATTTTGCTCAGGGTAAAACAAGGACTTATGTGGCGCTCATTGTTTGATACACTGATCAGCCAAAACATTAACTTATCATCAATTATATACAGTACAGTATATTGGGGACAGGATCATGGACACCCAAGGCTCATTTATGCCAGTTGGGATCCAAAGGCCAGAACGTCCAGCCTGAACCCACAGAAAAGCCAATGCTAAACAAATCACTCATAACAGTCGCATGGCCTGACATGGCCTCCAGTATCCTCAGGTCCCAGTCCAATCGAGCAGCAGTGGGATGCACCAGACAAACGAGTCTGATCTGATTTATGAGGTTCCACCTCGCAACCCCCAGCATCCAAAGGATCTGCTGGCAACGTCCTGGTGCCAGACACCACAGCACACCCTCTCCGACGTCTGGTCGAGTCAGGCTTTGAGGGGCTGTGAACCTGTACAACACTGAGTGTAATGTTTTGTGTTGTAATGTTATGGCTGACTGGTGCGCCCTGGTTTCAGTTCCTTTGAATAGGATAAAGGCGCTTTGTTGCTTTAAACACTGAGAATTGTTCATCAGCAATGGGTTCCCTGGTGGACAAGTGGATAGCTTTAACCACAGTGGCCCAAGCTTGATTTCTGGTTAAGGAAGCAACCCCGGGCCTCCGAGTGGCGCAGTGGTTAAAGCGCTCGCCCTATCATCCGGAGATCGCTAGTTCGAATCCCGGGTGGTGCTGTAACCTCTCGCAGCCGGAGGTCTAGAGAGAGCTGATTGGCCGAGCTCTCTCAGAGGGGAGGGATGAGAGGTACATAGTGCTCCCACATTAATCACGGCTCTACAGCCAATCAGGGGCGTCTGTGAGCTCGCGCAACGGAGGGAGCGGATAGCGCTGTCCTCCGAGTGTGTTACGCCGCCCCCAACGGTGCGCGAGCGAGCAGTTCGAAAAGATGCGGTCGGCTGGCGTCACGTGGTTCGGAGGAAACACGTGATAGTCTTCGGCCCTCCCGGCTGAGTGGTAGTAGTAGCCTTAATGTGGGAGCCCCCTAGTGACGGGGAGGAATTGGACACGACTAAATTAGGGAGAAAATCGGGGAAAAATCCAAAAAAAAAAAAAAAAAAAAAAGGAAGCAACCCCAGCTTACTCTGGTCGGGTTTACACAGACCAGTGCATTCCTAGTATGAGCCAGGATGTACAGTATTCGAGGAGCTTATTCTAGTTAAGAAATGTTGTTTATTGGAAGCCATTTATTCAACTCCATCCCAATGTCATCTAGTCAATGTTGGTCCAATGTAGTTTTTTTTCACAGTAATACTCAAAGGATCTTTGTGGGTTCTGATTATCAGAAGGTCTGTAATCCAGTTGCACAGATTTGTCCTGACTCCGACCATAACGATGGTGTTAAAGAAGGATCTGTAGATGATGAACAACATTCTCACACACAGTACAGTAGGCGTTTTTGTTATCCAGGTGTGTGAGAGCACTGTGCATCGCCAGTCGCTTTGTTTTCTCGGTATGCAAATTGTATAGGGGCCACTGTGGCTGGAAGGGAGGAACAAATGTGGTTTATGAAGCACTTCATGACTGCAGAGGTCAGAGCCACAGGGCGTTAGTGACGCAATCTTATGGACAGGGACAATAGTGGTCTTCTTGAAGCATGTGGAAATCACAGACAGTCTTAGGAAGATATTTATGATATCTATTAAAAAAACATACTTTGAGTACACGGCCATGAACAGTATTGGGACCTTGACCGCCCTGAAGGATCTGAGTATCTAGGATGGTTAATGCGGAGAAGTTGTATGCTTCCAGCTCATGAGGTACAGTAGTAAGGCAGATGGTCCCCTACTTCATTCTCACCTTTGATAAAGGGCAAACCATGTGCTCAAGCTCAAATCCTCACTCACTCATAATCTATACCGCTTTATCCTGTGTTCAGGGTCGCGGGGGGCCTGGAGACTTCAGGCACAAAGCGGGGTACACCCTGGACAGGGTGCGAATCCATCGCAGGGCGCTCGCACACACACTCACACACTACGGCCAATTTGGGGATGCCAATTAACCTACATGTCTTTGGACCGTGGGAGGAAACCGGAGTACCCGGAGGAAACCCACCAAGCACGGGGAGAAACGGGAATCGAGTCTGGCCGGGAATTGAACCCGGACCGTGGAGGTACAAGGCGACAGTGCTAACCACTACACCACCGTGCCGCCTAGCTCAAATCCTAGACAGGTCAAAAACTATAGCGTCTTATTTCATTTAGACCTGGGACAGATCACAGTAAAATGAGACAACATTGCACCAGGACAATGCTGCTACATCAAACAACAAACTGATACTATACTGTACAGTATCAAATATAGTATTTATAAACTAAATTACACTACAAGACAGGTCTTAATCGATTACATGTACGCAGGACAGGACAATAACTTCTATATGGGGTGTCGAAGTTGAATTGGAACGTGTGTGTAAAATCGATTGTCATTTACAGAAGACATCAAGCAGAGTACAGTAATGGATAACGTAATAAAGCAGGCAGTACGTCTGTGAATGATGATCCCGGTTCAGAGGTGGCTTGGAGCCAACTGCGGTGGCTCCAGTAAACGTTCAGCGAGTGGAACGCCTGATCCTAACCTGTCGCCAACTTGCACAATTATTGACCAACATTGTTCTGCTTGCACATTACAGGAACTCAGCTTACGGTCATGAGTTCCACATGTTTTACCATTAAAGGAGTTCCTGGAAGGCAAGTCTATTAGACGTGAAGCAGGTAGAGAATAAGTGCATTAGTGTATTAGAGAATTATATAGAAAAAATAAAAGGAGTTCTACTCTCATAACTGTTCTTCTAATATGCACAATCAAAAGTCCCAGATTTGACTTAAAAGCCCCTTTTAGTAGGTCCTCAGCAGCACACAGAGTCATCCTCAACTTCTGTGACATTACCGTTGCACATGATGATGTAGTTTGTAGGTGTTGGTCGCAGCCTCCCGGAACATGTGTCGGTCAGCGAGCGCTGCTTCAGAACCGGGTTCGTTTGTCATGTGATCCGAGGAGCCGAGGTGGGGGCGGGGCTCCTCGCTGGTCGTTTTCGGGAATGTTTGTGTAAACAAAATCCACCGTGTCCGCCCCTCTCGTAGCACAAGCCACATTTACACTGATGAGATTCAGACAGTGGAAATTTCCGGCAACAATAAACCGTGTGTGCTCTGCAGCACCGAACAGGTCACAGAGTTGCCTCCTTAGCATAGTAACTAATTGCTATAATAAGAAATATTAAAGAACGTCGATCGCAATCTTTTTTCTTTCCAAAATATTACTTTTGATTTTATTTGTAATTATTAGTCTCCATTTTATTGTCAATCCGATTATGTCCCTCATGCACGTTTGGAACTTAGGTTCACAGTCATCATGGAATGAACATCATATATACAGTATGTGAACGAGATTTGTTTTTGGATGGTTAAAACTGATGCTGCTGAGTGACTGAGTGTGTGTATCTGTGTTTTTCCTCACAGTGGGACCTGGTTTGCGGAGATGCCTGGAAGGTTCCCTTCACTCTGTCCATCTACTTCGTGGGAGTCCTGAGCGGCTCGTTCATATCCGGGGAATTGTCTGACAGGTACAGAGAGAAAGAGAGAACCTTTTGTTTTTTCTTTCTTTTTTTTTTTTGTTAAAGTTTGCAAATAAAACATACAGTGAGATCTCAGACATTGATCTCAGCAGATAATGACTTGATCTGGTTATGACAGATCAACGTTTTGTAAAGCTACTGTACAATAAATGCGCAGCCAAACTGTAAGTGTAACAAGGGTTACATTCCAGAAAAAAAAGGAATTTTAAAGAACATTCCCATGCTTATGCTGACATTCACCATCAGACGTAATGATGTACCAGTCAGATAAAAATCATCTCCACCTTAAAAATAATATTAATATATTACTAAAACTGTATTTCAAAGAAATAGGAATCTGAAAAGTCACTCAGTAACAATCACAGAAGTGTGAAAATAGTCAAAAAATCGCATCAATCAAAATAATGCTGTATCCCATTTTCAATCCTATGGGAAAAAAAACTCTAAATTTTGCTCTAAAAAATGTTATTTTCTTTGGCTGCAGATTGCATAACCACTGGGACTTTTAGGCAAGATCAAGATCGTGTCACTTACTTTAGTTTTGAGGATAATGTAGTAGATTATTATTATTATTATTATTATTATTATTGTTGTTGTTGTGTCTGTTGTTGTAACATAGACAGCAAACAGCTCCAGTTTTCATGAACCCAAATATAGTACATCACTCATTATGATTGAGCTTGTTAGTGGCAAAACACAAACATGGAGGTGGCCATGTTCTCCACTTTGTACTTCAGATGCAATAAAGTAAAAAAAAAAAATATATATATATATATATTCTATGGTCCGAATTCCCATTTCTAAGTTTAGTTGAATTCAGTATAGACCTTGAAGTACATTTAACCAACATTAGGCTACTATGTATTTTTTATTTTTAAATAATAAATAAAGTTGATAATAATAATAATAATAATAATAATAATAATAATAATAATAAAAAAAGATAAAGATTACATGGTAGAAGATTACCTCCCAGATGACCCGATGCTTCGTCACACAAATAAAATAGTAACTTTGCAATAAATAGGTTCTGTTCTGCTGATTATTTTCACATGCAGTATGTTGTCGACTTCGTAATTTACAAATTTTTCTTATATTGTATATTTTGTATTGTATAGATATATTATTCTTATCTTAGCTAAATTTACTTTCTATTTTATTTCTTTTTATTCATTCATTTTTATTTCCTTTTAATAATCTTTTATTTTAAGGTCACGGTCAGTCGTTTAAGCATTCCACTGCATATCGTACTGTGTATGACTGTGTACGTGACAAATAGAATTCTAATTGTATTTTTACTAACGAGAAAATCAAGTGTGTGAAAATGGATGAAGAATGTGATAAATCAAACGTCTGCGAATTGATCTACTTATCATCATCACAGGTGGGCAAAGTACAGAAATCCTGCACTCGAGCAAAAATGGAGATTACCTCAGGCAAATATAAATGAAGTAGAAGTCCTCTGTTTACTTTTGTACTTGAGTAAGAGTACAGACGTATTTCTTTTCAAGTATCAAAAGTACTTGACTCACAGTAGCCATTTTCATAATAAAAATCTCTCTCTCTCTCTCTCTCTTCCCTATTGTGGATGTGCTGTTTTCATGGCTGTCTGCAACCAGCTCCACTTGCGATTTCAAGCACCTGTTGCATTATTAGACATGCCTCGAAGGAAAGTACAGGATGTCCCACAATTACGCATAATATCGAGCAGATGTCGAAACTCCGAAAATCACTGTGGTTGGGTAATGCAACACCGCTCAGAAATGTAGTTAAGTAGAAGTACGGATATGAGCTGTACTTTTGAGTGATGTAAAAGTAAAAAGTATCCTTTAAAGTTCAAGTAGAGTACAGATGTACAGTACAGTCTTATGCGAAAGTTTAGGCGCCCCTTGATAAATAACAGATTTTGGAGATTCTTTTAATTGAAAAGATGTTAACACAATCTCTCTAGGAAATGGAACAAATGCACAATATTTTCAACAAACACTGATGCCCAGTTACTTTTTATGTCATAAATTGACCTTCATGGCAGAGTCACCAAAATCTTCAGATTATAAATAAAAAAATATTCTAATATGGGGTGCCTAAACTTTTGCACAAGGGGTGCCTAAACTTTTGCACAAGACTGTATGTAAGTACTGTAATGAAGTACCACTGGATTTTATGACGTGGTTACCTCAGACGGTGCAAAATTATGTGATTTGATGGCGTCTGCTAGAGTTAGCCTTAGCTCATTCAATGCTTCTGTTGCAAACGTAAATTCAATTCAATTCAATTTTATTTCTATAGCGCTTTTAACAGTGGTCATTGTCTCAAAGCAGCTTCACAGAAATGAAAAGAAAATGAAAAGAAGACTTATGGAAATGTATATATGTGTAAGAAAAATGTGTCTAGAGATGATGCTAAGGAACATGCTGTGCTGTACAGGTACAGCACAGGTGACGTCACCTAATGCAGGCGTTTCCCGCTTTCTAAAGAATAGAAAAGTATCCCGAAGAGTGTTAAATAGAAAAAAGCTAGCGCTCTGTGTATGGTGTACAATCCCTTGTTGTGTTAGAAGCTAGTTAGCGGTGTGGCGTGCGTTAGCTTGGCTCTGAGCCAATTCAAAGACAAAAGCAACATTCATAATGATCCCCTCACAATTTACTGACTCATCTCCCGCATATAAATCATGACGTGAATTCCTCTCCTCGCTTCATTTCGGATCGGCTATTGTTTAGAAATGTCTCGTCATTATACGTAGGTCTAGCTGTACGATATAAACAGAAGCGTGTCCCTTACCACATGCTGCTATATACTGTATACTGTACACGTCATCCATCTCCACCCAATCGTTCTTTTGACGTTTTTTTTTTTTTAGCTTTCTCTTTCTGCACACCGTATCGTCGTATGGTGTATAGCGATATGACCCGACGCCCAAAATACTTTTAAACCTCTTTGAAATATTATCACACAACCTCGAAAGTCTGCGAAATATGGATGACAGACAACCTCCGCAATTACTACAAATGACTAGGGGACGGATTAATCGCGTGCGAATGGGGCTAAATAGAAGTTTAAGATGACATACCATTATCAGATTACTTTTCTTGAGCGTGGAAGTGACCACAGCGGACGGATGACTTCGGTAAAACTGCTAGAACAGCACTGCTAGGCTAATATTCTAACTTTAATGTTTAAACTTTAAAAGAATACTCTGCTGCAGAACATTGACTGAATTTAACAACCGCTCGTAGTCCTGGATTATAATTAACCTTTGCGTACACATGTTTTCTTCTCTCTCTCTCTTTTTTTAAAGTTATTTAGTACAGGAGAAGATGTTGAACTGAACGGTCATGGTAATTACACATGCAGTAGTTAGAGATGAAGTTATTCATTGTTTAAACTCATTTGCTTTGCTGTTGCTACTATGGACCATCACTCAACCCCTTTAACCAATCAGTATCCAGAATTCAACAGCATTGTGATACAACCCCGTTTACCCAGCTGTGACAAAAGCCGCAAACTTTTCCAGACTATTAAAAAGACTCCATTAGTCTATTAAGACAATGGTTCCTGAACTGTCCACTTAAACGGGCGCCAAAGATACCGGAGGATGCGCGTGAGCCGTTGTCTGATCTGACGTTGAGAGGTTGTGGAAATTAGATCTGCACATGTTAAACAAGTTCATACTGTAATTACATGTTTACAGCGTCATTTAGATTCTGTATAGAAAACTATATTTAAAAACTTCAGTTTATTGAGTCAAAAATGATCCGCGCTCCGGTTGTGTTGGCTGCATTGTGGTCTCAGCGCTTTCCGTTCAAGGCTCCTGTAAACTCTCCCCAGTTTATCTGTAACTGCGGTGCGAGCAAAAACGGACGTCCCACTGGTGATTTGCATGAAAGAAGAGCAGCGTGCATTTATTTATTTATTTATTTATTTATTTTTGTGGTCTGAGAATGTACCTGGTGCTGAAATGACTCACAGAAGAGCATAAACAGGGGCGAGTTGATGATGGTGATGAGTCGAGGAATTATGACTACAAGCCTTTATTTCCTTTTAATAATCTTTTATTTTAAGGTCACGGTCAGTCGTTTAAGCATTCCACTGCATATCGTACTGTGTATGACTGTGTACGTGACAAATAGAATTCTAATTGTATTTTTACTAACGAGAAAATCAAGTGTGTGAAAATGGATGAAGAATGTGATAAATCAAACGTCTGCGAATTGATCTACTTATCATCATCACAGGTGGGCAAAGTACAGAAATCCTGCACTCGAGCAAAAATGGAGATTACCTCAGGCAAATATAAATGAAGTAGAAGTCCTCTGTTTACTTTTGTACTTGAGTAAGAGTACAGACGTATTTCTTTTCAAGTATCAAAAGTACTTGACTCACAGTAGCCATTTTCATAATAAAAATCTCTCTCTCTCTCTCTCTTCCCTATTGTGGATGTGCTGTTTTCATGGCTGTCTGCAACCAGCTCCACTTGCGATTTCAAGCACCTGTTGCATTATTAGACATGCCTCGAAGGAAAGTACAGGATGTCCCACAATTACGCATAATATCGAGCAGATGTCGAAACTCCGAAAATCACTGTGGTTGGGTAATGCAACACCGCTCAGAAATGTAGTTAAGTAGAAGTACGGATATGAGCTGTACTTTTGAGTGATGTAAAAGTAAAAAGTATCCTTTAAAGTTCAAGTAGAGTACAGATGTACAGTACAGTCTTATGCGAAAGTTTAGGCGCCCCTTGATAAATAACAGATTTTGGAGATTCTTTTAATTGAAAAGATGTTAACACAATCTCTCTAGGAAATGGAACAAATGCACAATATTTTCAACAAACACTGATGCCCAGTTACTTTTTATGTCATAAATTGACCTTCATGGCAGAGTCACCAAAATCTTCAGATTATAAATAAAAAAATATTCTAATATGGGGTGCCTAAACTTTTGCACAAGGGGTGCCTAAACTTTTGCACAAGACTGTATGTAAGTACTGTAATGAAGTACCACTGGATTTTATGACGTGGTTACCTCAGACGGTGCAAAATTATGTGATTTGATGGCGTCTGCTAGAGTTAGCCTTAGCTCATTCAATGCTTCTGTTGCAAACGAAATTCAATTCAATTCAATTTTATTTCTATAGCGCTTTTAACAATGGTCATTGTCTCAAAGCAGCTTCACAGAAATGAAAAGAAAATGAAAAGAAGACTTATGGAAATGTATATATGTGTAAGAAAAATGTGTCTAGAGATGATGCTAAGGAACATGCTGTGCTGTACAGGTACAGCACAGGTGACGTCACCTAATGCAGGCGTTTCCCGCTTTCTAAAGAATAGAAAAGTATCCCGAAGAGTGTTAAATAGAAAAAAGCTAGCGCTCTGTGTATGGTGTACAATCCCTTGTTGTGTTAGAAGCTAGTTAGCGGTGTGGCTTGCGTTAGCTTGGCTCTGAGCCAATTCAAAGACAAAAGCAACATTCATAATGATCCCCTCACAATTTACTGACTCATCTCCCGCATATAAATCATGACGTGAATTCCTCTCCTCGCTTCATTTCGGATCGGCTATTGTTTAGAAATGTCTCGTCATTATACGTAGGTCTAGCTGTACGATATAAACAGAAGCGTGTCCCTTACCACATGCTGCTATATACTGTATACTGTACACGTCATCCATCTCCACCCAATCGTTCTTTTGACGTTTTTTTTTTTTTAGCTTTCTCTTTCTGCACACCGTATCGTCGTATGGTGTATAGCGATATGACCCGACGCCCAAAATACTTTTAAACCTCTTTGAAATATTATCACACAACCTCGAAAGTCTGCGAAATATGGATGACAGACAACCTCCGCAATTACTACAAATGACTAGGGGACGGACTAATCGCGTGCGAATGGGGCTAAATAGAAGTTTAAGATGACATACCATTATCAGATTACTTTTCTTGAGCGTGGAAGTGACCACAGCGGACGGATGACTTCGGTAAAACTGCTAGAACAGCACTGCTAGGCTAATATTCTAACTTTAATGTTTAAACTTTAAAAGAATACTCTGCTGCAGAACATTGACTGAATTTAACAACCGCTCGTAGTCCTGAATTATAATTAACCTTTGCGTACACATGTTTTCTTCTCTCTCTCTCTTTTTTTAAAGTTATTTAGTACAGGAGAAGATGTTGAACTGAACGGTCATGTTAATTACACATGCAGTAGTTAGACATGAAGTTATTCATTGTTTAAACTCATTTGCTTTGCTGTTGCTACTATGGATCATCACTCAACCCCTTTAACCAATCAGTATCCAGAATTCAACAGCATTGTGATACAACCCCGTTTACCCAGCTGTGACAAAAGCCGCAAACTTTTCCAGACTATTAAAAAGACTCCATTAGTCTATTAAGACAATGGTTCCTGAACTGTCCACTTAAACGGGCGCCAAAGATACCGGAGGATGCGCGTGAGCCGTTGTCTGATCTGACGTTGAGAGGTTGTGGAAATTAGATCTGCACATGTTAAACAAGTTCATACTGTAATTACATGTTTACAGCGTCATTTAGATTCTGTATAGAAAACTATATTTAAAAACTTCAGTTTATTGAGTCAAAAATGATCCGCGCTCCGGTTGTGTTGGCTGCATTGTGGTCTCAGCGCTTTCCGTTCAAGGCTCCTGTAAACTCTCCCCAGTTTATCTGTAACTGCGGTGCGAGCAAAAACGGACGTCCCACTGGTGATTTGCATGAAAGAAGAGCAGCGTGCATTTATTTATTTATTTATTTATTTATTTTTTTGTGGTCTGAGAATGTACCTGGTGCTGAAATGACTCACAGAAGAGCATAAACAGGGGCGAGTTGATGATGGTGATGAGTCGAGGAATTATGACTACAAGCCTCAGAATAAAAGGCAAGGAATAGAAGGGCCCCAGTCAACTAAAAAAAAAAAAAAAATGCTTACAATTTTCTGGGACTCTGGGCCAGTATTGGAACATTATCAGAAAACAAAGGTTGACAATCAACAGTGCTCTTTACGGTGAGACGCTTATTGAAGCGCTGAAGCCTAAACTCCGGATTAAACGCAGAGGTTATTGTGATGTACAGTCCTGATCTCGCTGCATCTGACTTTAACCTGTTTGGTCCCTACGAGGACAAAGACTCGCCTCTGATAAAGAAGTGAAGACAGAGGGGCATTCGTGGCTCGCGGCGCAGCCGAAAGCATTTTTTAATGATGGAATATGAAAGCTTGCTGACAGATGGGTAAAGTGTGTTAAAAGGAGGGAGATTATGTCGAAAAAGTGATGTGTTTGTCTTTTCTAAAATGTAATTAAAATCAATTTTACAGGCAGAGTGCAGATCATTTTTGAGCCATGTGTACTGTATATGGACTGTGCTGAGGTGGTCTGCGTCTTCTGGGGAGGGATGGGGTGGGATCGGGTGGGGTGCTATTAAGGCAGGTTTATGAGTTGATTTGTGTCTCTGTCTCTGTCTTCCTCCAGGTTTGGACGTAAGACGATCCTGTTTGCCACCATGGGCACTCAGCTGGTGTGCAGTCTGCTCCAGGTGGTCTCCGTCAGCTGGGAGATGTTCCTCATTTCCTTCTGTCTTACTGGCTTCGGGCAGAACTCCAACTACATGGCGGCCTTTGTGTTAGGCAGGTGGAGAGACGATCGTGTTATCCTTTAGATTATGTTTAATCCTTATCTCACTTCTCCTTAGACCCAAATCATGGTTGCACATTGCACAGAAGAAGTGCTGTGTTTTAGGACACGGTGTGACTTGTAATCTGGAAACGTGAAGAAAAGGTTGTGTTGGAGATGGCGACTTTGTGTTAGTGCAATTTATCATTTAGCCACAACATTCTACCTCAGCTTCAACTAAAGAAGCCAATTTGGCGGATTAACCAGAGGTTGAGTACAATGTGCAAATTTGCTGTTTAACCCAGATGTACAGAACTTGCTTTGCTTTTCTAAAAATAAAGTGAGTTTTGAACCAGACAGTGCTGTAGGAGTGACTCTGCTCCGATAGCGAGTTAAAAAACTCCAAGGTCAAATGTACCTAATCTTGTCCTTGCTGGGTTTTTTTTTTTGTTTTTTTGTTCTTCCTGTTTCTCTTTGTTTGCAACTTGTTAAGACTTTTGAATCTCTCTTTCAGGGTCCGAGCTGCTGGGGAAGAACATGCGTCTGGCATACTCTGTGATGGGCGTGTGCGTGTTTTATGCAATCGGTTACGCTCTCGTTCCTTTATTTGCCTATTTTTTGAGGAGCTGGAGGATCCTGCTCTTGTCCCTCTCACTGCCTGCACTGCTCTACATCCCCCTCTGGTGGTAAGACTACAGCAGTGCCACAACATGTTTAGGGTATCTCTACAGTACAGTAGATTAAGATTAACTTCAGCCTTTATTCGTCACATATACAGGGGTTGAACAAGGAAACTGAAACACGGGCCAATTTAGTGTTGGAGGTTTCATGGCTACATTTCACCAGCCTGGTGTCCAATCTTTACTGATTGCCCTTACTGGTGGAATGTGTAGAGTGTGAAAGTTTAATTAGCAGAGTAATAGCACAGTTTGGCTTAAAACATTGCAATGCACACAACATTATGGGGACATATCCGAGTTCAAAAGAGACAAATTGTTGGTGCGCGTCTCGTTGGCGCATCTGTGACGGAGACAGCAAGTCTTTGTGATGTATCAAGAGCTCGGTATCCAGCGTAATGTCAGCATAGCATCAAGAAGGACAAACCACATCCAACAGGAGTAACTGTGGATGCAGGAGGAAGCTGTCTAAAAGGGATGTTCGCGGGCTACCCCGGATCATATCCAAAAAACATAAAACCACAGCTGCCCAACTCTCTGCAGAATTAAATGTGCACCTCAACTCTTCTGTTTCCACCAGAACTGTTCATCTGTAGCTCCACAGGGTCAGTGTACATGGCCGGCTGCTATAGCCAAACCTTTGATCACTCGTGCCAATGACAAATGTCCGTTTCAATGGTGCCAGCAGTGAAAATCTTGGGCTGTGGACAATGCGAAACATGTATTGTTCTCTGATGAGTCCACCTTCACTGTCTTTGCCGCATCCAGGAGAGTTACGGTGTGGAGAAGCCCTAGAGAAGCGTACCACCCAGACTGTTGATGTCCAGAGTGAAGCATGGGGGTGGATCAGTGATGGTTTGGGCTGCAATATCATGGCATTCCCCAGGCACAATACTTGTGCTACGGTAGATGGGCGCGTCATTGCCAAGGACTACCGAACCATTCTGGAGGACGATGTGCCCCCAATGGTTCAAACAATGTATCCTGAAGGCGGTGCCGTGTATCAGGATGATGATGCATCAATACACACAGCAAAACAGGTGACAGAGTGGTTGAACATCTCCCATGGCCTGGACAGTCACCAGATCTAAATATTATTGAGCCACTTTGGGGTGGTTTGGAGGAGCGAGTCAGGAAACGTTTTCCTCCACCAGCATCACGTAGTGACCTGAACACTATTCTGCAAGAAGAGCGGCTCAAAATTCCTCTGGCCCACCGTGCAGGATTTGTATCCGTCATTCCCAAGACGAATTGATGCTGTATTGGCCGTAAAAAGAGGCCCTACATCATTCTAATGAATTATTGTTGTTTAAAATCAGTTTCATTGTACGTTACAGCACAGTGAAATTCTTAGTAGAATGAGGTCAGAGCGCAGGGTCAGACTTTATACGGCGCACCTAGTAAGGACAGGGTTAAGGGCCTTGCCCAAGGGCCAAACTGCGGCAACCTGGGAAAACTGGACATCGAACCGCTGACCTTCTGATCAGTAACTTGGAACCTTAACACTGCCCCAACTCATATCTTTAGTGCTTGTAACTTTTAAACACTTAAATAAACAAACAAACATAAATAACATAATTAATCAACTCATTAATTATTTCTCTATCACTTACCATGTAATCAGTTAATTACTGTAATTATGTTGTTTCTGTATTAAGTTTTACAGTTTCTAAACATCTATCGTCCAAGTCTTATCTTCTCTCCTGTTTCCCCGCCGTAAGGTTTATTCCAGAGTCTCCACGCTGGCTGCTGTCTAAAGGCCGTGTCCAGGAGGCAGAGGACATGCTCAGGGCAGCGGCCAGGAAAAACGGCATCACTGCACCCGAGGTTATATTCAAGGATTCACAACTGATTAAATCTGAGGTAAAACCAGGATCGTGCGCTCACCAAAACATTGCAGTACTACTGGTGTCTGTGCCGATGCTAACATATTATTTGTGTGTGTGTGTGTGTGTGTGTGTGTGTGTGTGTGTGTGTGTGTGTGTGTGTGTGTGTGTGTGTGTGTGTGTGTAAAGTCAGGAAGTCCTGGTGCCTCTTACACGTACATGGATCTGATCAGGACTCAGAAGATGAGGAATTTAACGCTGCTGAACAGTGTTGTCTGGTAAAATCACGATTGAGTACATTACAGTTAATTAAAAAAAAAAGCTGTGGTAGTGATTTATTATAAATATGATAATATAAATACACACACATGTATATTATAGTATAATTATATAATTATGACACGTGAGTTAATTATCTTGTGACAAAAAAATATTAATTATCAGAATCTACATATATAAATCATTAGAGTACAAATACTTTTCCTTACAACTGATACTTTATTTTTTATATTTGACAAATTTTCTTGCATGTATTTATTGATTTTTAATGTTTGTTTTTTTTGCATCATTGTTGTTTTTCACAGATGCATTGTCCTTAGAAAGTGTTGTACACACCACATGTGCATTAGCTGAGTAGACAGCTGATAGGACTTGAGTTATCAGACTATTCCTACCACAACTGCAGCTGCTCATAATGAATGCTGTATCACCGTGTATAGGTTCACCACCACCATCAGCTACTTTGGGCTGTGTCTGAGCACCCCTAACATGAACGGAGACCCGTACCTGAACTGTCTGTTCTCGGCTCTGATCGAGGTGGCCGCGTACGTGCTGACGTACCTCCTGATCAAGGTGGTGCCGAGGCGGGCGCTCATTACAGGTCCACTGCTAGGCGGTGGCATTGTCCTGCTCCTCATCCCGGCCGTCCCTTCAGGTGAGAAGCTTTGATCGACCTACAGTACCTGGCGGAATCCAAAAAAACAAATGCTGTAGAAATCTCAAAAGATAAATAGAAAGAAAGGGTTCTATAGAAAAAAATAACACTTTATATATATATAAAATATATACAATGGAACCTTGGATTACGAGCATAATTCGTTCCGGAAGCGGGCTCGTATTCCAAAAACACTCGTAAACCAAATAGACTTTTCCCATAAGAAATAATGAAAACTCAAATTATTCGTTCTACAGCCCAAAACAATAAAAATTATAAAAATGATTAATACAACATATAAAGTAAAAATAAAACAAATGAACCTGCACTTAACATTTAAATTTAAAAATAAATCCAGACAGTTAAGTGTTTCCGTTTGTGCGCGCAGGCGCCGTGTATTTGTGTGTGTGTGTGTGTGTGTGTGTGTGTGTGTGTGTGTGTGTGTGTGTGTGTGTGTGTGTGGAATTAGCCCCTCGCCTCGTCTTAAACAGTAAAACTCTAATAATAAAATCTTCCATATTTTTTATTTTTATGGCATTTTAGATATCTTTGTGCTCGCCTCCATTTAGCTCTGTAGCGTTATTATTATTATTATTATTATTATTATTATTATTACATGGTTAAAAATTGGAGCGTTAATAGAGGCCTACAGGAGTAAGCATCATGCTGCCCCATACTTAGGAGAAAGAGTTGTATAGTTATGTTTTTAAATTGATATATATACAGTGTATATATGTGTGTGTGTGTAGCATCACATTGGATATAGAAACCCTTCCTTGTGGAGAATGCTACATTGTCGTACATCAAACTGAAGGTTGTGCGTTACTATTGGAGGTGAAATCTGTCTGTCTTTACACTCTAGATTACGGCATGATGACTGTGGTACTGGCCATGTTGGGGAAGCTCGGGGTCACGGCAGCCTTCTCCGTCCTCTACATCTCCACGGCTGAGCAGTTCCCCACGGTCGTGCGCGGGATGGGGATGGGAATCTGCAGCATGTTCTCCAAGGTCGGCAGCACCATCTCTCCGTTTTTCCCCTACTTCAGTGAGTAGCTCGTGCATACGCACGTACCCCCCCACACACATTACAGTACATTACTGTATTTTTAAATCAGGAACAATTTAACAGAGTGCTGCTTTTCGACAGACGTAAGCCAAAATTCTGTTGATTTGCTTGCTTTTCTAGAAGTACACGCGATGTGCACCTCCACATTTAGCTCAGTAGAGTTGTTATTATTATTATTATTATTATTATTACATGGTTAAAAATTGGAGCGTTAATAGAGGGCTACAGGAGCAAGCATCATGCTGCCCCATACTTAGTTATGTTTTTATACTGAAATGGACTAGTGTGAAATAATCAGTGGCCACAAAGATTGTGTTTTATAGCAAATAATCTAATTAGTAACTTCCTGTCTTCTTGTCTCCCTTTTCCTGGCTAAACATTACTCGAATAAAGTTTTTGGCTTTATTTCAGATCTTGTATATAATCAGGTCTTTGTAATTATCATGTTAGCATTTTAGCATGTGGCTAATACCTGTGCACCTATGCATGGTGGCTCTTGATGCACTGACTCTCTCCTCACGCCACTCCCTTCTTAAAGCAGCTTTTCATGACGATCTTACCTACTACACTTTTTCCTTCCAGTCAATTTCCATGATTTTTTATTTAATTTTTATATGGCACCGTCTATGGCTCTACCCTCCTTGTATAGGGTGTCGATGATCATCTTCCGGACAACTCACAAGTCAAATCAAAGCAATCTCTACGAGGATTTACTGAAAAGGTTTACTGAAATACACAGAGCGCTTCAGAGCATTTATACTATATGATTATTAATTTACTCAAACACAAAAAATGTTTTGGGATCCTGGATTTTCATTTTCAGGAGCTGTAAGGAGTAGAGATCAAAATGAAAATGAAAAGAGGCATGAAATCCAATACCTGGATGAGAGTAAAAACTAGCTAGCGTGTCAGACGTGAAGCAGGCAATCTGATCATCTGTCAGATCATCTGATGTACTGAGAAAACTTTCTACCTTAAAGGTATCCAAGCACTACTGAAATGCTGGGCTACACTGTAAACCCGAATAATTCGTCAAAACTCAAAAAATTTAAGGTAATCAGTTATGGTGGAACCTTGGATTACGAGCATAATTAGTTCCAGAAGCGGGCTCGTATTTCAAAAACACTCGTAAACCAAATAGACTTTTCCCATAAAAAATAATGAAAACTCAAATGATTTGTTCTACAGCCAAAAACAATAAATACATAATAATAATTAATACAACATATAAAGTAAAAATAAAACAAATTAACCTGCACTTAACATAAAAAAAGTAAAAATAATTCCAGACAGTTAAGTGTTTCCGTTTGTGCCGTGTATTTGTGTGTGTGTGTGTGTGTGTGTGTGTGTAGAATTAGCCCCTCGCCTCGTCTTAAACAGTAAAACTCCTCCTCCCTCCCACACCTTGCTTTTTGCTTTTTAAGTTTCACAACTAACATACACAATGCAAACACTGTTTTAACAGGAAAAAAAATCAATCTCTCTAATGATACTCGCGTGAGCATACTAACAGAATCACTGCTGTAAAGTAAAAAATAAAAAATAACAAATGAACCAGCACCTTACCTTTGAAAAGAATCGCGACAGAGCTGAGTTTTCTGTTTAAATAAAGCTTGTGTGAAGCCGGGGAGATCTGTGTGTGTGTGTGTGTGTGTGTGTGTGTGTGTGTGTGTGTGTGTGTGTGTGTGTGTCTGTGTCTGTGTTTGTGTCGATGTCAAATTACGCTCGCGCGCACACGCACACGCACACACAAAGTAAGTGTGTGTGTGTAAAAGGTGTGTGTGTGTGTCGGTGTGTGTGTGGGGCACAGTGTCAAATTACGCACGCGCGCAAAGAAGAGAGAGGGAGATGTTGATTATAAGAGACGAGCACTAAGACGCAGCAGGGCAGGCGATTACCCATGATTCCCGCAGCGCAAGAGAAAGACAAATCATTGGCTCAGTTGTGATCACTTGCCGCTCGGTGTCAAAATAAGAGTCACATGCGTGATACATCATACTCGGCGCTCGTAAACTAATACTTGCTCGGTTTCCGATTAAAAATGTATAAAAAATCTTTGCTCGGTTTGTGGAACACTCGTAAACCATGTTACTCGCAATCCGAGGTTCCACTGTACTTACAGTTACTTAAAATATCAAATTTGTTCAGCTAACTCGAAAAGTGTCATTTCTACAAACAAAGTTCTAAATACTCATCAAGTCTATTCATTTGAACTAATCGTAATTACTTATGTTATATTACAGTATAATTACAGAACTCAATGTGTTTAATTACTTCGATCATTATCATTATGGTTTACAGTGTACCAGAAACTCCGAGGTCAGGATTGATGCGGCTTTAACTCGCAGCCAAGTTCCTGTAATGTTCAAGTGGTGTTGGTGAATGATGGTGTGTACAGTTCACACAGACAATTTGCAAGTTTGCACCAATTTATATGTCGTTTTTTTTCAATGATCAGCCATTCCACTGGCTTAATGGTCCTGGGAACGAGTGCAGTGGGCTCCGAGCCACCTCGGACGGGATCGTCATTCACGCATTTATGGCGTTTTTTAAAACAATAGCACTATTCACCAATAAGAATCTCCTCACCAAGTTCTCTGTGAATGTCAGTTGTTTTTACGCTTTTACAGACAAATGTACGCCTAAACCATTCAAACCGAGCTCCTAGACTCTACACAGGATGACTGTACACAGGATGTGTTTTTCATTACAGGGTTGTTCTAAAAAATTCACTAGATTGTAGCATATAAGTGTAAGTCAACAGCGATCCGATCTCGACTTGATTTGTTTCATTTCGTCATTAATGTCGTCCAGCCTCACTAAAACCTGCTGCCTAGCCAATCAAACACGGCTTTACTAAAGAAACCCATGCTTAGACGTACAGTATACTCTAAAACTACTTTCTATTTACAACCATGTTTACAACTGAACAGAGCCAGACTGCTTTTTTCCCTTCACAAGGTTTAAAACAAGACTTCCTGGTTTCACATCAACTGAATTATAATCAGAATATAAAACCCTCAGACTATCAGATTAAGTCTAGTACTAGAGAGAAAGCACTTTTCAGGTATTCCATCGACTATATGTTTCAGATTCGAGCGCGATTAAAAACCATGACTGGGCATCATTTCTTTCTGAAACTCGTCCTTGGCGGCGCTCTGAGCGGAGTCTTCACCTGTAGAGAGTTTAAAATTACACCCCAGTGTAGGTCAGACCTATAAGGTTTTTCTGTCTCCTTGGTGTTTAAATACACAGAAGTCTAAAATTTCAGCTAACCTGACACACAGCACTTAGTGGTTATGTGAGATGCCTTTTCTTAAACAGAAGGAAGCACATTTCACATTCAGCGCACTCACTGTGAGGTCCGCGGAGCATGAGGTAATGCATTAGGAGTGTGTATCGTTTACATCTCCGTCGGATGTAATGCATCTGTGTGTTGACATGTGATCAAAACGCCCTGGTGTTATATAGGCTGTATATAAAAGTGATGTCCAACACAGGCTAAAATATCATTCATGTTTGAGTATTATTGGTCTTGGATTAAACTGTAAATGTATTCTATGAGAAATCTCAGACTTTATAATACAAACATCCTTAGTACTGTATGTATGCACTCTGTGCTTTTTTAGGGTTAGTTAGCATGAATTACCGCATCAATGCGTCATGGCATGGAGGAGACCAGGTTGCTTTGATAGCAGCCTTAAGCTCATCTCTATTGCTGGGTCAGGTGTTTCTCATCTTCCTCGTGGCACTGGCCCATAGATCCTCTATGCGGTTCAGGTCAGGTGAGTTGCATGGCCAATCAAGCACAGTAAGATCATGGTCAGTAAACCAGTTAGTGGTAGGTTTGTCACTGTGGGCAGGTACGAAGTCCTGCTGGAAAAGGAAATTGGCATCTTTCTCCAGAAGCATAAAGTGCTCTAAAATCTGAGCACTGAGCACTTCACACTGGACTTCAAACAACCTGGACTCTGTGCCTCTCTACTCTCAAAGGAAATGCAAAATTTACTTTCTGGAAAAAGACTTTCTGTATTTGGAACACTGAGCAACAGTCAAGTTCTCACTCACTCATCGTCTAATCCGCTTAATCCTGTATTCAGGGTCACGGGGGGCCTGGAGCCTATCCCAGGAGACTTGGGGCACAAGGCGGAGTACACCCTGGACAGGGTGCCAATCTATCGCAGATCACTCACATACAACTCACACTCACAATTTGGGAATGCCAATTAATCTAACCTACATGTCTTTGGACTGTGGGAGGAAACCGGAGTACCCAGAGGAAACCCACCAAGCACGGGGAGAACATGCAAACTCCATACACACAGAGACGGGAATCGAACCCAGACCCTGGAGGTGCAAGGCGACAGTGCTAACCACTACACCACCGTCAAGTTTTTTTCTTTTTTGACCTTAACCCAGGTTTAAAGCTTCTTATGTTGTCCTGAAGTCTATGCATGGTGGCTCTTGATGCACGGTCTCGCTCCTCACGCCACTCCCTTCTTGAATCAGCAGCTTTTCTTGACTATGTTACCTACTACACTTTTTCCTTCCAGGAAAAAAATTTCCATGCATATTTTTATACGGCACAGTCTATGGCTCTACCCTCTTTGTATAGGGTGTCGATGATCATCTTCCGGACAACTCGCACGTCAAATCAAAGCAATTACTCCCAGCATTTACTGAAATACCCAGAGAGTTCCAAGAACATTTATACTATATGATTAGTAATTTACTCAAACACGAAAAATGTTTTGGATACTGGATTTCCATTTTCATGAGCTGTAAGGTGTAGAGATCAAAATGAAAACGAAAAAAAGGCATGAAATATTTCACTTGATGTGTAATGAATCTAGAATATACTGTATGTGAGTTTCACTTTTTAAATAAAATGAAGGAAAGGGGGAAAAATGATGATAATATCTAAAATAAAGTTTTTACAATATTATTTTCTAAAGATTTTAAGCACTATATAAAATTCCTCGTTGATAAAGTTTACAAAAAAAATGTAGACATTCTTTTTTTAGGCGCAACATTGCCACTGTCATCATCATCATCATCATCATTAAGATCTTTTGCTTGTAGCTCTGCTCTCGCTTTAAGGCATATAAAGCTAAAATCATCTGTCAAACGAACAGAACTAAAAATGCTGACTCCATTTCATTTTTTTGCAGGTTATTACAATCAGGTTCTACCCTACATTCTGATGGGAGTGCTTACTCTGATCTCCGGGCTGCTGAGTATTCTCATGCCAGAGACGAAAGGCATTCCCCTCCCCGAGGCTCTCTCACAAGTACAGAGTCTAAACTGGTAAGTCTCCGTTCAGCAAAGTCTTGGGTATACAGTAGCTTCTTCAGCTGTAATTATTACCTGTAGAAGAAGAGCGGTCTGTTGTGTACCCTCCTCCATATCAAACCTTTAATTAACCTCCAGTTTAAACTTCACACACCAATATCAAATGGAAATGCCAGGAAAACAAGAGCAAGATGTACTGTAGATGTACTGTACAGTCGTGGCCAAAGGTTTTGAGAATGATAAATATTGGAAATTGGAAAAGTTGCTGCTTTGCATATACTCCAGAATGTTATGAAGAGTGATCAGATGAATTGCATAGTCCTTCTTTGCCATGAAAATTAACTTGATCCCCCAAAAAAACTTTCCACTGCATTTCATTGCTGTCATTAAAGGACCTGCTGAGATCATTTCAGTAATCGTCTTGTTAACTCAAATCATTATGTCAGGCTGATTGGGTTAGAATGGCAGACTTGACATGTTAAAAGGAGGGTGATGCTTGAAATCATTGTTCTTTCATTGTTAACCATGGTGACCTGCAAAAAAACATGTGCAGCCATCATTGCGTTGCATAAAAATGGCTTCACAGGCAAGAATATTGTGGCTACTAAGATTGCACCTAAATCAACAATTTATAGGATCATCAAGAACTTCAAGGAAAGAGGTTCAATTCTTGTTAAGAAGGCTTCAGGGCGTCCAAGAAAGTCCAGCAGGCGCCAGGATCGTCTCCTAAAGAGGATTCAGCTGCGGGATCGGAGTGCCACCAGTGCAGAGCTTGCTCAGGAATGGCAGCAGGCAGGTGTGAGCGCATCTGCACGCACAGTGAGGCGAAGACTTTTGGAATATGGCCTGGTGTCAAGAAGGGCAACAAAGAAGCCACTTCTCCCCCCAAAAAAAATTCAGGGACAGATTGATCTTCTGCAAAAAGTATGGCGAATGGACTCCTGAGGACTGGGGCAAAGTCATATTCTCGGATGAAGCCTCTTTCCGATTGTTTGGGGCATCTGGAAAAAGGCTTGTCCGGAGAAGAAAAGGTGAGCGCTACCATCAGTCCTGTGTCATGCCAACAGTAAAGCATCCTGAGACCATTCATGTGTGGGGTTGCTTCTCATCCAAGGGAGTGGGCTCACTCACAATTTTGCCCAAAAACACAGCCATGAATAAAGAATGATACCAAAACACCCTCCAAAAGCAACTTCTTCCAACAATCCAACAACAGTTTGGTGTAGAACAATGCATTTTCCAGCATGATGGAGCACCGTGCCATAAGGCAAAAGTGATAACTAAGTGGCTCGGGTAAATTTTGGGTCCATGGCCTGGAAACTCCCCAGATCTTAATCCCATTGAGAACTTGTGGTCAATCCTCAAGAGGCGGGTGGACAAACAAAAACCCACTAATTCTGACAAACTCCAAGAAGTGATTATGAAAGGATGGGTTGCTATCAGTCAGGATTTGGCCCAGAAGTTGATTGAGAGCAGCCCAGTCGAATTGCAGAGGTCCTGAAAAAGAAGGGCCAACACTGCAATTTGCATAAATGTCATGTAATTATCGATAAAAGCCTTTGAAACTTATGAAGTGCTTGTAATTATATTTCAGTACATCACAGAAACAACTGAAACAAAGATCTAAAAGCAGTTTAGCAGCAAACTTTGTGAAAAACTAATATTTGTGTCATTCTCAAAACTTTTGGCCACGACTGTAACAGCACTGGGGATGTAAGAAAACATTGTGGCACGGGTGTTTCATACGATTTGGCCTGGATCCTGGGTGAACCTTGCACTGTGCACTCTGACCACAGATCTGTAGCACAGTGACATGGAGTATATCATTGTTTGCAGGGTGTCAACACGTCTCTGCATTTAAACCAACAAAGAGCTGCCTTTTCCTATCCCAGGTAACTGAAACCACCGATCACCAATGACATTACAAAGCAAACTGTTATACCCAGTATTGTGTAGGTTCCGCTTGTGCCACCGGGATGACACTGACACTATTGGGGCATGACTCAACAAGACCTCACTGTGGCGCCTGGCACCAGGATATTGGCAGCAGGTCCTTTGCGTGCTGTGGGTTGCGGGGTGGGGCCCACTGTGGATCGGACTTGTTTGCCCGGCATATCACGTGTGCTTGGGTTGGGATTGGGATCTGGGGAGTTTAGAGATTGGGTTGGCAGTCTTGGGCATGAATTACTGCATCAATGCATCATGGCAATGCGTCATGAAGACAAGGTTGCTTTGATAGCAGCCTTCAGTTCATCTGTATTGGCAGTTTTTTTTGCCTGCTGGGCCCCCTGCACAGGGAGCTGTGATGCATTGGCTGTTCTGGTGCTTTCCTATCATGACTAGCATTGATTTTTTTTTTTTTTTTTTTTTTTGCATGATTTGTGCTGCATTTGCTTTTCTCTGAGATCAGACCAGAATGGTTGGCCAGAAATGAGCCCTGGTTGCCCATGATCCTGGCACTAGTTTGCTGGTATATAATTGATCATCAACATTATAATGTGCTAATGATATGGCTGATAGGTGTATATACAGTACATGCATTCAGATTTCTACTATAACTGGCTCTAAAATGCAGATGTACTATGATCAATTCACACATTATGTGTTGTGTTATGTGTCTTATGTGATGTCACATTAGGGGGGAAACCCTTATTGCTATAGAAACGATAATTGCATGATGTGTGATATACACCGATCCGTTCTTTCCCAGGTGCTGTGGCTGGTGTAGGAGTCGTCGGCGAGGCGAGAAAACACAGGAGATTCTGTCAACAAAGATGTGATCGGAGCGTCCCGGTGTAGCAACGTGCAATTTCTGATACTTGACCTTTATACAAATGCCATTTTATGTAGTACTGAGTAGGTTTACACTACCATCGATCATCTGTTGATTACAGTTTTTTGTTGCAGCAATTTTAGTCATTTATTCACAGAGTTGCACATTTCAATATACACTGTCTGGTCAAAAGAAATTCACAGACACTAAGATCTCATTCGACCATCTTTAGCTTTGATGCCATGTGATGTAATTTATGGATGAAATGGTTCCCTAAAGCCAAGTGTTCATAATTTGAGTCATTGAATATGCCGGTGCTATCAGGGTAGAAAAAAGCAGGTGTCATTCAGTACATTCAGAGTTTATGAGTCTAGACCTGACCAACTGAAGCAACCCGAGATCATAACACTACCTCCAGAGGCTTGTACAGCGGCCACTATGGATCATGGGTACATCACTTCACGTGCTTCGTTTCTTATCCTGACACACCCATCACTCTGGAATAGGGTCAAACTAGACTCAACGTCACCTTTTTCCATTCCTCCAAAGTCCAATCTTTATGCTCTTAAGTCTTTTTTCTCAATTAGTCCAATAAACAAGCTGTTTAATCCCTAGTCGTTTTCCTTGTTTGATACAGACCAGTAACTGGACCCTTGTGAAGTGGAGACATTTTTGTTCCTCCCTGGCCAGACAGTGTATATTCATTTATAATTATGCAAATGTTTTATGCAAATGTTCAAAGAGAATGATTAAAATATTTTTCTACGTGTGAGTATTTTTATTCTGCTGGTGTCATGTGGAAAAACTGATTACCTCCAGTAAATAGACACTTTGATAAAATGTATTCAATACTCCAAATGAAGTCATTTTGTTTTCAGATCTACGCCCAAGTGTCATGAACACTATGATTCAGATTGTGTGGACGGAAATGTATCTCAAGGACGTCTGACTATGTAAACCTGCTGTGTCTCCAGATTAATATTATTTTGTAATAAATAGAATGATGATAACGTATATTTTGGTTCAAAAAACACCTAAAAAACATTTTGATGAAAAGTAAATTTACAGTTTCCTACTTGTTTTGATGTCGGTCTGCTTTTTTTCCCTTTAGTTTTGCCCTCAAGCTACTTGAGTAATTATAGGCAAGGGTGGCACGTAAAAATCTGGCTAGCAGAGCTAAGGCCTCCCTGGCTCGCAAAGATAAAATTACATCAGTGTAAATGTTTGTCTTCAACATTAGAAAACCAAAAGTATCATGACTAAAAGCACTGAAAATAAAGACTTGTCGGTTATTCACTGGTAGGTAGATGGATTGGTTAATCTAAACTGCCCAGATTTGGACATCAATTGGATCTTGTCCTATGTCCTCTAAAAGAGTGGAATGGACCTTTTGCTCATCTTTGCCCTGACTAGGATAAAGTGCATAGTAAAGAATAAAATGCACACAATGAGAAGTATTTCTTTAGATTATTGCTATTGGTTTTACATCCATATCTATTAATCTATAGATATCTGTGGTTGTAATGCAACTTACTGAATGCAAACCACTATAAAACAAGGATACATATATATAGACAGACAGACTATATGGACAAAAGTATATGACTAAATCTGTAATGACATTGTTTCCAAATACACATCAATATGGTGTTGGTCCTCCTTTTGCAGCTATAACAGCTTCCACTCTTCCTGTAAGACTGACCACAAGATTTTCGAGTGTTTCTGTGGAAATTCGTGCCCTATTATTCTGTAGAGCATTTATGAGTTCAGGCACTGATGTTGGATGAGAAGGCCTGGCTTGCTGTCTTTGTTCCAGTTTGTCCCAAAGGTGCTCGATGGGGTTGAGGTCAGGGCTCTGTGTTAGGGCCAGTCAAGTTCTTCCACATATCAAACATGTCTTTATAGTCCTTGCTTTGTGCACTGGGTTAGTCAAGATGTCTTGGTATGCTGAAGGATTTTAAACACCTGAATTCAATAATTGACAGGTTTGGCCAAATACTTTTGATAGAGAGGATGCCAACCACTGTAAAACAAGAAGGTAGATTGAGACAGAGAGAGAGAGAGAGTAATGCCCTTTACTGGACGACAAGTGCTGTAAAACAACCACAAGAAGATAGATAGATAGATATTTGTTGATGATTTTATGTATTTTATTATTTTTCCACCACTGTAAGCGAGCACACAGTGAGTTGTAGTAACAGTGCGCCGCAGACAGGGGGCGCGTGGGGCCGAACACCTGGCACAGCGCACGCGCTTAGGTGATTAAAGTGACTCACCAAGAGGGAGGCAGAGGCACGCACCGGCGCGCGCGCGTCGTCGGAACACCGACAAGACAACAGCAGCAAATATATTTATGCGTATATGTAAATAAATATTCATCTCTCTGGCTCGCCTATGCTGCAGTGATCTGACGGCGCGTGACTAATGCCGCGCTATGCTGACGGTGTCCGTGCAGATGATGCTGCTGCTGAAGGTGAGAAATCGGATGAGATCAAACGGAACGCTATCTGCAATCACGACGCGTCGTTCCGCCCGTTTCTGCGCCGGGATTCGGTACACACCGCGGAATTACGAGACATGTCTCAGCGCGCGCAGGCCAGATACGATGAACTAAGCGTTATTTCTGCCGCTCTTTGTTCGGTAACGGCGTGAAGAAGAAGAAGAAAAAAACCCAAGCATTGTTGTTTTAATAAAATAATAATAATAATAATAATAATAATAATAAAATATATAAGCCAAAAACAGTCGCGAGCCATGTGTGTTTGGTGATCAGCGCGCGCGTGGACAGAATGGAGCCGTTCCTGCAGCTCGCGCCGCACTCGCTGGCCATCGTGCTGTCGCGGCGCGCGCCCGCGGACTCGCGCGGAGGAGTGACGGAGAGCGCCGAGCCGCCGCGCCACCACACCGGCTACGAGGTGTTCGCCGAGTTCAAGGCGCTCAACACCGAGCACTTCTGGAACAAGATGGTCGCCGACGCCATCGCCGAGACATTCTTCCTCGGGTGGCTGGACGAGCACGTGCTGCTTATCCAGGGCAAAGAGGAGCACCTGGAGGCGCTGCGCGAGGCCTGGACCCGGAGATCACTAAAAGCGCCGCGCGGCTTCGATATCAAATACCTCGGTAATCAGCACCGGCATGCGCGAGTGTGTGTGTATATGCATGCATGCACAGATGCAAAGATGCATTGCTGTATTCTTTCTTTCTTTCTTTCTTTTTTTTAAACTGATGCTTCGTCGTGTGTGTGTGTGTGTGGGAGAGATGAGAATGAGGATGAGGCCTCCTCATGCAGGCTGTTATTTTGTCAACCATTTTGTTTTATTGTGTGGCACCCAATTAACAAGTATTTCATTAAATCAATTTCCTGGCTGTTAATTGTTTGTTGCCAGGGGGCGTGGCCCTAAAAGCGTGCTGTTGTGGGGGGGGGGGGGCGTTGTCCGCAGGTAGCTGCGCTATTAGGGGGGCGTGGTCACTGCCAATAAACAAAATATCACTCACTCACTCACTCATCAATGCATCGCTGGACACACATACACGTGCATTTACACACTACGGCCAATTTGGGGATGCCAGTTAGCCTAATCTGTATGTATTTGGTCTGGGGGAGGACACCGGAGTACCTGGAGGAAACCCACCAAGCACACAGACCCTGAGGCTGGAATCGAACCCAAACCCTGGAGGTGCAAGGCGACAGTGCTAACCACTAAAGCCCTTGTGCCAGCCCAAAACTAATAATTAAAAAGATGAATAAACTGTAAGACTTTTTAACATGCAATTTTTAAAATAAATCTATACTTAATCATACGTAGTTGTGGCTCAGTGGTAGAGGGTTTAACGCCTGCCATGAGAAAAGCCCCGGTTCAATTCCCACCCAATGCCCAAAACCCAGCCATTGGAGGCAGAGCCGGTCCCAAGCTCAGATTAAATGGGAGAGTTGTGTCAAGAAGGCCGTTGGGCGTAAAAACCATGAAAAGACATGCCATGAAACAGTACCCTATTCAAGGAGAGACATCAAGTTGCATCAGATGAATTCATTTATTTAAAATCTCATTTAATGACATTTTTGAGAGATCACTTGATTAAAATTTTTGGCACTGCAAAAAAGTGTAACTTTTATATGTCTGCATTATATTTTGCTTTCTTACTCTTACAATCACAGAGAGCATTGTTTGTCTTATTTTATGTACATAAAGGTTAGAAGGATTTAATTGAATCCAAAGCATTTTAAGTGCACTGAAGTAGATAATTTCTTTTTTAAAACAACTAGAGCTCTGATTCAGATTCAGATTCATTTATTTATTGTCATTGTATAGCTACAACGAAATTGAAAAAGCAATCCTTGGGTGAACACACAGTTACATTCAAATATACAATTTAAGAATACCAAAAAAAAAAAAAAAAAGTTAAATAGTGCAATATAAATGTTCAAGTAACCAGTAGTAACAAGTGCAAAAAGCAATATTCACAGCGTGCCGTGATGACTTCAGGATGAGAACCTGATATATTCATAAATATTGTGCAAATATTAGTTCTTTAAAAACTATGCAATATTCCAGATGTGGTTCTTGCTACTGAAAGTTTATGTAAGTGGTTTTGAGGTGTTCAGTTCACGAATGGCTCTTGGGTAAAAACTGTTTTTAAGTCTATTTGTTCGTGATGTGATAGACCTGAAACGCCTGCCCGAGGGCAGCCGATTAAACAAATGATGTCCGGGATGGGATGGGTCCTTCAGTATCCTGATTGCCCTGTTGATGCAGTGAGAACTGGACAAGACCTCCAGAGAGGGCAAGGGGCAGCCAATGACTCTGATATGTATTCATAAGAAGGATTGAATTTGAAGGCTGCACTGAATCTGCTTAAGTGATAATTCGTGTTATTTTGCTGCACCGCAGTGACCCCAGGGTGTTGAGGCTTTTTTCTGGGTTTTCTAGTTTCTTCCATCATCCAGAATACATTCATATTTGTTAGAATGACTATTTGAAATTGACACTATGTTTGAAGGAGGGTGTGAAATGTAATGTCCCGTCCAGCACATGTCCTTGTCTTGCTTCCATGATAAATAGTGCAACCCTGAGCAGGATAAAACGATTAGTCAAGGTGACAAATGTAAAATTATAGAATCACAATTTTAATCGAATCAGCACATAGGTGTTGTGATATCATAACGATATATCGGGAGGTGTCTGATGATTCCCATACCTAATGTTTAGATAGACAGTTTAAACATGGAACTGAAAAGAGCATGTTTTGATGCTTCAGTAGAGAACAATATCACCTTCAAATATCTTATTCTGACAAAACCCACCAGGATTAGGTTTAATCCAGGAAGATGAATATTGTTAAATGATTAAGCTCTGTTTGCTGTTGTGTTGGTGTTAGAGGAAAATTTGTTTTTTCTGTTGATGAAGGCATGGTTGTCATAACAACAAATATATAGGAATTAATTTATAAGGGTGGAGGAAATACGTGATAATCTAAAACTTCATCCAGAGACTAATCTGTACAAATTGGAACACAATGTGATTTCGTTATGATAATCCTAGCAGGCTAAACATACGGTAATTACACATTTGTAACTGTTTGAACATTTTCGCATAGCTCCTGCTGATCTGTCAGGTCTGTACGTATATTCGGAGTCTGTTATGTAATTTCTGAAGCCAGTTTGAATGCCGTGGCTTCACAACGTTTTTATTCCTCACCAGGTTACCATTGTTTCCGAACAATGCATGCATAGAGTTTTATAAATGCTTGTCTTTGTGTCAGACGACCTACAACTCCAAGCAACACAAACATTAAAACATTAAATCGGTCACTGACGAGCGTCCTGGCAGCTCCTGTTCTTCCCACAATGCTTTTAGGTCGAGGCGGTATAGATCCAGATGTTTGACACTCATTCCTGGACACCGTGAGGAGCGAAATCCGACTGATGCAGCTGAAACGCTGGTGTACTGGTTTACCTTTCCAGTTTTTGTGAATCCCAAGCACTTTTTCCCTTAAAGTGCACTTTAAATAATGCTGTTCTTTCCATCAGCAAATCAATATGCTAGTTACTTTAGTGAGCAACACAAGTCGAAGAGCATTTCATTACAGGTACAGGGTGTAAAAAGAATATAAATTGATATCACGCTACAAGTATGAGCTATCTGTCTGTCCATCCATCCAGCTGTCCGTCATCTTTTTCAGTCATTTATTTGGATTCAGACTGTAAATTCTACAACATTATTGCTAAGGTTGTAGGATTCTTGACAAAATGGATATGATTTTTTTTTTCTTTAAAAGGAGCTAACTAAGTCATGTTTTGTTTGGTCCATTTACTGAAGAACATTAACTGGATTTATTAACTTGTTATATAACTTTTATAAAAAGCATGTTGGATGTAGCTGGAATTACTGATTTACATCCCATTAATACTGATATAACCAAAATCCTGAGGAAAACTAATTTAAAAAAAAAAACAGCGATATTGAGAGCTGGGGAAATTATTATCTATAGTGGTGATGTTTCTGTTCCTCAGGCGAGGGCGATTCCAGACATTCTGTGCGTAATGTGTGACTGACAGGTTACGCCCTCAGCCGTGCCTCACTTACCTCATGTGTTTAGTAGGTGAGTTCATACGGACCCTAATGTTTCACTAATAATCAGAATAATGGTCCAGTCGGAATAAAAATGCCTAATGCAAACACCACCATTGGAACAGTCTGACTCGAACAACTAGTCTTTGCTCCAGACGTTCTTCCCCTCGGCCTCTGGCTGAAGAAGGAGCACTGATTGGCTCGCCATGTCATAGGTAGTTGGGCTTGTAACCAATCATAGATGAGATTGAATTCTTGTAACCATTCATAACGGGATAAGGCGGGATTTATCGGAAAAGATGGGAAATCTGACCTAACCTCGAATTTGGTGACTTTCTTCTTGCTATATTTTCAGTAGATTAAACAATTGTCGAAAAAGCTGGAATAAAATTCGAATTAAATGTTTAAAAGCATGGCAGCACTATAGATGGCGGGAAAAAAACATTCAGTAACATTTTGTGTGGACCTTTTGCATATCTCCATAAGGGCTCAGAAATCGATTTTATTTATTTATTTATTTTTACGTAATTTTTTCATTTATATTTCTTTGCGTGTGGTTTTGTGGTAAATGTTGCCGTTCCTCTATAACCCTACAGGCGATAATCTATTTACATATTGGTAAGTCAGAACAGCATCCAGTGTAGCAGGAGCGCATATTTTGCTAAGTTTGTATAGAATTATAAAAACCATAATAATAACAAATCGAGATATTTATAAAGTCGTTACAGTATCGCAATACGCATCAAATCATGATATCGTATCAGTAGTCCACCAGGTGTAATGAGCATGCGCGGACAATGACATACTAGACGCAATTTAAAGGGCGCTAGATGCAATTTAAAATGCCCGAGTGAGTAGCGCAATGAATCTGCATCAAAGTTTGCGCTAAGCGTGAACATTCCTTTTGCGGAAACTACTTGGATGATTCAGAAGGCTTTTCAATCAAATCAATCATTTATTTATGTAGCAACTATTTACAACTGCAAGTTTACAAGTGCTTTACAGAACCAATAAAATAAGGAAACAATAAGGAAAAAGAAAAATATGATGTCAACACAAACTGTTAAAATGAACATGTACAACTTTAAGAGCATGTTATTATAACTAAAAGAAACATATTATCTGATTACTATAAATTCAAAAACAGGTGTAAATAAATGTGTTTTTCAGGGAAGATGCGGTTAATGCAGCGTGAATAAAAGTGTGGGAGAATTTATATATTTATATTTATTTATATATTTAACTTATTTATATAAGTTCCCAAGGTGCCTACTGTGAAGGGGACCAAGATGTCAATGTCAGTGTGATGTCAACGCCTTCATAACGGCTCTAACCCGAGGTGCTGTAAAACAACTCTCTCCAGACGTCGCTCCAGACGTCGCTTCAGACGTTCATCACCTCGGTCTCCGGCTGAGGAACAGCCACTGATTGGCTCATCAATTCATACATAGTTGGGCATTTAACCAATCATAGAGGAGATAGCCTATGATTGTAGCCAATCATAACGCATAAGGCGGGATTTATCGGAAAAGATGGGAAACCTAAGCTAATCTAATAAATACTACTACTCCGTCTTCCGCTAGCCTTGCAGCAGATTAAACAATTGCAGTAAAAAAATAAACGAATAAAATGTTTAAAATCATAAAGTTTCCGCGTAGGAATGTTCAAAGCTTAACGCCAAATTTGATGCAAATTCATTACTCTGCTCGCTCAGTTATTTTAAATAAGTGGACATTGTTCACGTGCGCGCATCCCAGTCCACACTGCTTGGCCGCCAGGCTACATCGATATCGTTCTTATAATATTAAAAGTCAAAACTTTGGACACACCTTCTAACTCCTGATCTTTACATCTTTCTACGCTGTCCTACAATCTCCTTTGAACAGTCGATATCGAGACGTGTCTCCTACCAGTGCTCTGTAAAGTCTTCAATAACGGCTCTAATCTGAGGTGCTGTTTGTTAACTGGCGATTTCTGAGGTAACTGTTAACTCTAAATGCAGCAGAGGTCAGTTTTGGTCTGGATTTCCTGAGAAGGTGAGAGACAGTTTCATCATCATGGTGCTTGATGGGTTTCGCAAATGCGCTTAACACAATACTGTTCTTGCTACGACTGTTCCAGAAAGTCTGACCTCCATGTCTGAAAAATAACTGACTGCCATCGTCGCTGTTGTTGTTGTTGTTGTTTAGTTACCTCATGTCATGTGTGTTATTTTAAAATCCAGTGTTTTTCTAGAATGTAGAAAATAAATTCCACACTTTTTGACTGGTACTGTATACATATCTTCACATACATATCTTTGTGCAGCGCTGCTTTATTTCCCCCTCAGAACGGCGGCCATTTTGAGGACAGGGAATGTCTTGGCGGAGTCTGCTCTGTGGTCCGTGACTGCAGTTTAACAGTATTATTACCTAATATCAGCTTTATTTTTAATACTACTGAACATTTGAATTCGAGTGTAAATCTGCGCTTGAAGTGATGTATAGTGTGTATAATAAAGCCAGAGTGTGTGTGCGTGCAGAAAGCGTTTAAGGATGAATTGATAAAAAAAAAAAAAATGAAGATTTGAAAGAACGAGTACAAGAAAACGAGTGTGTGCGCTCTCACGCCCGGGTGAATCCCCCCGCGCTTCAGGTATAAGCCGACACCGAGCTCGTGCTGTGCCGTGTCCTCTGCTTGCACTGCTAACAAAACAGACGTAGTGGTTAGCCTGATTGGTACAGATTGTTTATCATATAGCATAACATTCGCCGCTATAAATAAACTCCAGATTCTTTCCTACTTTATCCTCACCAATCAGAGCAGAGACGCGGTGACAGTTTGTTATGCAGTTTATCTCCTGCTGGTCCAGTTATTGTCTCAGATCAGCCATGGCATTAGCACAAGCTGCCAGTATACGCGCTGCCACAGGACAACCACCACACGCACACTTTAGTAAAATCTCAGCAGGTTTCAGGGTGCTCTCTAACTCGTCTTTCCTTCGTCTCCGTCCCTCAAAGGTTGAAGGGAAAGCCCTATCAGTGTCTTTGTGTTTGACTTGTCTTGTGGAAAAAAAGAGCTGCCGTCTCCCTCGATCCGTTAATGGACACAAACGTCCTCGGTTTCCCGTTTGTTTTCTTAACCGCGCAATTCCTCATTTTACACAATTAACGCCAGATCATTACGAGACGCTCCATCGTGTGTGGACGCATCATACGATAAGCTCGGCCTAGCGGCTGCCGGGGTCTCGGACCTGGCTCTGATGGATCTTTAGATATGGTGAGACAGGACAGGACAAGAGAGGGGGGGCGGGTAGGAGAGTCAAGTAAGTGGACGCATTGTAAGGGCTTTGAAGTATTACAGAGAAGAAGAAGAAAAGTCAATATATGACAAGGTGTTTTAAAGAGGATTACCACGATTGAGTGAAAGCGAGCTTTTTTTTTTTTTTTTTTTAATTGGAAAAAAAGGAGAACTCTAACAACAAAAGTGTTACAAGCTCTAAAGTATTTTTACTTGAGTGAGGATTAGGGTGCAAATAAATGGGCCATTATTCTGGCCGGCATGCCTCTGCAACACGAGCTGCCATAAACGTGACTTTGCATGCTATGTGTGTGTGTGTGTGTGTGTGTGAGAGACAGAGAGAGAGAGAGAGCGAGAGAGAGCACAGGCCTAGTTGTACCCTGAGGTGTGTGTGGGATCCTCTCCTGCATATTTGCAGCAGTGCTGTATCTGTGTGTGTGTGTGTGTGTGTGTGTGTGTGTCCAGGTCAAAGCAGAAGAAATGAGAGAAAGAGAAATGCTTCCCTCGTTCTCCGAACATAAATCTTCCTCCAGTTACACATCACACGTTTTTTTCTTGCTGATCTTACACGAGCGACACACACACACAAAAAAAAACCCTTCTTTCTAAACCATAAATTACAAGACGTTCAGCCTGTTCGCTGAATCGACTCAAGCTCGACACCTGCACTTAAGGGCATGTCCCTTCCTGACTTTTCACCATTTCCTCCTGCTCTTGCTCCGTCCCTCGTCTCCAGGAGAGGAATCTCCGAGGCATGAGGTAACCGTGAACGCCTCATCGGTTCCTCTTTCATACTCTCATTTATTGCAAAGAAGGAAACCAGGTGGAGCGGCACGTGACTTTATGATCTTTGTTAAGCTCAGACTCCTCGTTGAATCAGATTTAATAAGCAGAAACAGCTTTCTTCTTCTTTTATTTTTCTTGATGTCGGAGCTTACACACTCGAGTATTGTTCGGAATCCCGATACTGAGGCAGAGTGCAAATTTGGAAGGCGACCTGCTTTTTAAGTAGGTTAAGCTTATTAGTTGTGTTCGTGTCCCTTGGTGTGTCACATAACTCAGACAGAAGCAATGAATAACATCTCGCTTTCAGCCTGCTCTGTACTTCGGCGGTACCGTGCTGTCTCGTCTCTACCGCGATCACTCGCACGCACGGAGCTCATCACCGCCGGAGAGGATATAAATCACACAAATAAATGCTGAGGAGCGAGTTTCAGGTGTGCCACATCAGCCCTTACAGCGCCACTGTTTATAGTCCAGACGCACCCCGATCCACCCACCCCATACAGGTAGACCTAGCACTCTCAGGCCATGTCCACATAAAAACGCCTTGTTAAGTGCTGGTTTTGGGATTTTGGTAACTTGTTGTAACGTCACCTTGTGTCCCGATGATGTCATTGACTGTGTGCTAGTCTCCTTGATTTGACGTCAGCTTCGTTTATAAGGATATTTTGTGCAATTACTCACACATTATGTTAAGGAACAGAGGTGGCGCAGACCCCGCAGACAGCGACAGCGGTTTTGGATTAAACGTGTCAGACTTTTATGTGGCGGAACCGGTGATGACCGGTGTTTTGTTCAGGGCTCTGATTGGCCCCCTGTTGACTAGGGAGCCTCCTAACAGCACTTAACAAGGCGTTTTTATGTGAACAAAGATATTTTTAAGACATAGCTCCTGTGGATAAAAAAAAAAACAAGTAGAAAAATCTAAGTTTTTAAAAAATACCCGGCAATGTGTGGACATGGCCTCAGACTTTAACACGGAGATCAGAGATGTTAGTGATTAATCCTTGATCGATAAAATGCTTTGTGTACAATAAAAAAACAAACAAGCACATTTACCCTTTTTAAGTTATAACAGAAATAAAAAAAAAAAAACAATGTGGTGCTCAGTGAGGATGGACAAATGCATGGGAAATTGCCGGAATTGTTTAAATAAAACTTAAACTGAAGGGGAAACGTGTCTGATTAGCATTGATTACTTATGATTAATTGATTATTGTTTGTTAACGTGTTAAACAATCAGTTAAGTAAAGCGCATGAAAGTTCTTATAACAAGCTGCTGAAGGATGTGTATTAATGATGATTATTCCCTGAGCTCTGATCAAAGTATTGCGGTTCTGCTGGAAACTAGTGAAGTGTAGCGAGCTGGCGAATGTAAGGCTGAGCAAATCTTTCTCGGATGCTGAAGCGTCTTTTTACTGAAGCATATTTTCTTTGTTTTACTTGTGTTGCATAAATCGTTTATTGTGAACATTTTTCCGATATCACACTGTGACATTGTAGCCCCACCTCTACCTCTAGCTGTAGAACAATCACTGAGGCTATCTGAGTTAATGTTGCGTGATCGATCCTTCAGCAGGAGTCATGACCGGTCGGTGATTCATGGTGGAGTCGCCTCTGATCTCATCTTCTTAAGACTGGGAACTGTGGCTCGGCTCACAGCACAGCAGCCTGTATTATCCTGAAGCACTCCCTCTAGTGGTGCAGACATGCAGTTACACAATCAGTATACCTCATGCGATGAGCAAATGCACGATGTCATGATGTGTATATTAACTTTTTTTCATGTTGAAGTTCGATTCCCGCCTCGGGGTCTGTGTGCATGGAGTTTGCATGTTCTCCCCGTGCTTGGTGGGTTTCCTCGGGGTACTCCGGTTTCCTCCCACAGTCCAAAGACATGAAGATTAGGCTAATCGGCGTTCCCAAATTGCCCGTAGTGTGTGAATGAGTGTGTGTGTGTGCCTTGCGATGGATTAGCACCCTGTCCAGGGTGTACCCCGCCTCGTGCTCCTGGGATTCATGAACAATAATGCTGTATACATGTTTAAGTGGTATAGACTACAATTAGTGAGTGAGATATAGGACAGATCCACTCTCACAAATAATAATAATAATAATAATAATATGCCAAATAAATAAATATAAGTGACTTTTTTAACTGAAGGTTACCTGATTGACTGCTGGTTTTGTTTCTTTTTGTAATTTTTTTATTTATTGATCTATTTTTCCATTTATTCATTAATGTACTTCCTTCCTTCCTTCTTATTTAGCTAATATTTGCATAAATGTCTTATCTAGACGTACTACTTCAGTGTACAAGTGTATGTATAAATAGTACTTTTGTGTACTCGGTCTATTTAATTTTTATCATAGCTTTTCTCCTACGTTCTTGTGTGTGTTTTAGTCTGTGATGCTGCAGAACTATAATTTCCCTCAGGATTTATAAGGATGTATGTTTCTTATCTTAGTTATAAGTCGGTTCAATATTTAATCCATTATTTAAACCATTTTTTACTCTAATTACATGCATACATTTCAATTTGTTTGTATTTATTTCCTGGATGATTGAGCATTTTAAAAAAAAACAAACAAACAAAAAAACAACGCACTACATAAGCCATTGACTAAATTATTTTAATTACTGTACTGTATAATGTACAATGCAGGAGTGTTTCCTGTTGCTTTAAATGAAATTGCGTGTAATGGTGTCATTTTTCTTAATGTGTCTGAACTATTTCTAGACCATAATTTCCTGTAACGAACAGTCATGACATCAAGTTTTCGCCTGGAGGTTTAAACTTTTGACTTGCATTTGCTGTCTTACGTTCAGCTGTTTGGTGTTCGTTTCTTTTGTTCCTCCACTAGAGGGCAGAGTTGCACAGAATATAGAAGAGTTTCTTGTTTGTTGCTTTTTCGTCCATTCAGATCATGTCCAGGAGCTCCAGCACTTTTTCTTCATCTTGATAGAGAGCTGATGGTTTTTCTGCCTTACATTAAGTGCATGTTTCCATATAGATGCCCAGATGTTGTGTGATTCATATATCCGGTATTGTTCACTGTTAATGGTTTTTGTTCACATAGTCGGATTGCTTGATCGTTAAATCACGATCATCATAAACCAAATTCTATTCTCTTTTTTCTTTGACCTGAGCGAAGTGATGGATAAATTTCTGATTGAATGCATCAGGGTCATAAAAACAACACTAGCAAACCTGCAGCTACAGTAAGCGCACAACTCTCACAGACGATTGTGTAATTAAGCGAGATGATCTCATGCTCACAATCAGTTGGGCAGCGCTACAGGAATGTTAATTCGACAGTGTTTCATGTTTCGTCCGCTTGTCGAGTGCTGATGTTGAGTTAATAACGGTAAAAGAGCTGTGCCCCGGGGAAGGGATCTGCACTGATAGGGGATAACCGTCACCGGGCATGTGGAGGCGAAATCGATTTCATTAATGTGTCGGATGTCTTATGGAGGTTTCTGAAATTGGAACCTGATAAGAGCGTAAAAAAGGTTTTCACACAGTCTTCCAGCTTAGAAAAACCTGAGAGGCTTGTTATCTGCGTGAGGTGGGATGTCGGTGTGTCTTTCATAACTTTCAAATGGGTTGACTTGTCACTCCTGGCCATCGTTTTGTACAAGCAGTGTCCTGTTTTGTGCTAGGATTTTTAAACTCCAGGTTGGGTAATGTGTGTGTGTTTCCGTGACAAATATAATTATGAATATTGCCAAAAGTATTCGCTCGCCTGCCGTCACATGAACTTGAGTAGCATCCAGTTTTTAATCCATAGGATTTAATATGATGTTGGCCCCGCCCCCTTTTCAGCTTTAACAGCTTCAGCTCTTCCGCAAAGGCTTTCCACAAGGTTTAGGAGTGTGTTCATGGGAATTTTTGACCATTCTCCCAGAAGCGCATTTGTGAGGTCGGACACTGATGTTGGACGAGAGGGCCTGTCTCGCAGTCCCCGCTCTAGTTCATTCCAAAGGTGTTCTATCAGGTTGTAAGGTCAAGTTCTTCCTCACCCAACTCGCTCAGCCATGTCTTTATGTCTTTATGTCATGTTGGAACCGGTGTGAGGTTGTTTCTCAGTCATTGGGCTCGGCCCCTTACTTCCAGTGAAAGGAACTCTTAATGCTTCAGCATACCAAGACATTTTGGACAATTTCGTGGGAACAGTTTGGGGACAACCCCTTCCTGTTCCAACATGACCAACATCATATTAAACCCTATGGATTAAGAATTGAATGCTACTGAAGTTCATATGCGTGTACTTGCAGGCGAGTGAATCAAGCATCAAGCAGGCGATACCGTTATATTTGGCAATACAGTGTATGTGAAGAATACTGTGAAATGGACGTCAAGCACCGGCTTGGTCAAGATGATGTAAAATGACTGGGATTGTGTTCAAAACCTTTCAACACGTCCTCAAAAAGTGGAAGGACAGTGCTGAACCGTCAAAATGAAGGGTTTTTCATTTGTGGAAGAAATGCGGTTGGAGAAAAAAAAATCATGAATAGAGATGACAAACACAGGGTACACACACAATGTGATGAGAACTCACACGACTGGGACTAAACAGCTCTGTAGCCATAAGATAACCACTTGTTAGTGAGACTAATCAGGAAAAAATGTATTAGCTCCAAAGACTTTGGAGCAGTGGAAAAGTGTCATGTGGTCTGATGAGTCCAGACTGACCGTATTTCAAAGTGACGGGCGTGTCAGGGTAAGAAGGAAGTGCATGCAGTGATGCACCCATCATGCATAGTGTCCTCTGTACAAGCCTCTGGAGACAGTGTTATGATCTGGTGTTGCTTCAGTCGCTCAGGTCTAGACTCAGCAACGTTATGAGGCAATAAAATGAAGTCAGCTGGCGACCTGAATGTACTGAATGACCAGGTTATCACATCTATGGAGTTTTCTCTTCACTGATGGCACAAGGCATGTTCCAGGACTCAAATTGTACATGAAGTGGTTCTGGGAACATTTCAAACCGCTGCTGTACAGAAGCGTTAAAAGCTCTGGCATTAACCAGGCATCGTTTCTCTAGTAATTTCTCACAGATTGTGGTCGGCGTGAGACACATTTGTTTTTGGCTTTTAAAAATATCATTTCTGCTACATTTTACCAGTTGGGCAACTAACTATGTCAAAACTATTTTAGTTTCAGTCATTTAGGAAATAACCACCGAATCCCACTGTGGAAATTATGGCTTTAACTAAAAATACCTCGTCCAAAAACATTTAACGCGCCAATGAGCCAAGCTAAATACTATTTATTCCACATAGGAGACTTTCACTTTTTTAAAAAAAAAAGAAAGATCCGCTGAGTAATCCTCTCAGCACTAGTGAATAATCTCTGGTCTGCGTAGTGCCATAAATAGTCTCTAACAGCGAATATGACCCAGTTCTCAGCGGGGGTTAAGACGTAATCTCCCTGATGCTGAGTCACCCTTCATTCAGACTATATGTATACATAAATACATGTGTGTTGTGTATATATACACATGGAGATTCAGGTAAGTGGATCTGCTCAGTCACAGAAGTGTGGCTGTTAGGATTAGTGTCGTATGTTATTTGAGAGGTGAATGTCACGATTGAACAAAAAGAAAAGAGAGAAAGAGAGAGAGAGAGAGACTGCTCAGACCAGATACACTTGTGTGATGATGAAGCAGTCACTTTCTTGGGCAAACCATGTCTTCACTTATCATGACGATCTGTGTGTAGTGAGCTAAAGATTAAACTCACAAAAACAGCATGACTACGACTTCTCATAGTAAGTGCGAGAGCCTTGGCGTACTCGGAGGTGAAGGTGGTTTTCATGGGTGTTCCCCTTGGCATGCCAGAGCTGTATCCCAGCATGATGATCTTATCTCAGAGTTGGATTGGAAATGTCTTGGGATCCCCAGGAGGAGCTGGAATCTGGTAGACGAGTCAGTGTTGACCATCCCAGCCTGTTGGCACCCCCCACCACAAGGGAAAGTAGAGGACACAAGGTTTCCAGAGAAACTGGCCATTTTGGATAAAAGATCTTCATTGGCCGTGCAAATTTTTTTTTAACCCAGTACAGGGTTCTTCAGCTATGGTTTCTTGCATTACGGTTTTTGGCCACGTTATGGCAGTGTGGTGAAAGGGATTTAGTCAAGTGGATTGGTACTCTTTACAAAGGCATATAAGACTCACTTTGTCAGACTTAAGAACAATTCTGACTCACGAACGTGCTCATGGAATAAAACTCATTCGTAAGTCAGGGACTAGTTGCATACGATATTTTAGGGTTGAAGGTTGATCACAGAAATCATGAGTTATAGCAGTTGGTCGGATTAACTTGAATGTTATTGTTCAAACAGCGCGATGTGTGGCTGGGCATAAAAGTAGAAAAAATCCTGATAATGCCATATTAATGGTCTTTATCAATGGTCTATCCATTGCCATCCTTTGACACTAGTAAGAAGATTGAGATGATGGATATTTTGTTGTATGTCCTGATGGACCTAGGGCTGGTAGTGATCTCAAATTCTTGTTTGAATTCTTTCCATTAAAATGTTTCCTGCTACAGTACTGTACAACTTAAAAACTGGTTGTTTACGTAACAACCTCAGCAGCAACTTCATTCACCTCCATGTCTGTTCCAACCATTGAGCATTCAGCATCACCAGTATACTAATCACTGGTTCATGCCTTGAGTTAGATGTTTTTTTAGTGTTAAACTGCTCAGGTACAGGGACTGGACTCAAAATTAGAGACAAAAATAGTCATTGTCGTCGTTTATACAGGGGCGCAGGGGGCCTGGAGCCTATCCCAGGAGACTTGGGGCACAAGGCAGGGTACACCCAAGTCCTTCAGGAATTCTGGAGAACTATTTCTGAAGACTTCATTAAAAATACATGAAAGTCTGTCTCTTTGGAAGCAAAGTATGAAGATATAAGAGGCGGCTCAAGACTTTTGCAGACTGTACCTCTGAGGCCTGACAGCATGTTCCAATGGATCAAGAAGACTCCAGTTAACAGAGCATCAGCATGTGGGTGAAGGAGAGTATGAGAACTCTGAGAAAACTGTGAGTCTGTGCTGCATGTTGATTTTTCGAAGACTGTTTGCGCACCATGCTTACATAAAGTGTCAGATTTAATAAAAGTAATTGTAGACCATCTCCAATCAAAACCATAGCAACGACTGGAAAAACTTTATGGATGGTACATGAACAGCGCCAAGTTTACTAACTGACATCATAGTATGAGGATGCACTGTATATCAGCGGTCGGGTTTGTCTAATATCAGCGTAATCCAATAGACCATGATGTTGCCTATAAAGTCAACGGACAGCTGAAGCTTTAGATGCAGATTTGTTGGCCTTAAACCAGCCTTACTGGGTTAACACAAATATTTTCAGAGGACATTTTTATTGAAACTCACAAGAGCAATCAGAGCCAAGGACAAATTATGTTTGATCTGTTTACATTACTGATTTCAGATTACCATGTAAGCTGGTCAGATCAGAGGAATACACGAAGGAGCGCACTCTTAAATAACATAGCATATGCATAGCATGAAGACTGATGTTCTTGTTGTCTTGGCGATTCTGCCACCTGCCACCAACCAAAAAATGTCGAGCTCAAACTTGAGGATCAGAGGATAATATTGGTGCTTGCTACCGATGGCACTGAAGACGTTGCGTCCACTTGTGTGTTCAGGCAGTCGTATCTGATTCGATCTGTTCCCATGTTTGAGACCACTTTTTTCAGGGGACTTCTTGAGCCTGGAACGATTGTGTTCTCACTGATCAAAATGAACCTTTGACTTTGGCGTCAAGTGCTTTTGGAAATGAACGCCTTAAATCACTCCTAGCTGTGTAGTGCATGTAGTGCCCTGAATGTGTGTGTGTAGTGCCCTGAAATGGCAGAATATAGAGAGTGTAGTGTACCTCAGACCCAGTGTTCCAGCTTTAGACTCTCTGGTCATAGTTACTGATGAGGAAAGACTAATTAAATCCTTTTTATCAGACCCTTTTCCGTGAATTCTCCCATATTTCTCAAAATCCCCTATTGGGTTCTTTACTGGAAGTGCATTTCTTGAGCGCCATTTAACAAACACCACCCAGTCCATTTAACTTCCAACATTTAATCAATTTTAAGCTTGACTTAGTTTAAAAGTTGTAGAAACTCCATGGAAAGCCATTAAAACAGACTTGTTCCACACTGCGATGTCAATAAGATCCTGCTTTTTCAATGGGATTTAATAAACCATGTGAACGTCAACACGAGTCACTAGTGACTAAGAAAGTAAGTGCTATCAAAAGATTACACCAAAACATTTCCTTGGCTTTCAATAAAAATCTTTTGAGTGTGTAAAACCTTGGTGTTTTCCGATTGATGTGTATTAGTACACCCATGCTTAAAAGCAAGAAAAGCAATACAGCCTGTACAGGAACAGCTCCAAGTTTACAAACCGAGGTCACGGTACGTACACTGTATACGTTAGTGGTCGGGCTTGATGTGTATTTTTGTTATTTAAAAGCATCTGTTGGAATTGAAACCAGCTGAGAGCTTCAACGTTGCTGCCTGGAGCACACTGTGTAGCAAAGGCTTTAAAACAGCATTCGCGCTGTCTCAACACGTTTAACGCCGAGCATTTCATCACAGCTGTTAAAAAAAGAAAAAAAAAGAAAATCTATACAGTACGTGTGACATATTTTTATTCCCGATCTAGTTCAATCCAGTCGTACTGCCAATCACTGGCATGAGATGTATGGAATACAACGAGGAATGGTTCAGTGTTAAAAAGTTAAGCGTCCTCAAGAGTTCAGCAATGGCTCATGGGGATTTGTCAGCAATGGTTCACTAGCTGAAAATCTTAATCACTGAGCCGCTGCTGCCTGAGTCTCTGTGATCTCTGATTAGACTGGGATAAACCAAGAGCAAGGGCATATCACTTTCTGGCTCAGAGGAACTAAAGCAAACCTACAGCTAATGAAGGGGTAATAAATAGGTTTTAACAGCCAAGACAAAGTACTGTTTCAAGAATCAGCTGTCAGGATGTCTGTTTAAGACAGTGTGAAGAATGTTAGTAATGACAGTAATGTAATTTCTTTTGTAGGAAGTCAGTTTTAGGATTATATTTGGATGGAGATGAACCACATAAGAAACGAAAATCTGCTAGCTATTTACGTTTTAATATGCTAATCTGCTCATTAAATTAAAATCCCAGCTTTTCAGTATTGTCCATCATTTTCGTTGCTTTCTGAGTAAGTTGATGCATAAGTGCTGCATAACTTCCTGGAAAACATTTGGTTTGTCAAAGAACTGGAAGTAGGTGAGGGGGATCACTCACTCATCATCTATATCACTTTATCCTGTATACAGAGTCGTGGGGGGGCCTGGAGACTATCCCAGGAGACTTAGGACACGAGGCGGGGTACACCCTGGATGGGGACCATACATTGAGACACTACAGGCAATTTGAGAACAGCAATTAACCAAATCTGCATGTCTTTGGATGAAAACCCTCCAAGCAGGGTTAGAACATTGGAAACTCCATGCACATGGACCTGAGGTGGGAATCAAACCCGGAAACTGGTGGTGCCAGGCAAAAGGGCTAACCACTAAGCCACTGTACCGCCAACGAGGGGAAGAAAATAATGAAAAAACTGTACAAAAAAGCTGATTTTTTTGCTTGGTGGAAACGCAGAGGGAGAGTTGGGGTGGAGCTGGCCGAAGCTTCAGAGTGAGGTTGGGAGGAGGTGGGGCTGGGCGGAGATGCAGAGGGAGAGTGGGCGTGGCTGGGCGGAGATGCAGAGGGAGAGTGGGCGAGGCTGGGCGGAGATGCAGAGGGAGAGTGGGCGAGGCTGGGTGGAGATGCAGGGGGAGAGTGGGCGAGGCTGTGCGGAGATGCAGGGGGAGAGTGGGCGAGGCTGTGCGGAGATGCAGGGGGAGAGTGGGCGAGGCTGGGTGGAGATGCAGGGGGAGAGTGGGCGAGGCTGGGTGGAGATGCAGAGGGAGAGTGGGCGAGGCTGGGCGGAGGTGCAGAGGGAGAGTGGGCGAGGCTGGGCGGAGATGCAGGGGAGAGTGGGCGAGGCTGGGCGGAGATGCAGTGGGAGAGTGGGCGAGGCTGGGCTGAGATGCAGAGGGAGAGTGGGCGAGGCTGGGCGGAGGTGCAGAGGGAGAGTGGGCGAGGCTGGGCGGAGGTGCAGAGGGAGAGTGGGTCGAGGCTGGGCGGAGGTGCAGGGGGAGAGTGGGCGGGGGCTGGGCGGAGGTGCAGGGGGAGAGTGGGCGAGGCTGGGCGGAGATGCAGAGGGAGAGTGGGCGAGGCTGGGCGGAGGTGCAGAGGGAGAGTGGGCGAGGCTGGGCGGAGGTGCAGAGGGAGAGTGGGCGAGGCTGGGCGGAGATGCAGAGGGAGAGTGGGCGAGGCTGGGCGGAGATGCAGAGGGAGAGTGGGCGAGGCTGGGCGGAGATGCAGAGGGAGAGTGGGCGAGGCTGGGCGGAGATGCAGAGCGAGAGTGGGCGAGGCTGGGCGGAGATGCAGAGGGAGAGTGTGGGTGGGGCTCGCATTTATGGACGGGCAGTATATCAACTTTTTGAGGTATATTGATATATTTCGAAAGGCGATATGCATGAGACAATACCATCATTGTTGCCTCACGTGCAAGACAAGACGTGCAAGAAAATTTTGGTTAATTTGTCAAGAAATTGCAAAACATGATTACAGCCTTTATACAGAGCGCTCCAAGTTTACTAACTGAGGTTATGTTGTGTATATGTTAGTGGTTGAAGTCATCGAGGAGTACCGTTGGCTCAGAGCATGTTCTGTCCAGAGCTTTAAATCATTTCACTGGGGAGGTTTATAAATTATAGCACACAGAGAGTCGTGCTCTGCGAGTGGAAAAATCCATGTTCGACCTACTTTCATTAACGATCTCGATTGATTCGCGTGTCCAGTCTATCAGTTGCATGTACTCAGGGGTTTTTGCGACAACCCTGGAAAATCTCCATTTTACAGCATATGAAGCATAAAACACAGGGTAATTCGATGCATCTGACAAGGCTCTACCAGGAATCTGTCTGGATTTATGTACAGTACGAACAAATTAATTCATGAGGTTTTAATGAAATCAGTGCGTCTCTGGGGGAATTGAACCTAGCATAACATTCTCATGCCAGCGTTCTTGGCTTAATGTATATTCTGGCAGGCTTTGAGCCTTACTCAGTGACAGGGTTGCTTTTAGTGGGTGGGCTTCTACAAATGCAGTTACCATACCCTCGTGGAATAAAAAAATTGCATTTAAGGCAAAAAAAAATATATGGCCTGAAACCTGAAGCTTGGACTAACACTAAGAAATTGACATAGTGGCTTCGTCGCCAAAGACCAGCAACACCTTGGGTTACGGTGTGTGTGGTCTCAGCTCTCTGGTCCAAAAATGGGTTTGAAATGTATGTTTTTTCTAATATAAAGTCAAAATTAAAGCCGCTTGGGCCGTATTATACAATTAGCCTGAATTTAATGTTAATTTTTTTTGTCCCTTTTAATCCGGACCCTCGGGCCCTAGCTGAACACAGTATAAGCCTAAGAGCTTTTCAGCTTTACTGCTTACTTGTACCAGTCTACTGTGTTATCAGATGGAATCACACACACACACACACACACACACATGCACTTACAGTTACTGTTCTGAATTTTGTGCTTTTGTCCTTCATGAAACCGGTTTTAATACTGTTAAATACTACATAAAGCGCTGATGGAATCTTTTCAGACCTTTTTAAGTTTTCCCACATTTTGTTAAGTTCCACACTCCTTATTCAACATGCAGTATTGCGTAATGGCAAAGTAAAACCAGGCGTTTGGAGTCTTATGTTAATAAAAAAAAAAAAAGAATAAATAAAGACTTATGAAATATCCCATTTTCATAAGTATTCAGACCCATCACTTAGTATTCCATACATTCAAATGTGTCATGTACACAACCGTACACAGTATGCTTTGCAGTGTAATGCTTATAAGGCAGTCCGTGACTTAAAATGGAAAAAAAATTGAAAGAATTCAGTACAATAAAAGTAAAATTGCACTAGAATAATACAATTAAACTAAAAAAAGAATTTCCAATGGGGGACAAAAACATAAAAAATACATCAAATTATTATTATATCAATATATATATATTTTTTTAATGTATAAAATAATATATATTGTTTCATACCTGGTTAAAGCACATTTGGCAGCAATGAGAGCCTGAAGTCTGCTCGTGAATGATGCTACAAGCTTGGCACGTGTTCCTTTTTGGACGTGTCTTCTTCCATTCTTCTTTGGCAGAATCGTTCGTGCTCAGCCAGGTTTTCAGGTCTCTCCAGAGACGCTCTATTGGGTTCAGGTCCAGACTCTTGCTGGGCCTCTCCAGGACTTTCACAGAGCAGTTGTGAAGCCACTCTTCTGTTTTATGGCAGTATGCTCCGGGTGGTTTTCTTATTGAAGCGAAAATCGAAATCTAAACCAGGCGGCTAAGCTATCAAAAAAGGAAAATGAAAAAAAAAAAAAACAACAGAACTAGGGAGACTTCGAACTAGTGCTTGGCACCCAAAAACTACTGCTAAGCAATACAAAAAACTAGCACTAAGCAAACTCGTTTAGCTAGGCCTAAGCAAACTGAGAAGTAGTGCTAGGCTAATAAAGAGCTACCTCTGAGCAATCCAAGAAACAGCAACCGTGAATTAGTGCTAATGAAGCCATGGATGAATAATGACTTGGGAAATCTGGCCACATCATTAGCGACTGATACTCTTTAGTCGTCCAGGCTTAAGTGTACACTCAGTAATGTCGATTACGCTAATATCGACGATGATCTAATCAGCGGTGATATGAAACCCCAGCCGTGTGTGGACTCTTCATAATAATAGCGAGTTGTTCCTGGCACTCCTTACCCCCGTCCACCCACGCATCAGCAATCAGTATCTGAGCCCGCTGAGCCAGTCTATTGTACAACATTAACGCTGTGATTGTGTTAAGTCGCGCTGCCAGTTTCCTACCGGCGATTTCACTCTTTCACATGTGCAGCAGACGAGTCGAAACACGGACTACCGTCTCCCTCTCACCTCTGCTCGGGAAATCAGATGCTCCGACTCAGAATATCGGTCTTGTCAGTTTCCTAACTGAGATCTGCATTCCTCTTTATGTGATATTTCCCAGACAGCGAGTTCACAGATCCCGAGCATTCGCACATATGTACAGCACATTTCGATGAAGTCAGGAAAAGAGGCAGGAATGTGTTGTTTTAAATTGGTACTGACCGAGCTTTGTTTTCTTTTAAAGTCACACCGTTCAGTCACAGTAATGTGTTTCCAAATTACACACAGCTGAGCGAAGAGAGTGCCCACTTCCAGTCTGTCTGCACCTGACTTACAGCAGAGCGGGGACTCTTAAATCTGCCCACGATGGGAGCACAGCCTCGCAGGCCGGGAATAAATTACTCACATAGTATATTGCTCAAATCGTGACATGTTTCCTTGCCGGGAAGCGTGCCAGTACCCGCATATGGCTCAGCGATGAGGGGAGGACACGAGGAGAACGGCGGAGATATCGAGCCGTGTCCGTAACCCTAGCTGAGGAAGCCTTATTTCTGCATCGTTAAATGCTGTGTGGGCTGATGGGACGGATTTTAATGCACCAGGCAGGCTGTAATTTTACGTTTCCGAAGGTCTTTTCTGCCTCTATAAACGCTTGATGTTCTGATTAAGGCCCTGCTTGGTAATAATATTACCCACAATACTGTCAGCACCGTGTTCATTTCGAAATCGTTATCAACAAATAATAATAGCCCTCGAAAAGACTCGAGACACTGTTCCCACCAGCTAGGCACTGAATTCTGCTATGTTTTTTTGCGGTTCAGTCCAAGACCACAAGCTCAAAGCCCCGGAATATCACAGCAACTGCAGGAGGCAAGCTCGACAAAGACCGAGCCGCCGTTCCTCAGGCATGAGTAATAAAGACACGGCTTTCTAGTCGTTCCTCAGCGTCTTTGAGGAACACAGGGGTGTCCTGCCTAATTGCTCGGGTTTCGGGCCTCTCCGCATGATGGATTGTGTTTGAAATGCTTGCGCGGAGCTCTCTAACGAAGCGTCGGAGAGCACGGCTCCAATCTTGAGCAGCGTGCGACTGCGAGTGAAACTTATCTCTCCGGCACACACGACGACCTACTTACATAAATTCAGCGAGAAGAGTTCGGAGAGAGTTCAGCATCATGCCAGCCATTGATCTCCTGATGTCACTGCTTTTTTTTTTTTTTGTCTTTTTCTTTCTTTTCTCTTTAAACATTTTTTAGTGAAATACGTCTGTGATGTTTTAGATGTGATGAAATAGACAAGACACACAGCCAGGCAGATATTCATGCGTCGACGGAAAAGTTTGTGTCTGACAGAGGTGCCTTTGTGACTGCGGCCTCGTTTTAACCTCGCGTTGGGTCTGATGTTATTCTTGGATCGTCGTGAGCCATGACTCCGATGTAAATTTTCGTAGGAGCGAACGTTTGTTGGAAATATTGTTCCGTTTATAGGATGATCCATCGGATGCGTTAGTCAAGCTGTTTGCATCGTTTGTCAAGCACCTACTTCGCACCTCGTACATTTTTAAGGCGAGACACTGCAGTCAGTGCCGGATGAACGATGCATGCTAAAAGTACTGATATTCACACAAATCTTTGTGCGTCGTAAATATAAAATATGCAAGTAAAATATGTCTTTTTTTCGGGAACCATGCCATCCACTATAGCGAGTGTGAATTATCAGATGCATAAATGAGTGATAGGCGACATGGTGGCTTCGTGGTTAGCACTGTCTCCTTGCACCTCCAGGGTCCAGGTTCCATTCCTCATCTTTGCATGTTCTCTCTGTGCTTGGTGGGTTTCCTCCGGGTACTCCGGGTTTCCTCCCACAGTCCAAAGACATGCAGTTTAGTCTAATTGGCGTTCCCAAATTCTTCGTGGTCTTTAAATGAGCCTCAGTATGTGCCCTGTAATGGATTGGCACGCCGTCCAGAGTGCACCCCGCCTCATACCCCAAAAGATAGGCTCCAGGCCCTCCGTGACCCTGTATAGAGGTTAAAGCGGTATAGACGATGAGTGAGTGAGTGATGTTAAGTTTCATTTCATTCCTGCAGTGTAAGCTGAGACGCCTTATAATTACAATTTCTATAAAAATCTTAAACATGATTGATCTGACTAAAAAGCTTCTTCTTCTTCTTCTTTTTTTTTTTTTTGCCTATAGCATCATACCTGGTGTCTTTTATCAGGCTGTTCTGTTAAATGTGACATGTTGGAACTGTGTGTGGGTTTTAAGGGGTAACAGAAAAGCAATAGCGGTTGTCATTTCCCCAATAAAGACCACATTAAGGGAAATGGCACCAAGCCCGATGCAGACCGTTCAGTCGATTCCTGCATTCCATTATCCAAGGAGGATTTGAACTTACTGCCTCGGGAACGAAAACACCGGTGTTGTAATGTCTAAGAGGTGGGTCTACACCTTGACTTAATGTATCGAATGGCTTGTATGAAAATTAGATTAAAGCCGGTGTTTTTTCTTTTTTCTTTTTTTTTTTCAAGCAGTGATGGTAAATTCCATGCATGTTTTTGTTTAAGCTGATTGGTTTCAGAAATTTTGCAAAGACAAAGAATGGACTTGTACCGAGAACTGTACTGAAACAATCATGTTAGTTTTAATGCTAATTATTAATCATCTTTATTTACAATAAATCTCTCCCTACTGTATATATTTCTGCCTAAACAAACTGCTCCATTTGCAAAGTACAACAAATGGCAATTATTTCCCATCCTAATGACTAATTACATTATGATTGCAATAAACCAAATACATTGCCTGCATTCCGTTTCTGTTTAACCCATGACTCTGAAAAACGATTAACAGTTAAACCCCTCGAGTTCACACGGATATGAGACAAGTCGTGCATGTGTTTAGGCTTTGGACTAAGGGTATAGAGTTGTGGTTTGGCCGAGGCTTATGTTGAGATGTGGATTTGTTTGCTTAGCAACCATAACTGTGTCCTGTTTGCAGAAAGTGGGTTACAGCAGAAAGCGACTGGATATCAGACCTCATTGGCAAAGAACATATTAATAACCACTGAGGGCATGTGCTGTCTTCTTTTCTATCATTTCTAGAGCATGTGACATGTTGCGCCTTTTATATTTTACGAGTTAAGGGTGTAAATAGCACTTTTAAATGATAGGATTTCTTAAATGATCTATATAAATAAAAGAACGGTTTTGTCTGTACATTGGTCAGAACTCGCTTTCATCCATTGGAGTACCTGAAATCAGTCTCAGAAAATTTCTCTGTATGTTTATATGTCTCTCCGTCTGCATGTCTGTCCAGCCAGATTTTGTCACAGCGTCACGCAAAACTGTCCAGGCAGAATTTAACGTACCTTTGCCAGTCCCTCTGTATTTTCCTGAAATTCAATCAAAATGTTGAGCAGAAGTGAAGTTATGAGCAGTTATGTGCCAGATTATGTCACAGCATCTAACATTGTTTTTTTTTTTTTTTTTTCAATACTCATTCAGCGTTTTTACCTCGAGGTGGGCGTGGCTATATGTGTCACTCAACAGAGGCAATCCTCAATACACACACACAAACAACAGTGCGCATCATGATGGCTTTGAAAACTGAGACTTGCGCCATAAATTGGAAGTTATTGAAGATTAAATGTTGAAGTTATAAGCAGATATGTACCAGAATACAATAACAAACCTGGAACGTGCTTGTTGAAAACTACAATTCTTAAAATAAGGCTCCATATAGGACGTAGGGCACGATTGATTGAGAAACAAGTGCCCCCCACCCTCCCAGACAGCAGGTGGCAGTATGCCCCTATGATGATTTGTTAGCCGCTAGATTCGATCAGTGCCCGAGTACGCCCTATCATTCTCAAGTCCACCTTTTCCAGCCGTTAAATTCGTAAATCTAAATATGTTAAATACGTTCAATTCTGTCTGGACAGATTTTGCGTGACGCTGTGACAAAATCTGTCTGGACAGACATGTAGTGGTTAACACTGTCGCCTTGCACCGCCAGGGTCCGGGTTCGATCCCCGTCTCTGTGTGCATGTTCTCCCCTTGCTTGGTGGGTTTCCTCCGGGTACTCCGGTTTCCTCCCACAGTCCAAAGACATGTAGGTTAGGTTAATTGGCGTTAACAAATTGCCCGTAGTGTGTGAATGAGTGAGTGTATGTGTGTGTGTGTGTCTGTGCCCTGCGATGGATTGGCACCCTGTCCAGGGTGTACCCTGCCATGTGCCCTAAGTCTCCTGGGATAGGCTCCAGGCCCCCGTGACCCTGAATACAGGATTAAGCGGTATAGATGATGAGTGAGTGAGTGATTTCAGGTACTCCAATGACGGCACGTTTATGTTCTCACTGATCAAAGTGAACGAGACTTTCTGGTAAAGTCTTCTCGGAAATGATCCCGGGACCCTAATATGAAGATGCTCTTAGGATGCTTTCACACTTTAATTTGTTAGCTCATGTCTGAATCACTTGATGAGTTTGTAAACTCATAAACTATTCCCCTTGGTTGGGTCTCCTTTCACAAAAAGAAAAATCCAAGCGTACCAAAATGTGTCACATCAAACCACGTGAGGCCGTCCTCTGCAGCGGGAACGAAAAGTAAATACAGGATGAAGCTCCTGTGTTGTGGATCACTGCATATTTCTGTGATTAGTTCAACCTGCATGGGTTTGTCATCGCCCTGGTGAATTTTTATTACATTGCCTACATTTACCACTTTTGGCAGATAATACAGTTTGAAAATAAAGTTCGGCTACGGCTTGAAAACAACGTGTCGACATGCTGGAGCTGCCATAGGCAAGCGTATCAAGAGTCGGTGCGCATTAATCCTAATGAACTGTGACATGCTCATCAGCTGAAGATATTTCTCAAGATCCATCAGGTACGCACTGATTTGATCGGCTATGCTTTTTCACCAGGAGGACTGCTGCACCGGAGTTCGCCAGATGTTTCAGATTGAAACCACCTTATTTGGAGGTCTCAGTGCGGCTGTTTTGGTCTGCAGCCGAGCGCGAATACTGTGTTCATACAAGATGAAACAAACTGCACTAAAAGGGAAAATGAACTAGAGTTTGATTTAAACATACTAAAGCCCGGAGGTGTCAAAGCACCCCTAAAGATTTCTTAGTTTTATCCCTCTGGACAAGTTGAAAACTTTCCAAAGTTTCCAAAATATAACCCCATTCGAAAGCATTTCACTTTTTATAAATCCTCTGACTGTAGTAGGATTTTTGTTCAGAGTCGACAAATGTATAGTTAGATAAGCTCAAAGGGCTAGAATCCAAGAGGAACCAGATCTATGGCATTACATTGGGGATGCGGTTTCCTTTCATACCCCACTGAGGCATTCCAGTTGTGGAGCAGCTTGACTTGACTTTTGGACTGGTATAAATATTCATGAGGAATGCTCTATCTGACGGAAGGATTGCTGCTTTCAGACGGCTCCCATCAAAAATTGACTAGGCATGTATTTTTAGTGGATTGAATTGGTTTGGTGAGTCACTCTTGGGATTCTTCTGAAATGTGCTGTGGTGCGCCTGGTGGAACTGCAAGCACTGGCTAGAGTGACAGCGTTTAGTGTCTGTGACGATCGTGCAGTTGGAACCCGTTGAAGTCCCTCCTGGAGGATACATGCTAGTTGGGGTTCCATCTAGCACAATAAATGGTTCTTGGGTAACGAGTATCCCTTTGGAGGAGAGTCTTATATAGAACCCGACCGTGAAGTGATTCCCTTTTGAAAAGCTTTTAGAAACAGATTGCAGCCGTCATGGGCTCTGAACGTTTTGCATAGTCATTATGTACTGTATGTGTTGTAGAGATGGGAAAAATGTATTCAGTTATGATCGCCATTCATTTGTGTGGAGAGTCACGTATCCGATCGACTATACCACCTTATCCTGCATACAGGGGGCACTGGAGCCTGTCCATCGCAGGGTATGCACACATACACACTCATTCACACACTGTGGGATATTTGGGAATGCCAGTTAGCCTAATCTGCATGTCTTTGGACTGTGGGAGGAAAGCGGAGTACCAGGAGGAAACCCAGCAAGCACGGGGAGAACATGCAACCTGGCCGGGAATTGAACCCAGACCCTATAGGCGGAAGACCACTAAGCCACCTAAGTCTGTATCGCCGTAGTTTTTACATTTATAAGAAAAATTTACAAGTCGATTGGCCAATGACCAGAATTGGCTGGTTTGATTGGCGGATCAGCCTCAGACGAAAACATTTCTGTACCATGAAGCATTCTGAGAGAGCATTCTAGTCTCGCTGACACAGATCTAAAAAAAAAAAAAACTGTGAGCGCCAACTTGTCAAAAATCACCTATGCCTGTGTTAGATTCGTGCCCCATGTGCTTACAGCCGCTCACTGAGACTCACTGACCAGTTGGAGGCATTAGAGGCAGTAAACTTTTAAGTGAGAAAACTAATGTTGCAATGAACGAGCAACATTTAATAACTCATTAAATTTTTTTTAAAGGTTTTAAAATTGTAACAAAATCATGATACTCATAGAATCGCAATTTTAATCGCTTATCAAATGGCAAATAATTATTCTTGAAGACTCTTTTCTTGTTCTAAACAAGTTCAATGCTACTTGTACAAAACATAATCCGTAATGAATCTCTTCCACATCTTTAACACATGACCCCTTGGTACTTGTTCACATTCAGATCTCGTGCTAATTTAAACATTTTGAGTTGTCCCTGATCAAATAGAAACTCTGTACTCTCTCAGATTTGACATGCTAATTTTAAACTAACACCGAGAATATGAGGTCATCTGTCGGTTTGTTTAGTAACATAAAGTGTGATTCTGGTCTTCTGGAGGTTTTAGTGAGTTTCTCAGGGAGTTCTGGAGCTTCTGCGAGGTTCAGTAGGCCGTATAGCTTGATGCATTTTTTTTTGGCATGCACAGCTTCGTAGCATTATTGAGTTGTGGGGGATGTAGGGATGTAGGAGGGGAGTGTGGTCTTAAGTACAGCATGCTGTGGTGAGAGAGAGGTTGGACTGGGTGCTTGCGGTGATAGAGAGATGGAGAGAGATGGAAAATGGGGGGGAAGGGTTGATAATTCAAAACACGTTTTCTTACAGCCCGGAGGAGGTCTGGGGTCTGCATAGGATGTGTGTTATGAGTTTCTCTGATTGAGGGGAAAGAAACAGTCTGCAAACGTGTAGTTCAATCCAAGAGAGTGACCAGACCCTGTCTAAACATGGAAGGATTATGATATATGGGGCATTTGAGTGCTGGAATGATGAAGTCTTCCAAAAGTGCAAGATGCATCGGGCTAGATGAAAAACGGCCCTCATGTCACACACACTTCCCCTGCCAAAGATAATTCTGGCTCATTGGTTCTACATGCACTAGTGGTACTATCAGTTGCTAACTGGGTGTTAGAGGAGTCCAAACAGATCTTTCTGACAGCCAGCTTTCAGGAGGTGGTGACGTTTAAACTAGTCCAACAAGTGAAACGATTGCGCTCTTGTGTCAAACGTCCCATCTCTACTACTCTGGTACCCATTGTTGTCAATTTGCACTGGCATTTCTTTTCACACTTTGGGCCTGAGATAACTCACACAGAAACATGAAGCGTAGCATCAAGAGGTTCCTCAAAAGAAACAGGAAACGACCATTCAGGGCAAGCCAGGAATGAGAAAAACACACTTCTGGTGAGGTGATGGGGTTTGGCCGCAGTGGTGGCTTAAACAATTAAGGCTCTGGGTTACTGATCGGAAGGACCGGGGTTCAAGTCCTGGCACTTCCAAGTTGATCTCTTGAGTAAGGCCCTTAACCTGTCTGCTCCAGACACACTCTATCCAGGCTCTAGCTTTCTAGCGGAAAAATTTCTGGTGGTTGCACTTCATGAAATGACTGCAGGGACGTTGAACCGACACCATTTCATGCCAACTTTTATTGATCAAAGAGGATGAACAGTCTAATGCTGTTGCCATTTCAATACGGCAAGGACACTGAAGAATAGAACGATCACTTAGACTCAGTAAGTAGTTGATTGCAATGTTTCCACATCCGTTTTCTTTCATAATTAGTCCATTCTTGTGGAAAAACAGGAAGTCGGTTCAACTTAAGAGTCCCTCTAGGTGAAGACTCGGCATAGCGTTGGCGTGCCAAGGAAGCTTAAAGTGAGTGACATTGAGCTGTTGCAGAATTTTTCTCTTCCGGGATTGTGTGTGGATCGATTACAAGGCACTGTAACGCAACACCTAGCGTCTGGGAAGTTTCAGATCCCAATCTTCCACGAACCCTGATGTAGGACCAATTCTTCGTCAGGACTAATTCGCATGACTAATATGCAGCAGCCTCATTTTCCATTCTTGCCATCATTACTTTTTGTAATGACAGATGGTATACCAGTCCTTCATTACAAAATTCTTTAAATTCTGTAGGCACACCTTGGTAATGTCCATCTGTGGTCCAAAACCCATCTGTTCCATGCTCTGTTGCCTTTCTGAAGCAGTTCTGGAAATGGTTCTTACAAAGTTCCTGGAATTAAATATTCGGTTCTGCAGAATCGTGACTACAGAGCGGACCCAAAGTTTGGGAGGATGGATGGAAGAGGTGTGCTTTATTATAGACTGATGACCTTTGACACATGGCTTACTGGAAAAACATTCGCTCGTTCCTGCTCAGCCAACTGGTCAGAATAAGCGAGCAGACCTCATGATTAATGGCAAGCTGAGCGAGGGATAGAGAGAGGGAAAGTTTCTGGTCCAGTAGAGTTACTTAATAACCGCAGATTTCTACGGCAGTCCGTTTCAGAAAAACCTCACGCAGACGTCTTATGAAAAATACATCCATAAAACGGTAATTCGTCACAAGACGCTGGCGTTTTCAATCGTCCGCGTGAACATTGTTCTTCTCAATCGTCAGCGTCTAACTTGGTAGATCTTTCAATTTGTTTCAATTTGTGTCTGCTTTGGAAAAGGGGGCATATTCTCACTTAGGAGACGTAACAGTTAACCACAGGTTAAGTGTAGCCAAATAAATATTGTGCCACTGTGTTCTGTCATGTTCCAGAGTAAATAATTCAGCATGGGTTTGGATATGTGTGAGTAGCAGAAGAGGGGAGAGTTGTGTTTTCCCCTTCCCCCATTTTTCTCTCTCGCGCCCTCTCTCTCTGTCGCTCTAAGCCGATAGGCTGCTGTCAGAGAGTGATTGGCTGTGAGGGCTCGAGCAGCTGCACGAATGCTCTCCACTCCAGAGAGACAGGCAAGGAGGGAGGGAGGGAGGGAGGGAGAAAGAGGAAAGCTGGAGAGAGAAAGCAAGCGCTGCTGTGTTTTAGTGTTCTCCCTACGCTCTGCACCCCATAACGCTGCTCCCGCTTCCCTTTCCCGCTCGGATCTCTTTAATTGCATTCCAGAGGGACTCTGCGTGCGGCAGCTGGCTTTCGGACATAAGGGATCGGCCGGGAAGGGTGGACGAGCCCTTAAAGTGGAAATAGGGAATCGAGGGAAAAGAACAAAAGGGGAAACCTAGCAGTGGATTTCAAGCGGAGCTTGATGAGTCCTCTTTGCCTTTTATTGTGTCAGAGATGGTGTATTTTTCTCTCCCCGTTTCTGAAACAGTCGAGCTGTCAGTGGCCGCGTATTGACATGCCGCGTGTGTAAATAAAGCTCTGCGCTCTCATTGGCCGGGCATCGAGCCAGCAGTGGGACCCTGGAGGAGCAACGCTTTAAGAAGCATCGCCTGACTAGATCAACAAGTCTGACACGAGACAGCTCCTCTGAAAGGCATCTAATCTCTCACACACACACAGAAAAAAAAGTCGTGGAGTTGGTGGGAATAAGTGCGGTGCTGAAACAGATGAGATCGCGAAGACAAGTGAGCATGTGTGGGTGTGCGTGCTGCTTTGGAACTGTTTTCAGCCGGCTGCGCTTTCAGCCCCGTCCATGCTTAGAGAAGCACACGTGCATGTAGCAGTGTTTATCTTTCTGTCACCGGTGCTTTGGATCATGGGGCAGCTCTCTCGGCGTCTTCTGGTGTAGGCTTTCCTGCAGGAATGCGACGGATCAGCTCACTGTAAAGTCTGACTGAAGAGATTCAGTGCTCCGTCTCAGATTGCAAGGAGATATCATGCTGACTCTTTGCTGCGCTGTATTTTGTTAGGAAATAATTTCGTATTGGCTAGAATGGCTGAGGGAAGATTAGTGCTGAACTGACGGCAGCTGCCGGCCCCCTCAGTAGCACCTTTTTTTTTTTTTAACTCTAATTTGTTTTTAGTGCAATCCTTTGTGTCGGCTATGCTTTGCTAGTGGAGCATAGCGTTCCTGAATTAAGCTATTGTTTGAGCTGAGAGTTCTCTCACGTTGCAGACATTCAGCTCCTCTTGCACCCCCTGCAATTCCTAAACTGAGCAAGTCCACCCCCTCCATCCATCTCTTCCTCCCCAGTCCCGTCATCTGTCCCCAAAGATCCTCCTACACACCTCCTCTTCTTTGGTCTTTATGGTGGTGTGTATAAACGTGCACGTATCCCTCCACGCATGTGAAGCTGTAGCTCGAAGCCGGGATGAGAAATCTGCGAGCAGCTGGATATTGTTGGCATTGACGCTTAAACAGAAGACAAGGGCAATTTGCTTCTTAAGAATTGTTCAGACTTGAGCATGCTTACATGAACCTTCCTGTATGTGGGACACAAGGGAAAGGAGAAAGAACTAAAGCACCACTTTTGTTGATAGTAGCCATGTGGGGAGTGTAAGTGTGTGGTTCGGGAGCCAGGAGGTGGAGGTACGCTGCCATGAAGAAGACGCGCAGCACCACCCTACGCAGGGCCTGGCCCAGTTCGGATTTCTCCGACCGGGCCTCGGAGCGCGCCCGTTCCCGCAGCGAGAAGGACTACCGACTCTACAAGCACTACCCGAAGCCCTTCATTACCCACTCAATCTCCCATTCGCCCCGGATATACTTGCCTACAGGTGGGTCTGGTTATGATGCCATGCTTCCTCTATCAGGTTAAACAGTGTCTTACACACAAGCCTCACAAATTACTGAATGTGATGCTCAGCCAAGATGTATTGTTGATCTTTTCCACTAAACAATACAAATGTTCCTCTCTTCATATTCCTGGACCAACCGTGCATCAGTATTCCACACTGAAAATGCTGATTTGGCATTAGGGGATTTAGTTGCTCGTGGTGTTCTGATAAAAGCATGCCGTTCAAGGCCACATGAGATATAGGTGACCTCATTTTAGATGCCTAAAATTCGGTTGCAGCATCAGTCTGTGAGGCGTTGTACATGACGGAATATGTTTAAATGTTTGCTGAACAACATGACACAACGGGAACGTCGAACCAGGGTTGTCGCTTGTTCAGACCCATGGTATTAATGGTCAGAGCACATTGTTGGGCAGGTGGACATACAGTGTTCAGTCTACACTAGATATATACAGCCAAAACACAATATTGGTGCTTAAATGTGTGTGCCAAAGAAGCAGCTTCTAGAGTTTATGCAACATGGAAGTGAACAATCTTGCTTCGCCTTAAAATAGCATGTTTTTGGAGAGGTGATTTTGTATGTGCCGTTTTTCAGCGTTTAATTGTCTCGCTTTAAACAGTAATAATTTAAAATGCAAATTATTCACATTTCTTTACGTATTGATACTAAAATTGGTGTAAACGTATAGAAGCATATGATCTGTTTTGCTTAAATTAACGCATTCTGTGCAAAATCAAGGATTTTTTCCCCTCAAAAAATATGTAGTGTCCGTAACCATGTCCAACTCATGTTGCAATAGCTAAACAATTTTGCATTTTAGAATAATACACTTTTTCAGGTTTATACCTTTTCATGTGAAATCTAAAGTTGGAAATCCAAAGCTGAATCTGAATGACAATTAAGATCATTGAAAGATTTGAATTCCAAAAAGTTACGGACACTACGTAAACGTGTACGAAATTGTTTAACTGATAAAAATATAAATGTGTATGCATATTTACAAAAAAATGAAGCATGGACCGGGAGAATTATGAAAAATGGTGTTATTTGATCCTATCTGAAAATCCACTTTTTCACCTTGTTGAGACACTTTTTAGCACCAATATCATGTTTTGGCTGACAGTATGAACCCCAGCAGGATTTTTTTTTATTTGTCAAAACATTGTGTTGACATTAATTCGGCAATGTTGGTATTGGGTTATGTTTCAAAATGAGATTTACTTTGATGAAATGACGTCGGAACAACATCGACTGCATGATGACGGGATAACAGGGAACAAATATTCCTAACGTAGCAAGAATAGCTTTAAAGCAGTATCAATTAGAATTTCAAACAATATTAATACCAAACTGGCTACCTCAGCGTGGCTCAAAACTCCAGTCGCTGTGGTGAGAGCAGTGCATGCTTACCACTGAAGCGCTAAGGAACACACGGTTGGTGCTAGTAAATGCACGTACAGGACATAATGACAAGCACACACAAATCTATTTTTATCAAAATGTTAAATTGGATGGCAGACAGGAGGGTAGAAATCGCGCTTGATGTCTGTGATCTGTTCTGTGAAACTGGACATGAGGCAGTTTGGACCATATTAGGAACTAAGTTGCAGCTCACAGTAGCAATTACAAATGAAAGCTAACTAGAAAGGGAACATTAAAACACTAGTGTGAGATGTGTGATGAGATACACCTGCTGCAATATCTCATTTCGATGTTCTAAACTCTGTTAAAAGCTTAAGGGTCCATGGTGATTCCTACTGGGATGGTGCAACAGGTTCTCAGGAGCTTGTCTGTTGAGCCTCAGTAAAGAGAAATGTATAACTCATTGATGCAGTACCGTTGATGAAGAGCATGTTTTCTAAATAACTGTGACAGCTGCATTGTGAACCGTTTAGTTTCAGTTCTCTGGTCGAACCTGATCCTAACCAGAAAGGTTTTGGAGACCCAAATACCTGCTAGCCTTACTTTAACCCCCAGAGACACAACCCTGAACTCACAGTATTCACAAGACAGATGAATGCTCTTAAAAAGTAATCAAAATAAAAAAATCAGGTTCCTGCAAGTGGAGAACGTATTATTAGTACTAGTGCTGTTAAAAAAAAAATATCTAGTTAATCACAGTCATACTCAGTGATTAATCACAATTTTAAAACACTCAGATTTACTTGTATTATATAAACATGCACTGTTGGAATAAAGAACTGCATGACAAACTGGTTAGAGGAAACATATTATGAGGCTTATTTTTATTATAAATATCTATTTATAATAAATAACATTAATAATTAACAAATGTTCAATTAAAATCCCTCTAATGGATCGCACTGCATAAAGTGACTGGGTTGTAATGGGGTGTGGCAAACCCTCAGACAGCGGAGCTCGAACCCGAATCCTCAGATCCAAAATAGCCTTAGTCACCTGAGCCACCATTCCCACAGCTTACGTAGTAAGTTACATAGTAAGTTCCCCGTGAAGTTTTGGTTTTATCTAGAAACTTTTTATAAGGAACCTTGCCGTTCATCACACCTGTTAAAGTTTCCTCAGTCATCTTATTATCCGCGCTAAACGTACCTCTATCACACACCGTTGGGTAACCGCTCCTTTGATGCTGATTATGGGAAGCCATTAGGGTCAAACATGGTCATATATTGACAAGCCTAATTAATCTATGCACTTTTTTGCCTATAAGAACTTTAGAAAAATTTTGGGGTTGTTAATATTTCATTTCCGCTTGATGATGCAGGGGGCATCAGTGAAGTTGACAGTCCTCTGCTGGGGTTTGGCTTGAAGCTACAACTTGGCGCCAGAAGCATCGTCTCTCTCTAATAGACCACAAACTAGGCCTGGAAGTTCATTTGTTTCTCCTGATTTGTGCCCAGTGTCAGCAGAAAGTAAAAGACACTGTGGATCAGTATTCGGCAATCAACGAGAGTACATGTGCAGCTACAAGATATGCGGGGCAGCATGAGAACAGCGAGAGATCAGTTTACTTAAGCATGGGGAAGGAAACCCGAAGGGTTTTCAGCTTCAGGGAGCACATTCAGCACGGGGGATAAAAAATGCTGAATGGCTGCACAGCCAGAGCTGCCAATCGGTTCACATTGCTTCAACGAGGCTTCATGTTTCCTAGCAACATTGAGGGTGAGAGGTTAAATGATGTGGCCATTATGGAAAATGAGTATGATTTGGATTAGAAAGGCCTAGCATGAGAGTAAATGACTGAGGAAACAGAACTGGGTCTGTTCCTGTTGAGCTGTTGTTGCAAGATTCTTCAGTGAAACACTTTCTACTTCACAGATGTATTTGGATTTCTAGATCATAGGACCATATAATTGCTTTTAAAAGCAGTAAATTTTCATCCTTACTGAAGCGAATGGGGCTTAAGGCCAGTTTTGTTCTAAGGCGAGCTCGAGAATAAGATCCTGATGTTTTCATATAACTTCTGAATGAGGTGAAATAATAATGGTCAGCCCAAAGAAAAACAGAGTCGCTGTTCTTACAAAGCTATTCAAATAAAACCATGCAAACAGCAAATTCTTGCTAATGGCATGACTTCAGTATAATAAATCCGTCAGAATTTGCTCACATGTTTCTGCGGCGATGTTGCCGGTCGAGTAAGCATACGGATTGCGACTTTTGCTTTGCTCCATGCCAAGAGGTTCCTTGCTCCAGTTGGATTAAGCACTGACCACACAATCAGCCGTATTGTTGCAAGATCAACAGTGCAAGCTCTGGGGTAGCGCACAAGCTGTGACTAAGCCCCATCCTGTTCTTTGCTTCATCACTGTAATTATTTCATTCTTTCTTTGTTTTTCTCATCTTATTTCTAAAAAATATTTTCTCTATGGACTCCTTGCGCAACCGAGGACCGTACTGTTATCTTGTGAATTCTTGAATGACAGAATCCCCAAACCTGTTTGTAAAGATCTACCCCCTACCCTTCAACAGAGCGTCCTGTAATCGCCACTCTAAAATAATACGCCGCCGTCCGGTGTTAGATTGTTTCCAAGGATCATGGCTAGTTGCACCAGGTGATCTTCAGAGCCGCGGGTCTTTAGCCTGTTTCACACTACGGATTCGGGCACGGATATGAGTACACTTGATCTCAAAGACTGGTACGTTTGCGTAATGCGGCACGTCGTCCCCGTTTTGAAAGTTCACGTTAAGAGGTGGTCTCAAGCCTGGTATGGCATCAAATCAAATATCAAATATAATCGAATCAAATATAAAAGCCAGATTTACCTAAATATGGAACTGGACGCCTGTTTACAATGTGATGTCATGAATGCCACCCGTCTCCAACGATATCTCGGTGTACACTTTTTTCTCGGTGTGCAAGCGAGAGGGTCACACTTGACATTTTCTCAGAAAGATCAGTAATATTAGGCATAGCGTGAAGCTTGACTATCTTGTACTCTTCGTCTTTATTGGGAGCTTGAAGACAAACCAGGTGGAAACTGGCACTGTTGTATCAGAGAGGATAAATATGCAAATGTACTCTGGTACAAGAATGAGTCAAAAATTATCCACACTCTTGCTCACTCACTCACTCACTCATCATCTAGCTTAATCCTGTATTCAGGGTCACAGGGAGCTTGGAGCCTATCCCAGGAGACTTAGTGCACAAGGCGGGGTACACCTTGGACAGGGTGCAAGTCCATCGCAGGGCACACACACCACACACCACAGGTAATTTGGGAACGCCAATTAGCCTAACCTACATGTCTTTGGACTCTGGGAGGAAACCGGAGTACCCGGAGGAAAACCCACTAAGCACGGGGGAGAACATGCAAACTCCATGCACACAGAGACGGGAATCGAACCTGGACCCTGGAGGTACAAGGCGACAGTGCTAACCACTACACCACCGTGCCAGTTGTAACTGTTGCAAAGAAGCTTTACACAATGAAAAGAAATGTATAATTTGATGTGGATTATAATACAAGTAGATAATTTTTCACCACTATCTTCTTGCTTTTCAGTTCACTTTGTCTATCTGTCAACAAGCTTTCATATTCAATCATCAGCGAGTCACGAATACACTGCTGTCTTCACTTCTTCACCAGAAGTGAATCTTCATCCTTGTAGGGCTGCTGTCAGATGAAGGTTAGATGGAGCGAGATCAGGACTATAGGGAAGCTGCTTTAACGCCTCAAAACTAAGTTTTTGCATGGGGGTCGACAGTACTGGCAGAAGTGTCCGGCCGTGCACTGTAACGCAAGATCACGACACCATTGGATAGCAGTCCTCTGCGTTTACGCTTAAGTTCTTCAAAAAGCATCTCACTGTAACGAGCACTGTTAATAGTTGAACCTTTTTCCTGATAATGTTCCAATACTCGCCCTTGAGAATCCCAGAAAACTGTAAACGCGAATGAATGGTTGACTTTTGAACTTTTTCTCGGTCCGCTATTGAGGATGTTTCCGTTCCACACTCGGCTGTTTACTCTCAGGCTGGTAGTGATCGATTCGTGTCTCGTCACCAGTAATGATTCCCTTTAAGAAGCGTTCACTTTTTGTCCAAATTTTGGTTGCACGTACCTAAACGCGTCTGTTTACACTCTTCTTTAAGTTGTGTCTTCTTTTATGCAAATCACAAGTGTGGCGCACTCTGTCTTTTCTAATTTTATAGTATAAATTGTGCAAGAGTAATTATTTCTAACCACACTATCCAGCGTTACCAAAAAAGGGTGTGTTCCCTTTTGAGTATGGCTCCTGTCCAGGTGTCTTCATGAGTGTCATCTTGGAGAGTTTTTCCTTTCCACTGTTGCCCCTGGCTTCCTAATTGGGGTTCTAAAGCTAGATGACGGTTTCTCTGAAGCTTTTTTTTTTGTGTGTGTGTGTGTGTGTGTGTGTGTGTGACTGTGTCTGTTGTTCAAGCTCAATACAAATCGAACTGAATTGAATTGAAATTTCTTCTTTTTTTTGCTCAGAGCTGTAGATCTTTTCAAGATCTCGAGCTTGAAATGAAACCCTGCAGGACGGCAAGTCCACGCGATCAGGGCTAAGTTTAGATCTTTCAAAAATAGTCTGGATTTTAACAGTATTATTTAAAGCGACGGTAATCTGCAGCGATCTTTCGTGCTAGGATGTTTTTGGCAAAGCAGGCCTCGGCCAGTTAGGAAGTGCTGGATTCCAGATTAATGCGAAAAGTATTTGGTTTTCCATCCTGGTTGATATCTTGCAGCCTGATGAAATACAGCTTTAGAATCTCTGCGTAATTATTTTGACTAACTTCTTTTGGCTCCGATTCCCCGGACTGTTGTGGTGTACGTTTCAGCGTTCACAATCCCGGGTCTCTGTTGTGCTACTCTAGTGAACAAAGAGCGTTCCAGTCCGAATGTATAACAGGTTTTCATGGAGTTCTCATTTCCTGGTTATTGAGTTTTTCAGCTTGTGCTATCTCACCTGCTTATCACCTCAAATTATACAGACGGGGGCTTTTTGGAGAAGATCCCAGATCCATTAGGAAGATTGACTATGTCTGTGTGAGCAAGAGAACGAGGGGGAATGTATAAGTGGAGAACGCATCATTAATTCATGGCTGTAAGGAGGATGTCTGTGGTTGTGGTTGTGTAGACGAGCAGAGAAAGGTTTGTGAAAAAGACCAGGGAACGTCGAAGGGCGTCTGGAACCATCAAGACCATTTCAGGAAAATTTCATCCTTCCTCGTCTTTCGGTCTGAAAACTTTGACTGTCTTTTAAAAGTTACACATAGCCCTATAAGGTGATCCCAAGCCAGACGCGTGGACATGAACAAATCCAGTCTCACAATGACTCAGAAGATCCAAGCCGAACTTCTTGAACAAAAAAAAATATATCTTGTTTTAGACATTAATAAGTGAACCATTAGTTTTTTTCCTTTAGTATATATCATGCATATGCACTGAAAATAACCCCACTGATTGCATTGACGCACATTTAAAATGTGTTTTATGAATTAAAGGGCAATCCTGTATCCTGCATTACTATCTGCAGGCCTGCCCGGGCCTGACGTCTTGTAGCTTTTGGCTGTTCCCATGCCGGATTTAAATAAACACACTTAATCTGTGCATACATCTATGCAAATAATCATATATAACTGAAAGCGTCAGGTGAGCGTAAGAATGTGGTCATTCATGTGCTCAAAGAATAATAATCATGAAAGCCGTGCGTATCCCAGATCCATCAAAACATTTGTAAATTACAGGGCATGACTATACACGGGACTGACAGCGTGTGTGTCGCTTTTTACCCTATTAATGTCTGCTCCATGTCAAACAAGCTTAAGACCGCATCTGACAGTCATAACAATGTTGTGAATGGAGAACGCTCCGTTTCTCTGGTTTCAGTCATCAGCGTTCCGTCTGCCGATGACAGCGCGTTCGCTTAGCCCGCAGTAAAAATCATCAGTGCTGAATCGAACCCCTATAGGATTACGCTGGAAGTAATTCGATCTACCGGTGGTGCTGCTGCGTAGCGAGATCGGAGTCGACAGTCGAGTACCGTCTCGTGACCGAATCCTCGCAGAAAAGTTAAGATGGCTGGGATTCAGAGGGTCTCCGAAGCGTCCGATTGGTTGGCCGAGTCTGAATCCTTGGCTCATCGGTAATAGGGTCAGGGGAAGCTCAGTGGTTATGGCATTGGACTACGGTTCGGAAGGTCCCAGGTTCAAACCTCCACAACCACCAAGTTGCCACTGTTGGTCCCTTGAGCAAGGCCCTCAACCCTCACCTGCTCAGATGTGTAATGAGATTAAAATAAATTTAAGTCCCTCTGGATAAAGGAATCTTCTGAACGTAATAATAATAATAAGATAAAATAATGTGCCTTAATGCAATGATTTTTCTGCATATACCAGTTAGGAAGCTGGGGTCAGAGCTCAGGGTCAGCCAGGATATAGCGCCCCTGGAGCTGGCAGAGTTAAGGGTTTGCTCAAGGGCTCAACAGAGGCAGCTTGGTAAACCCTTTTGAGCCACCACTGCCCCCATTATAACATCATTAGTGGTGTTTCAATGACCATTTCAATTTTGGATACCATAAGACATTTCTTTTGGATCACTTTCCTTCTCCTTTCCTTTTTTTTTCTTCCTCTCACCAAGTACAAACAGAACCTTCACAAAGAATTTTTAGACCATTTGTAAAAACCGGAAAATCGTACCTGCTCAAAACATTAGCTAGATCATAGTAATGGCACAGCAACACCAGGAACGTCATGCTCGTACCAAACAGACGTGTAGACCTGATAACCTGGTTTATACGGATAAAAAACAGTCCTCTCCAAACACATTAAACATTATAATCACTGTAAATCAGGCAAGGTTGCATGTGTTTTTTTATGAGCTAAAAATTATTATTTTTTATTAAACCATGTTTAACTGCAGACTGACCTTCCAAACATACTCCCCTAAGACATGAATTCATAATTCAGTGATGTGATCACCATCTGTGACAGAATGTCGGGGGGGGGGGGGGGGGGGGGGAGCTCCTGGAAACGCATGCCTTGTGTTTATTCGCAGTTAAAATGTCTGAGGTTGTTATACTTTATTATAGACACCTCAGTCCAGTCTTCCATAAAGACATCTCATGTATTAAAATGTGAAAGAAAGTTGTTTGGGAAAAAAAAAAAAATGCATGAACACGATGGTATGAAGGCTCAGCGAGACAGTCTCACAGCTCCTGTGTCCTGGGTTCGGTTTTTAACTTTGATTACTGGCCTTTAGGGAAATGGAGAATGTCATGTAGCACACTAGATCGCACGCATATTCAGTGTCTGCAGTGTCTCCAGCCAATTCTCCTAGCCAATCAGAATGCAGCGACCAGAAACATCTATGGTTGGGCAATTTATCGCGCAATTCCTGCTAGTTTTCAGGCGTTTCTGAAAAACACGATAAGTGGAAGAAATGTATGTAAGATTGTTAATTCACAATGATGTCCTCGACATTCAGCATTTACACTGAGATATATTTGATATCCTCAAAATTTAGCGATAAATTGATATATATTTAATATCCTCAGTATTTAGAAATATTTAGCTGCTAACCACTAGCCTAGCATTTCTTAAGAGCTCAAGATCACTATGTAAGATTTTAGCAGGTAGCTGCTACCTGGTAGCCTGTTTTGCTTGTTTAAGCCCTGGCTAATGAAAGAATGGAAAACTGACAAACAGCATTGACAAACCACCAGACCGGAGACCATCTATATGTCTGCAAATGACCAAAAAAGTAACATTTGGCGAAATATCTCACCTTTAATTGAAATGTGTCGCTTACCATGCCGGCTAGACAAAGGGCAATCTACTGTAGTAACTGTTTCAGACTACAAAGTATAATCTTATGGCCAATATAAATGCAGATAAAAATCATCATATTTTTTTCTTTCCCAAGACGGATTGTTCAGGATGATTCCAGCATCTTTACTATTTTATGCCTGGATTCGGATCCCTTTTTTTTCTTTCTTTTTTTCTAATAGCTGATTATTCATTAAGTGCTATGTATCCGGAGCGCATATAGAAACTGTAGGCACTCTTGGAATACCAGACCTAACTGATGTATAGCAAAAAACCCAAACCTCAGATCTCCTCTTCCTTGCCAATACCTTGAGTTTGAATTTTCAATTCAATAAAATCGTATTTATAAAGCGGAACTCACAATGGCCATTTGAAATCGCTGTGCTTCCAGACAACCTCTATTGGCCCCTTGAGTAAACACCCTTAACCTCATCTGTATGCTCAAATAGTATCGCATGTCGCCGTTGTAAATCTTTTCAGATAAAAAGCTTCTGCCAAACGAATAAATGTAAACACACCCTTCACGATAGTAAACCACCAGAATGCGTCTCCCTGCCATGACCCGTCTTCGCGTCCTCCAGCCGACAGCGAGTCATAATAAAAATGTATTGTATTGCCGTCAAGGTTTTATGACCCTCCTTCAATCTGCCATACTCCTCCTGGTCTTCCAGAATCTCTCTATAAACACTGATGCATTCGGTGACAGCTTCATGGCCTGTCTTAGCCGTACATGTTCTGGCGTTCCTGCCGTCTCCGAGATGAAACTCTCAGGCATGGTTTTAATCCCATGACCGTTTCGTTGTTTAAGGTCACCCTGGCTCATGAATAGCATATTTTTCTGGGAAAAGAATAGTACCATAAAGAAAATAACTTTTAATGCAAATAAAAATTGTCATATTTTTTCTTTCCCAACACGGATAGTTCAGGGTCTTTGAAGCCTCAGCATTTCTATGCCTGGTTTCGGATCCTTTTTTTCCCCCCACTAATAGCTGAGTATTCATTAAGTGCTATGTATACAGTGTGGAGAGCTCTCCATAATACGACATGGTGTTATGGCATATTGCGAATGTGGTTAATAACTTCATATGTATATGTGGCATGATTAATGGGCGGGTTATTTTTTTTATTTTCTTACCAGTGTTGTGTGAGGGTCTGCAGTTCATCATCCCACTTCTATTATAAAATGTTTCATTACAGGTTGCGGTCCTGTAGCGACGGGAAACTTCTGTGAACCGGTAAAGCTCGGGATTTACATAATGACTCATTTGCAAACCTCTTAATCGTTTTCGGGATTTGAATATTTGTTGTAGTTGGCTTTGAACTTTCTGCAGGATGAAAAAATTGTATGCAGATTTTGTAGGGAAGCCTGAAAGGCTCAGTAGAGCCTCTTTGTGCTATACAGGATAATTACGTTTTGGCTCGGCTCCCATTATGCTTTTGGAGGAATATCAAAGTGTAGCGACTGCACATGCATGAAATATTCTCATGCTTTAATTAAATTAGATTTCTCTCTGTTTTTTTTTTTTTTTGCTGTTCTGTCTCAGGCTTGGCACAAACAGGGAAGGTGCTCAAACCTCTTTCTGTTCATTTTGCTTTTAAGCATTTCTAACTTATTGCCAGAATCTGAGAGAATTTAGAGATTGGCGAAGTAGATGATGGCACATGCACATACATTGTGTTGCACGGTAAAAATAAAAAGACTCATAATCCCCTTTTCTATGCACCAATAAGCATTAACACAGATATTCTTTTCTTTAAATATATAGTAACTTGCTAACTCTTACTCAGGCAGAATTGGATGTTTAATTTATTAAGGTTTTAAGTCAGAAACCACAAATCAGACATATCTTTTTTCAATATTAAATAAAGGTTACATTAAACCGAGATTGTTCAGGAAAATCATGAATTGCAGAAAAAGTGCAATAGAAAAAATATGGTACAAATTGTATAATTGTTAAAATAAATGTGTGTGTGTGTGTGTGGGGGGGGGGGGGGGGGTATCTGGCACCAAGCCCTCAGGAGCTTATCCTTTTAGTCCTGTAAGCTGTGAGATGGGGGCTTCACGGATCTGACTTGTTTTCTTTCCAGCACATCACCCCACAGATACTCGATTGGTTTGAGGTCTAAAGGATTTTGAGGCCAAGTCAACACCTTGAACTCGCTCTCATGTTCATCAAACCATTCTTGCGCCATTTTTGTATTCTTGAACCATTTATGCACCATTTTGGCAGGATGCATTATCATGCTAAATACCATAAGAGAATTACGGAATACTGTTTCCATGAACGAGTGTACTTGGTCAGCAACCGTTTAGGTAGGTGATGCATGAAAGGCAAGAACCATGGTTTCCCAGCAGAACATTACCCAAAGTATCAGGCATCCACATGATGTCGATGAAAACGTGATGTATAAGACCAAGTCATATTTTTCCATTGCTTTGTGGTCCAGTTCTGAGTCCATTGTAGATGATTTTGTTGATGGACACGGGTCAGCATGGGCATTCTGATGGGTCTACGCCTCAACATACGCAACAAACCCCCATGTACCATGTGTGTTTTGACACATTTCTATGTGAGCCAGCATTAAACCTTTCCCGACATTGTTCTGCAGTTGTCCTTTTGTGGAATCTGACCAGACGGGTCAGTCTTCACTTCCCAATGCTTGAGTGAGCCTAACGCCCTAGCTTGGACCACTTTGTTTAGGTTCTATCCACTGCATACTGGGAACGCTCCACAAGACCTGGCGTTTAAAAAAAAAAATGCCCTGACCATGTTATCTAGCTGTCACGATTCAGTGTTTGTCAGCGTTTGATTTCTCAGATCCTTGCGGTTGCCAATTTTCCTGCTTCCAACACATCAACTTCACTAGTTCACTAAGTGCCTAATAAATCTTGGCAAACAAACGTTTCATCCACCAGTTGTTGCCCAGCTTGTGTGAATTTTTGAAGCATCACTTTAAAAGTATTGAAATGGGAAAAGTCCCAGTGTCAAATTTCTTTTATATCTATTATATAGAGACCCCATCATAACATAGAAACGGATGACTCGTGGGAATTTTATCAAAGCTTCATATTTGGCGCTGCTTACTATCTTGTGACTTGTGTTATGGTGCATCTGACAAAAATGTATTGATGTGCAATGCTGATTTGGCTGCAGGTGTGTTTGTTTAACATAGATTAGGGTTTTCCATTCTACCGTGTGTTAAAAAAACAAACGTGTGTGATGGTAAGCTGGAAGCATTTCTGGTTGCTTTTGTGAAAGGACGATGAGAACAAAATGGTTTTGTTGGAAAAACGTTCCAAAAACATTCCGGTTTATCCTCTAGCCACATTGTTTTGTCTCAAAGTGCTTCCATGGAGGGTCAGAAGCCGTGGCTCGCATGCTAATACCTTCCTGCATTAGCCGACATTAAAATATACATCTATGTTAGCGCTTTTTAAACAAACAACCCTGCAGATTGCTGTGCATTGGTGCCTGTTGTACTTTAATTCCTTCCGTTTGTTTTGCATGATGAATAACGTGAGCTGTGTTTAGAATGGATACAGATACTCTCCTTGTGAATCGCAGCCTTATGTACTCTGACATCACTTTTATTCTCTCACAACCATACACACTGCCTCGCGTCGTCTCCGTTTAACACTGCAGCTCTCGGGTACTCGGAGCAGGGCACGCTGGGATCCAGACGAACTCGTTAACCTATGACTGCCCCTTGGTTTATTGATGCTGCATTATTCAGTGTGTAGAAACACACACATAGGCTTTGTATGACTACAAAGCAGAAAAATCGACATGAGTCTTGTGTAATTTTTTTGAGTCACTCTGTACAGACGAGTTATTTGGGCTATTTTTAGCACTTTTAAACACACTTGATAAGTGATGACTGGGACGCGGCTGGGATACAGTACGTCTAGGCTCAGGTTAATTTCCCACGGAAATCTCCTGTTAGGTTCGGTACATACCATTCAGAAAATTAGCAAAATGAAGATGTGCGTGTGTTGCACAAAGGGATTAGTGTATGCAAGTTTCACAATTCAGTATCATATCAGTTATGCACTTAATAGTGTTTTGAAAAAATATACAGAATTAGCAAGTATTTGCCCCCTTCTTGTGTGCATTTTTTCTTTTTGCATATTTGTTGCACTTAAATGATTCAGATCATCAAACAAATTTTAATATTGCGCAAAGATAACATGAGTAAATACAAAATGCAGCTTTTAAATGATGATTTGATTTATTAAGGAAAAAAACTGTTCACCCCTACTGTACCTGGCCCTATGTGAAAAAGTAATTCCCCCTAAACCTAATAACTGATTGTGCCTGATGACTGCAATCAAGCATTTGCAAAAACTGTCAATGAGTCTTTCACATCGTTGTGGAGGAATTTTGACCCATTCATCTTTGCTGAATTGTTTTAATTCAGCCACACAGGAGGATTTTCGAGCATAAACGCCCTGTTAAGGTTCTCAATCAGATTTAAGTCTGGACATTTATTTTTTAAAACCTTTCAGAGGTGGACTTGCTGGTCTGATTCGGATCATTGTCCTGCTGCACTGCATAATAAGTTGCATCAGTTATGGCAAGTCATCCAGATCCTGACCATCACAATACACCCACCATGTCTGACTGTCCGTGTGATGTTCTTTTTTGAGTAAATAGTTAAAGAAGGATCATTATTGACGCAAAAAGTAAAGAAAAAGGATATGAGTGGGATTGTGATGTATGTGTGATTGTGAATCTCTCTCTCTCTGTGTTCCTCTGTTAATCACATTTGTCAGTCTTCAAATGTTCTTATGAATATAAAAAGCGCTACATAATTAAATTTGATGCAAATACTTTAATGTAACTATAAATAATGACATGTATTTTCCTCTTTGGATAATATGTTACTTTTCTCATTCACTCCTTATTGTTTTTGCTGCAGTCTGTAAATGCATTGAGTGTCGATTATTTTTTATTAGATTGTTGAACTGTTCAGCACTATTATGACTGTTCCAGTTATTATCCATTCTTTTGCGTGTGATTGATGCCTCACGCAGCTGTGAAAATGTGTTAATTTCAACCGGATTGTGCGAACATTACTTCTCCTCGCTCAGAGAGAAAAAAATTGGCGGAGCGTCGTTTCAGTGCCCTCCGTCTGCAATATACCTGCAAATTCAAATTCAAATTTTATTTGTGTATGTGACAAATAAAATTTTAATTTGAATTTGATGTGAGAGAGCGGAGCTCGGTGATTTCGATCACGTCTTCCACTGACAACTGAGAAATTTAAAGTGTGCCGTGAGAATCTGTGAAGATGAGTGATTGTGTCTCAATGTGTGTGAGCTGGCCACTCTGAAGTTAGCATACCAAAGAATTAGCTTTGTCAGAGAATTAGCAATATTCCAGAATAAATATCCAAATACGGCCCACGGCCCGCGGCCCGACTCTGGCTGGCCCGCGAAAGGTTGCTTGGAATTAAGAAAATCAAACCTACTTTCAAAATTTTACATAATTCATGGACTAAAACAGCAGTGCTTTTACTTTGGAACCCGTTTACTGTGTGCGTGCGTCGTTTACGTACAGGTACAAGTCATTGTAATGGCCTTGCCTAAAAAGAAAGGTGGACGCTGAAGGCTGTGAAAAATATGAACAACTAAATATAGACTATGGACTATAAAAATATTTATTTACTGAAGTCGGGGGCAAACCCGTGTGTTTAGTTTGTGGAGAGCAGGTCGCCGTGTTTATGGAGCACAATGTGAGTCGGCATTACGAGACGAAGCATCTGGCCCTCTACAATATTTTCTGCTTCTCATTTGGCCCCTGGGGAAAAATAATTGCCCACCTCTGGTGTAAGGGAATAAAATATTAACAACTTGTTAAAAATTTTACTAAATCAGCATATAAAGGAATTAGCAATGCCAATGAATTAGCAATACCACAAAATTCTAAAATTTGCAATGTCAAAGAATTAGCAGTGTCGCAAAGTTAGCAATGTCACAGTTAGCATATTAAGGAATTAGCATTGTCACAAAATGAGCAATACCGATTAGCAATACCAATGAGCATTACTATTAGTAATTAGGGTTTGCAGGATTAAAAATTAGCAATGTTACATAATGGGCAATAACACAGAATTAACAATTATTAATAATGCAGAACTGGAAAGGTCACAGAATTAACAATTAGCAATGGCACTGAATTACCAGTGTTGCAGAATTAACATATCAAAGCATTAGCTTTGTCAGTAAATTATCAATTAGAATTAACAATTGGCAATGTTACAGAAATAAAAATTAGCTTTGTCACATAATTATGAATATCATAGATAAAGAAATGTAGCAATAGTGCAGAATTAGCAATGTGGCAAAATTGGCATATCAAGAAATTAACAATGCCACAGGATTAATAATTAGCAATGCTGCAGAACTAGCTATTAGTGAGGTCAAGCAATTATCTGTCACATAATAAGCAATGTCATGAGAGCACTGTTTAGTGTGATTAATTTCTTTGCTAAATGGGAAGACTTTCCTGTAATGTGTAATAGGTGGTAGTGGAGAAGCAGTATGTTTCAAGATTCAAGATTCAAAGAACTTTATTAATCCCCAAGGGGAAATTGCTTATTCCCGGTCACAGTTGCTCACCCTTGCTATCAAGTAAAGTAAAGTACAAAAAACAGCATATCGATAAAATATAAAGTGTCCTCAAACAGTAAGTACCATATTGCACACTACGTTAATACAATATTGCACAATAAACTAGTATATATATACATACATATATATATATATATATATATATATATATATATATATATATATATATATATAATCCTGTATTATAATATGTGTAGTTTGCCTGAATAATTCTTGTATTTCACACTTGAAGAAAAACAGCCTGCACTGACAGACCAAAAGTATTTCAGTTCTGGGAGAATTTCATGCTACATTGTTGACCTAGCGCAGAGAAATGTACAGAGAAGTAATTTCCACCTAGGAAACAAAACAAAATCATGCACAAACCAGGCACCACTCATATTGCTGAATAGCCGTATAGCATTATAATATATGTAAGGACTTGGTGTATTGTCACTCATCATATTAATACATTTTTACTGTTCCAAGAGTTCATGTGTTTTATGTCAAGTGCACTAACTATACCTTCATTTGTACAATTAGTGCACCAGGGAGAACATGAGAACTTATGCACACAGAGACAGGAATCGAACCCAGACCCTAGAGGTGCAAGGAGACAGTGCTAACCACTACACCATCGTGCCGCCATCCTGTGGAGTAATTGTAATAGTAGTATATAGCATGCTTTTGTTATTATTGCTAAGGGCATTACTGTAGCAGGGGATTATATAGAGAAACATAGGAAGTTTTTACTCTCATACCCGTGTTCTGTTATTCTGCACAATCAAAAGTCCCGCTTTGACTTGAACACCACCTCATATTAACCTTGCAGTATCAGTGAGGATGAGTCTGTGAGATGCTTGTTTTCCTTTCATCTAGGCTAATTTCAATGTTAAAGTGTGTGCTGCTGTTTAAAAGTATCTGATATCTGATAGTATAGTGCGTTCAAGGTTGTGTGCTTTAATGTTGCTTGGAGAATAGCAGGCACACTTTGTGTCCCGTCCTACTTTATAGCCACGCAATTTCCTATCTCACGCCCTTTTCCCTTGTTTTCTCTCATGAGACATTCATCATGTTCCAGGTAGGAAGTATATACATTCTGTTTTAGTGTTTTTTTTTTTTTTTTTCATGCTATTACTTTTAAAAAAGTAGTGCCTGAGATCATGTTACTGCTTGGTGATATTTGTTTGCGTCGGGGTTTCCATAGCGTGTCTGCACAGTGAGCTGATTTGAATGATAAAGCAGAACCAGATGAAAGTGCGTTAAGCTGAAACCTCACTCTGGGATTCAACGCAAGTTATGTGGTTCCTTTAGAATAGTTTGTTGTTTTGGTTCATAGTGCATTATGAAATTTAATGGGAAATGTTTAAGAGTTGTTATTAGAATGGAGCTGCTATGATCTGAAGTGTGTTTTTCTCTGAAGTGCTGTCTACTTTGCCTTAACAACCCGAGCGGCCGAAAGAGAAATGCCGAGAGCCAAAATTTGCTGCAGCTAGACTAAAAGTGGATAAACTAAACATGCTGTCCAATAAAAAAGACATAGAACTGGAAGTTTTATGATAATTGTGGCTGCATTTGTTATTATTAAACATAAGTTCTGTTCATTAAGTGTGTGTCCTGAAAGGCTCCGTCCATAAGGGAAATTAAAAGGTGAGACAGTTTAACGGTCCTGCCATGAAAATGATTTCAGTATATTCTGTTTGTCAAAGTTCCCCTTGAAAGCGATCTGAAAAACTATGCACACCGGCCACTTCATTAGGAACACATTGCTTGTGCTGGGTTAGATGTTCTTTTGCCTTCAGAACTGCTTTAATTCTAAGTGGCATAGATTCAGCCAGGTTGAATGGTTGGAAGCATTCTTTAGAGATTTTGGTCCATATGGACATATAGCTTCACACAGTTGCTGCAGATCTGTCTGCTGCACGTCCATGATCCGGATTTCCTGTTCCACCACATCCCTGAGGTTCGCTACTGGATCGAGATCTGGTGACTTTGGAGACCATTTGATTACAGCGAACTTATTGTCATGTTGAAGAAACCAGTTTGAGATGATTTAAGCTTTGTGACACGTGGCTCGTTATCCTGCTGGATAAGCCACTAGAGATGGTTATACAGTATGTGAAAATCCCACGTCAACAGATTCAGAAAAACGTTGACCAGCCCGTCTGGCACCAACAACTGTGCCATTTTTAAATTCACTTAAATTCCCATTCTCATGCTCAGTTTGAACTTCAGCAGATCGTCTTGACCATGTCTCCATGCCTTAGCGCATTGAGTCGCTCCCATTTAATTGGCGGATTAGATATCTGATTGTACTGTATCATGTCCAACCTTTAACCTGTAGTACAGGGTTTATATATTTCCTCCAGGCTTAAAACCCATGTCCACTAGAGGACAGGTATTCCTCTCAAGATGCACTGTAATAATAAATTAACTGTACTTTGGTAACTTTCTCTGATTACCATGAATATAGTTGAAGTCATTTGTCTTTCAGCTCCTGTTGTTACATTAATATAGCAAAGAATTACTGTTACAGCACATCCCGGCATGCGCCTTTAAAAGAGCGATTTGCCAACACGAACCAGTTTTTTTAATTAAAGAGTGACGCACAATCGTTTTTATCCATTCGTGGTTGCGTTTAATGTTGCTGAATTCGCATTAAACAGGTTTTTCTGCTTTCACTTGGATTATAGGAGTTAAAAAACTATCACCCCCCCCCTCCCTTCTCTCTCTCTCTTTCTCTCTGTTGAACATGAGACAAAAATCCAGTCTCCCGAGAAGCAAGCACGAAAGCACAAACCTTTCTGTCCTGAAAACTTGGTATAAAATGTAAAGAAAGATAAATAATCACGTCCTTCAAGAACACGGAACCATTTCAACTACGGCACATTTTTCTTTTTACTTTTAAATGTCTATTTGTCATTAGACATGAATGATGTAGACCGTCTTCTGTAAACGTCCCTGTGAATGAGGCGTTACTATAGAAACGATTGAGTGGATTAGAGGGCATGCATACTGTATAGTGCGTAAATGTCTGATTCGAATTACAGTTGTTGTCCAGTCCTTGTATAGAAAACGAACCGGCCCTTAATCTCCGATCAGATTTATGAACTCGGCAGTGCTTTGGTGTAATTAGTAATCAGAATGTAATATATGCCATGGTCTGATTTAGAAGATAACTAGGGAGCTGGTAACTAGGCAATCTGGCATGAACTAGGGAGATCTTTGTACAGCATTAATCATAATACAGAGATAGACTTGTGGTATTGCTGTATACTGTAATAACTGCACACTTGGTTAGCATTTGATGACTATTTCCTGCATCTCAAATCAGATAAAGTCGATAATAGTTGGTCGAGCACAAGTGATCGGGTCTTTCCCATGACTTTCCAACCAGTTTTTGTTGTTGTTGTTGTTTCTTAAAGAAGCCAGAACTCGGGCTAATCCCTAACCCTTCCTGCACCGTTTGTTAAAGCTCAGCACTCGGATGAACTCCAGAGGGAGGTTGTGATCACGCAGGCGTGTGCTGGCCTACAGCCGCTCCCTCCGGCTGGTGATTTGTTGAAGCAGCACCTGCTCTGTGTTTTCACACATCAGGAGGTAACGACCTGAAGTGCAGAGAGCGCAGGAAGAGCGCATGCTCAGTCACGGTCGAGGGAATACGCTCAGCATGCCGAGGATTTCCCCGCTGTAACGCTCTGTCATCCATGATGGATTGGGGGCCCACCGCTCGGTCCTTATAGTGCCATTTAAACAGTTTGAATTTGGAAAATTGATGGTTAACCTTTCTCGTCTGGCTTTAAGAAAGCGTGGTAAGCTCTCTCAAGAGATGCTTTAGCTTCATTATATTTCTTTGCGTTGCGTACAGATGGTCCTGCCTCTCGTTTAAAATTATGACTCATTTACAGTAAGCTGCATTTTTGTAGCTGAAGGAAGAAAAAAAAAGAAAGCGGATGCGAGATTTACTATTTTAGATTACACAGTCCAGGAATCGTAAATCACGACAGGCATTTCATATATCAACATTATTAGCATGTTTCTGTTTAACGTCAGCAAACTCTAATCAGCCTGTTTGTGTTTGAAGTTAATTACAGTAATGAACACGGCGACTGTAGTATTGTCATTAAGAAACTGTCCTGTCTTGTAATTTAAACTTCCTGGTTGTTGGCCCTACTCCTTTTTTTTTTTTTTTTTTTTTTGTTGTCAGTCAGGCGTGGGAACATGAAGTCATAGGAAGACCGTGTGTGTGTGTGTGTGTGGTAAGGCTACATATCCTCAGAAGACATCTGAATGAGCCAGAAGACCTTTTGAATCACTTAGCCTCCCTTTAGAAGATTCGCCCTTCCCCCACTCGTATACATCACCCCCTCTCCCTCACTCCTCCACCTCATTCACCTCTCACACGCTATTGTCACCTTAACAGCTTTACTACAATCTCTTTCAATCGGTGTTGCTGACTTTGTCGCAAGACGCCACCTTAAAACCACCTTGGTCGGCGGAAAAAAAAAAAAAAAAAAAAACAGTGATTTTTGAACATACATTAACAGTACCACAGTGGAGTAGTGGTTAGCACTGTGGCCTCACAGCTCTTGGGTCAAGGGTTCGATTCCCGCCTCAGGGTCAGTGTACATAGAGTTTACTTGTTCTCCCTGTACTTGGGGTTTGTTTGGTTTCCTCCTACAATTCAAAGACATATAGATTAGGTTAATTGGTGTTCGCAAATTGTTCATAGTGTGTATGCATATGTGCCCTATGATGGATCGGCACCACCTCGTGCCCTTGGGATAGGCCCAGGCTTTCTGCGACCCTGTATAGGATAAGCAGTATAGAAGATGAATTAGGGAATCCTAATTGTGATAGGAGTTAATTGTTTTATAAGTTTTCTTATTAAAAAAAAAAATTTCAATCTGGATATTTATAACAATTTGTGATACTAGCAGAATGTTAGCGTGTTCTATGAGTCGAGAGAACAGGGTGAGCTAAATCGCAAGTGGTTTATGCTGTATAACCTGACCGAAATTCACAAGTATTAATCTTTAATCACTATGACTATGGGGACAGCCAGTTGCTTGGCATGATTATAGTCCACCTGTTACCTTGTCTGCTCTTCATTTTTAAACTCTCAGAAAATCGTAAAATTTTTATATACAAATCATTACAGAGGGATTCAGTAATGGGACCCGCGATACAATATTATCCCGATACCTAGGTGCTGATTTTTGATTAGTATTGCGATTCTATAAGTATCATTTTATCAAATATATATATATATATATATATATATATATATATATATTTTTTTTTTTTTTTTTTTTTAAATACAATCCTAAACAAATTTAGCAAACAATCTGCTTTTATCACCCAGGAAGCTGTGCTGCCTACCAGTGTGTGAATAGTTTAGAGTGCGCCACCTGTAGGATTATAGAGGAATAGCAACATTTTGCCACCTCAAATCCAAACATATTAATTCATCTTTTATACCTTTTATCGCTCTTATCTTATATCCTGTGGGTCCAGTAGGACAAGGTATCAGTCCATGGCAGTGCACACACACATACGCGCACATGCACACACTCACTCACATGCTACCAGCAATTTGGGACTTTCATTAGACTAATCGGAATGTCTTTGGACAGTGGAAACCCACCCTCGTTACCGCCTATGCAATAATATATACAGTAAATACAAACAATACATTTATTAGAGGTGGCACGGTGGTGTAGTGGTTAGCACTGTTGCCTTGCACCTCCAGGGTCTGGGTTCGATTCCCGGCCAGGCTCGATTCCCGTCTCTGTGTGCATGGAGTTTGCATGTTCTCCGCGTGCTTGGTGGGTTTCCTCCGGGTACTCCGGTATCCTCCCACAGTCCGAAGACATGTAGGTTAGGTTGTGATTGGTGTTCCCAGATTGCCTGTAGTGTGTGTATGTCTGTGTGCCCTGTGATGGGTTGGCACCCTGTCCAGGGTGTATCCTGCCTTGTGCCCTAAGTCTCCTGGGATAGGCTTCAGGCCCCCGTGACCCTGAATACAGGATTAAGTGGTAATGATGATGAGTGAGTGAGTGATATTTATTAGAGATCACATGTTTACATGGTTAATATTTATGAACTACGAACGTTTTACACCATCCATCTCATTCTCATTAGAAATTAATTCTGAATGGTCAGGTTGACCCTAATTAGGTGTTTATATGATGTTTATATGATTTATTCTGATTTCACTATTATTCAGATTGTTAGTGGAATATCATGGTAAATGTAGATCAATCGTACTTTTAAGTTATGTAGACAAACCAGGATCTACACGAACATGGCCTACAAACCGTGTATTTTATGGTAGAGTTCCTCCAGGGTCCTCTAGTTTTCCTCCACAGTCCAAACATATGGTTTGTAGCACTGGGGCTCAGTCATGTTGGAAGAGGAAAGGGCCTTCCCAAAACTTGCCACAAAGTTGGAAGCATAGCATTGTCCAAGATGTCTGGGTATGAGGAGTGTTAAGATTAATCTTCACTTGGGATAAGGGGCCTGACTGAAACACCCGAATTTAATAATTAACAGGTTTGGTTAAATACTTTTGTCTGTATCGTGTGTTTTGCAGAATGTTACTTGGATTTTAAAAAAACTCTCTTTTTCACTATTTTCTGAAGGTACAAATATTGAAACATGGATTAAAACTGATTCCTGAATCCATTTCTGACAATTTGCAGTGTACACTGGGTAATAATATAGTGCAGACAGACTGACATTTTTATATTTATATCAAAATTTTATTTATTAGTTTTGTTTTTCATATAATTCATCAACTCTGAACTGTGATATATAGTCCTGGAAATAAGAGAGAGAGATTAGCAAAACAGGAAGTAAATAAAGCAGACGGAGATGTGAACCAAGAAGAAGACAGAGGGAGATGTGGCTCATTGGAAACGTTGCCATAACAACCTTTCGGTGAAGCCCCGCCCACTAGCTTAGGTGTCAGTGGGCAATTCTGCAGGAGTGAGTGATCAAGCAGCAGGAGGAGGAGGAGGAGGGGATGAGTTCAGTCACAATGTGATTGGTCACACCTCCTCTGCCTTTGTGTGGAGTGAAGCATGCTGGGTAAAGGAGCCCTGGCTAACATAATGTTCACTCGAGGTTGAGAAGGAGCAGGAAGACCGTGTGTGGATTAGGAGCTGAAGCTACAGAGGAAACAGCAAGGTAGAGAAACCTCTTTGTTTTCTTGCACACTCTGTGTTGCAGCGCTCCGGGGCACGTCCGGGAGGAGGAATCAGGAGCCGTGTCGTCAGAATCACAAAAGCAAAGGGGGTGGGGTTGAGCTGGAGATGCGTGGACAAAGGAGCCTGGCTGAACGGGATTGTTTACTGCCGTGTGAGCGTCTCCTCTCGTGCCACTGAATGGCGGAGGCTTCAGGAGCGAATGAAGCACAGCTGCGAGTGCTCAACAGGAAAACCTGTCTGTCGAGGTCTTCCCTCTCTCTTTCTCTTCTTTCTCACACTGCATTTTGTGCAGTTCAGGCTTTCAGGAGCAAGCTTTTCCCCTCTACGTTGTGTGTGTGTGTGTGTGTGTGTGTGTGTGAGTGAGTGAAGGTTTCCTTCATTGAAAGGTTAAAGGTGTCTCTGGAGAGCTTGTTGAGGAAGAATTCACAGTATTTACGGATAAAAGTGATCATTAAAACGCCATCTGTAAATATTTGAACGCCCTCTGCAGCTGTTCCTCTGTCCCCTTCACCCACCCAGGGGGAGGGAGCAGGACAGAATGAAAATGTCTGCCAGCCCCTCGCTGTCTCTGTCTCTGTCTGAGACTTCATGTAATTCACTCTATACTTTCTAAGGTGGCTTTACTTACCTTGGCTCTTATTGCATCAGGATTGGGTGGTGTGTGTGTGTGTGTGTGTGTGTGTGTGTGTGTGTGTGTGTGTTTGATCCCTGAATGGTCTGGAAAGCCAGACAGGATCTAGGGTCTCTGTTTGAGGTGCTGTCTCATGCAAAGCTTAGAGATTTGATCAAACACACATGAAATAAACAAGCCCGAACAGTATTATTAGTCTCTGATATGATGTCATACACGAACAGGCCAGAAATAGCCGCATCTTGTGTTAAGTTATGTGGTCCACCTGTTTTAAGAATCAGAAAGGCAAATTATTTTATCACCAGTGAGCGAGTGTCTGGATTTTAATTAAACTATTATATCACATTTAATTCCTGATGTCATGCTGTAATAATTCTTTTACACGATATCATTGCAATTTGCCAATAAGTCAGATTTTTTATGATTTAAAGAACGAAACAATTTTTTAAAATCAATTTATATATCTTAAACAAGTTAGTCCCTGTTATCACTTTCACTGTAGGATGAATAAAAACTACCGTCACCATCTTTATATTTCTTTCTCTTGAGTTTAAGGCAAAGAAATATACTTTCTAAAAAATATCACATGAGAGGGAGTGCTGTCATGACGAATATCAGCACAGCTGTGATGCCGTATCAGCCTTGTGGGCAGTTATTAAGGAGAGTAGGTGTTGTTTAGGATGACCCAACGTTATCAGATGTGTTTCCATGCTGAAAATGTTGGATAAAATGGTGTTATGAATGTGGGTTTTGTCAAGCAGCTGCCACGTGAGACATTCCATGGGTGGTGATAATAGACAGTAACAGCACTGGGACGTTTAACTATATCTATCATTCCACATCTCGTTTTATGCCTTTCGTCCAGTCAGATTACTCGGTCAGATCGAACCGTTGTATAATATGAAATATATATTGTATTGGAGAAAGGTTATGATTCGCTGGTGCTGGAGATTCTAGCCAATCAGGATACAGCATTTTAAAACGCATGCGATAAAGTAAAACATTACACAAAAGTACTATAAAGTCAACATTAGAATACCACGGTTACATTTTGTTGGTTAGGATTTTTGCTACTTGTCCTTCTTGGTCTGCTCTGTGCTAAATCCATGAATGGGTTGAAGACATCTAGATTAAATCGCTCTACGAAATGAACAGCAGGAAAAGTGTCAGGTTTAAACTTGTCTTGAATCCAGGCAACCTGCCGATCATACCGAGGTATCGATGTTCCTTGGCGCGTCTTATCTTTCTCCCTCTGTGTGTCTATTGTAATGCATGTGGCTGATCATATCCTGTTGACGGTGCCACCAGAGACCTGACTGAGCCTCGACAGCTGTGTGTACTTTTTTCCACTGACAAGAAGCAGATCCAGGTCTCTGAGGCAGAAACGTATCTGTCAGAAAGCTTTCTCTATATTTTCCCACTGACGGAAAGAGAATCACTGATGTCGGCGGGGTGGTTTGCCGAAGCATCATTTTCTCCCTGTAATACCCAACCTGAGTGATTTAAAGTCGTACACGAGCGCGATTATGTTGTGGTGATGAACCAATAAACGAGCATGTTCCTGAGAATCTCATCAGGGGATAAATAAATAGTGCAGCAAAGTAAAAACATGGATCTTATCTGGGATTCAAGTTCTCATTGACATCCTTCATAGTCATCATTTTTAGACATTTTATTAGTAATTATATTATTTCACTGCACAGCATAGTATGGTATGTGCCAAAATGTACAGTAGTGGAACTTGCGCATCTCGGATGCTCGTTGATGCGTTGGTCGACGGGGCATAGCTCCAGCTGCACGTGTTCCCAGTACTGAAAAAGAAGCTGTGTTGTTGGAAATGGGTGTCTCGACGGAGGAAAAAGTATTCATAGTTGAGTATTATTTTCGCTCATACGGAAGTGGTCGTGAATGTGGGTTGAAGAAGTTGGTTGGCAGAACGCTTCCTTCAAGAAATCCTTCTCGTACCCGTCCCATTCCCCCGATCTTACACCATCTGATGCCTACTTGTGGGGAATGTTAAAGGAGAGTGTGTGCAACTGTGAAGATCCGTCAAGAACCGTTCCTGCATTACGCCAGCAAATCATCCCCTTGAGTCTGCAGCAGCAACCTTTGTTCCCAGGAATCAGGGTTAAGAATCTGTGTGACCGATATGAACACGGTCTACAGCGAGGCATTTTTCAACACGCACACTGCTAATAGTGCGTACGTCAGTTTCTTTCAGGAGAAATAAATTCACAGATATCAAAAGGTGATATTTTTCATCTTTTTTCATTTCTGTACTGTATATTTTGGCCTGACTCGGCCACTGAGATTGACGACTACCGTCCTTCTCCTATTATACATTAAAGTGGAATCGTTTTATCGACTGAAGTAGGCCTGACTCTTCTATGATTGGGTTGTGTTATACCGCTATTCAGCTTATTAGTACTGTATTCCCGGTTCACGTGTTAAGTCACACACTGAATACAACAATCAACAAACAAGTTAGCAAGCGCCGAAGTGGTATCATGTCGAGAAACTTTTCAACGCAACTTTCCAAAAGCAGGTCACACCTGTGTATAGTTAATATGTTATAGTTACATTTATTTTTTTTCCTTTATGCATTTTGTGTGACTTCCAGGTCAAATCCCGGGGCAGAATAGGCATGGGTGCCGAATTGCACCCATGCCTATTTTTGTCAGATTGAGTTAGCTCAACTCCTAAGCACATTATCTGCGTGTGCTAGTCCGACTTTGAGAGAATTGATTGCGTACAATTTCAGTCACACTAACATGTTCACGTTCACTCAAAAAGAGGACACTGAAGGACATGAAATATGTTTCCTCTTAAAGGCCACGTATTCACTTTTTAGTCATTCAGATGAGTCTCCAGTAGGGATGGGAATCTCCAGGGATCACCCAGTACGATATTATTGCGATACCTAGGTGGTGATTTGATTTGTATTGCTATTCTGTAAGTATCACAATCTTATAAATATCCTGATAGGATATTACTTTTCTCATATTCTGTGACAATTTTAAATTAAAGTAGCAAATAATTTGCATAAAGGACGTTACCTTCCTGCTAATGTTTGAATGGTTTAGAGCTGTAGGATTATAGAGGAACTGCAACATTTTACAGCCTCAAATGCAAGCTTATAGGAAATTTAAATTGAAATAAAATTGCCAAGCGAAAGAGTGCTAAATCGTATTTTTTTTTTTCTCCATCTCTAGTCTCCAGTGCTAGCATTAAAAACATTTGAGGAAAATAACGTTCCAATTAAATGTCCCCCTAACATCACCTCATATAAGTCAAAGCCTCCCTCGCATTGTTCTCTGCTGGGGGTGTGGCTTGTCATCAGCTCATTTACATAGACAGTGAAACTGTGTGTTCGGAGGAGGAGTGAAACCAAGGGAGTCTGCATTCCAAAAAATTCATTATCTGAGTTCTTTTCGCTTGAGCATTACCACACACTTTAGGAAACCATTAAGACCTGTGTTAACTTGTTGAAGACACGGTAATTTATGAGACCATAAAATACCTTCCGTAATTACTTTTCTGATACTAAAATACTGAATAACTTGTTCTGCATCGTAACAGCAACAGCTGTGTGTTTCAGCAAGATACTCCTTGCTTATGCTGACGGTTCAATTGTTACTGGTGTTTGATGTGTGATGTCTGTTTCCTGTTCTGTGACTGTGTGTGTGTGTGTGTGTGTGTGTGTGTGTGTGTGTGTGTGTGTGTGTGTGTGTGTGTGTAAAAGCTGATAAAGCTCCCAGTTCCAGGCTGGTGATCTAAAGTCCTTCAGTTGAGGAAATGAGAAGGAAAACAATGATGTGAGTGTGTAGATGGAGAGGTTTGTCTCTTACATCAGAGAGCGGTGGGATCCTGAGGCGGCATATCCATCGCCATCTCAGTTTATTCTTCTCAGCAATTACAATAAATAACTTGTCCCCGCTTGTTATAAACGATATCCTCCTATTGCACTGATGATGATGGATGATGCACAGTTTAAGCAAAACGCCTTTCATTTTCCAAATCCTACTTTAGTGACATTTCTAATACTAAGTTGCACAACCTTAAACATGTTGTTTCTTTTTTTTTTGTTTTTTTTTTTGTTCGGCTTCTAAGCCGGGAATAAATGCGACCTTTCATTTTGATGAAGGATTATATTTCTGAATATCCAGAAACCCAGCACCAAGTACTGTTGCCAGATTTTTTTTCTCCCTTTTATGCGGGCAGTTTTTTTTTTCCACTCCAAGCCAACATTCAATTAAAACATTAAGCTTTCAGATCATTTACTTGTATCTAATTCACTACTGTGCTACTATTTAATGCTAAATACATGATTTCTCTTAGCTCTGCCTGAGGGAATTTCTGAAATACAGTGGAACCTTGGATTACAAACATAATTTGTTCCGGAAGCGGACTCGTATATCAAAACACTCGTAAACCAAATAAAATTTTTCCCTAAGGAAATAATGGGAACTCAAATTATTCACTCCACAGCCCCAGAAAAATAAATACATAAAAATAATGAAAACAAAATATAAATGAAAAATAAAACAAATGAATTACCCACAATTCCGCAGCGCAAGAGAGAGAAAAACCATCGGCTCAGTTGTGATCACGTGACGGTCAGTGTCAAAACAAAAAGCGCATGTGTGACACATGATACCTGGTATTCGGAAATCAAGAAAATTGATTAAACATCTTTGCTCGTCTTGCGGAACACTCGCAAACCACGTTACTCGCGATCCGAGGTTCCACCGTACTGTCACATTTATACACCAAAGGTCTACATTTGAGCAAAAAATAACTACTTATCATGTTGGGTATCGAACACTTGAGGTGTAATGCTATAGAAAAATAATCATTGACGTGATGGTGTGATATGGTCTAATGCAAAAAGTTTCTCATACACCATAGCCAATGAAGATCTTTAAATTCAATTCAGTTAAACAATAACGCATGAGCTACCTTTTAAAAAGCCTGTTAACATTTACATACAGTATAACAAAAGGACAATTAAATGACAGCGTGCCAAGTTACCGAGATACCAGACAACACAACGTCTACTGCCCCGGAGATGTTCACGTCACACTTTCTAATAATTGCACTGTGTTACAAAACAACATCGGCGTGATGTCTGCTCCAGCACATTTTATAGACCTTCAGCTGGAATATTTAGGTCAGGACTGTTTAGTGTCCAGTTTATGTGTAAAAATTATTTCTCATGCTCCCAGGACACTCCTACACAATTTCAGTCCTGAAATATGCCTGTGCCATCAAGGAAGAAAGACTGCATAGATGTGATTAAATGGTCATTCAATACATTTCAGATGAATGATTTGAATTCATTTTATTGCCACATAACGTTGCAGAGCCTAGACCTGAGCAACTGAAGATCATAACACTGCCTCTAGAGGCTTTTACGGTGGGCACAATGCATGATGGGTGCATCTCTTTATGAGGATCCCTTCTTACCCTGACGTACCCATCACACTGGAATAGGGACTTATCAGAGTTGTTTTCTTTGCTTGATTCAAGCCAGCTGAAACATTAATCACTGCAGCCATTATTTCATGAGACTTTGCTTCGCTAAACCCAAATGATGCCCAGTTTTAGCTATGCAGCGTATGGATCAGTTTTCAGTGTTGTATCAGTGTTGTATTTTATGGGTCTTTTTAAATATTGCAATACATTTGATGATGGACTTTGACACTTCTTTGTTTAATAGTCATTGAGCTGCTCTCTCTAGCTCTCTCTCTCTCTCTCTCTCTTTACCATGTGCATTTGTGTCCCTATCAGCAGCCATCTCAGGGCTACTTTGTGGATGATCCAAAGGCTCCTTTAAGGTTGTTTAAGGTTTCTGCCACCCACAGTTTGCAAAGTCACACCAGGATCTCTTTGTGCTCTTTGCTAATTTGGGCATTTCAGGTTAATCAGCTTGACTGTCCTCTTCTGTGCTTACACAGTGCATTACCAAGGCATTTCTGTCACTTTACCTGTGTGAAATAATTACGTATATAAATAATACAGGTGTATCGTAATTAAATAATTACGATCAGCCGTCTCAGTGTTTTTGTTTTCAAGCAAATCAGAGTAGACCTGGCATCTACACAAGAGCATTGTTGGTCTGGTGTTAAATGTACCACGTATGTCGGAAATGCTGCGCATGCCATTGCATTCTAAACGTCAAGGGTTGGTGTTGAATTGCAAGCTGCGCAAATTTACCTGACTCACCAAAAGCAGCACTCTGCTCTGAGCTCACAGTCTCACCAGTTCGCTTTTTCCCCCCCTTACTGAACAGGTGTTTAACTGACTAAGAACAAAAACATAGTCCCGCCTTTGCAGTCTAGAATCGTTTCCTATTTCTAACCAATCTTAGATGAGGATAACTTCTCGTAACCAATCGTAGGGCAGAGGGCGGGATTTGGATCATATTTTTAATACGATCCAAAACAAAACGCCGGACACTACTGATCAATCTCAGCTGATTTTTCCATTATTTTTGGTGCACTATGGCTTTAGCACAAATTACATTCAGTGGGCACTTCTGATCTACTCCCTTTTTACACAGATCTTGTCCTGCCTTGTCACAAATTTTGCTCTTCTGTGTATTTGTGCCTTTTAGCTTAAAGGCACAACGACAGCGCCTCTGTTCCTTTCATACGGAGTGCGAAGGCGTAACAATGGCACCATATTGCCTCCTTGAACAGGCTGTGTGAAACGGACTAAAGTTTAAATGTAACCGGATTAAAGGATGGTTGCACAACTAGTCATGGCAATGATTCTGTCCTTCTGCCAATTATGATTTCATAACGCACAGTCGCTGAAATAATTGCTTGGTAAACAGAATCTGTACGCGATGCTCAATTGGCGAGTGCGGCAGCATGTGCCGCCATGACTCATTCACCCCATGTTCATTTTTTTCTCATTTAGACATTGTTTAATAATTAGCAATGTATTATTCAGTACATAATATAAGATGTCTGTTTAGTCAGACTGGACATGTTGTTCCTTTTCTTCCCGAGCAGACTCTTGTTTTGTTGTTCACAAAGTTATTTCTCCTATCATTTCTTCTACATACTTATTGAACACATAAGCAGGATGGGCCAGGTTTAATTCCCGGTCAGGGAAACGACTCACGCTACTAAGGCCTCTTTTTCACCAAAGTGGACCATGTGCTAAGTTCATGTCTGATGCTAGTTTTGGTTTAGAGCCGGTTCAATAGTGAACCTCCTAAGAACCGGCTTTGTTGAGAGTCACGTCATTATATTACTATATACATCTGTGTACGTCTCTACAATGCTAACGGCAATAAAAAATTTCATGCTAGCCGCAATAAAATGCTAGCAGCAGCACGACAACAACAACAATGGCTTTGCGAGCAGATCTCCTGGCTTTATCATTGCTAGAAAGAATTTGAGCTTCCCATTGCATAAAGATGGTGTTCACAAACTTCTAGTTGGTCTTGATAATCATGTCCCCAGCCCCAGGCGTACATGGTTCTTTGTTCTGCCCCAGCAAAGTCTTGGTGTCACCATGGAACCAGTTATTCTGTCTGAGGGTTGGTGCTTTGGCTGTCTGAAAACAAAGAACTAATACGAAATTGGGTACCATCTCCGAAAGCGCCCTGGTGCAAAAGGGGTATGAGGGGATTGTACCACCCAGTTGAATCTCTAGTGCCATTACCCAGCCTTTATAAATTGGGGAGGGCAGATTTAGTAAACAGTGTGCCATGCCGATAATATACCAATATTGTGATCTGCCCTGGTGCACCTAGAAAATGGGTAGCAACCAAATGAGGAACAACAGCAAACACTTGATGTCACTGGTCTCCGTGAATAAAGGCGAATAGTGCTGTTTTGTTTTACGCCCTGTTTTATGTCAAGAAACAATCAAGATCACAGTTTAACCTGTTCATTTTTGCAGTCCTAGATGCTCACCGTTTTCCTTTCATATTACCACAAAAGCTACATTTTTGAGGATGTTTTAATAATTCGTCGGGGTATTACACAGTCTATTGCTGATGGGATTAATGCAACTTCACGCAAACATTTCTGACAAAGCCTCTAACCGTTTTCCTTTTGTTCTACAGGTGATGTGTCTCCAATCAGCATGTCTCCTATCAGTCAGTCCCAGTTCATCCCGCTGGGGGACATCCTGTGCCTGGCCATCTCGGCCATGAACTCCGCACGCAAGACCGTCACACAGGAGACACTCATCGAGCATCTCGCCACATTCTTCCCAGGTTCTACTATACATTACATTAAGTTCAATGATTTCTCAGTGACACTAACCAGAATCTGACTTATTTGCTTAATTGCATGATATAACTGGCTGTATGATGCAAAAGTTAGAGAACTGTCAATAAAGGGAACCTATTGGGAGGTTGATGCTCCAGATCGCTGATTAGAGGGTTGGGGGGTTGAGCTCATCCACATCCAGGTGGCCACAGCTGGGCCAATTTAATTTCCCCCTATTATGACCTCATATAAGAAGAGCCTCTCCCCCAGCTTGTCGCTCAGCGCTGCTGTTCACTGGAGGTGCAGGGCTTGGCCCTTAGCTCACTTACAGACACTGAAATGGTATATTATTTCAGGTGGAGATTTAACACACACTTTGGGGAAGCTCTGAGACTTTTGTTAACTTGTTAAAGATGTAGTAAAATATGGGGCCTTTAAGGAAGAAACTGAAGATCCCTGTACAGGAAGGAATTTAATTTTATTTATTTATTTTTTTAAAGGTCACTACTGATGTCGATCTCTCTTTTATGAATTGATCTCAAAGCAGATCTTGAATTTACATATCAAATATGTTAAACGATTCCTTCCTTAAAAGACCACATGTAAAGTTTTATTTCGGTCGCCATGATCATGGAAGCTTATTTTTCTTTAGCCGTAAAAACCAGCGATGAGATGAGAAATGGTCACTAGATGTGATACACTATTATGTTTTAAATAGTCTTGTATCTGATTTACACCCATTTTGTTCCACAATACTGCTAGTCCCTGACAGCTGAAGAATTACAGCACCGAAATGCCGCAAACCATGTGAGGTGCATTACTCAAGTTTATAGAGCACGAACACAAGCATTGGACACAATGTGTGAGAGGTAAAATAAATGGGGTGAAATGTGCGCTAAGTGACTGCTATACCTTAGTTTATAACAACATTTTTACCTACGTTTACCATGTTTACATATGCCTTCTTTTTTGCATTAGTCTAGAGGCTTTAATACTAAAGAAGTTGAAGTCAGGCGGGGCCGTTTAAATGTTTCTAGACAAGCACATCCAGCGCCCTGTGATAAGTGGCATTGGAATATTAATTGAGCTTCAGGGTAGTGGTGGCTTAGTGGTTAAAGGCTCTGCGGTACTGATTAGAAGGTTGTTTTCCTGAAGCACCACCACTACCAAGCCGCCACTGTTGGGTAATTAGGCAAGTACCTTTAACCTTATTTGCTCCCGATGCACCCTTACCCTTTTTCCATCAAAGGTGCTAGTTCATGTCTGGTGCTACTGCAGTGTGAACCTACTATGAACTGGCTTGTCACAAGCAAAAAAACATCAATGGTGAACTTCAACATGGCTTTGCGAGCAGTTCTTCTGGCTTTGTGAGTCTACTTTTATTAGAAAGCATTTAAGCTACCTATTGAGTCAATTTTCAAAAGATGGCGGTTACATACTTTTAGTTCGTCCTGATAATCCCGACAAAAAAGAACTGGTCTTGCTTGAAAAGAACTGGTTCGAACTTTGGCACCAACTCCGAACTAGCTCCGGAACCGCCGTGGAAAAGTGATGCATGTCATGGCTGCCTCTGTGCTCTGCCCGCAAAGGCCTAACAAGCTGGGATATATCAAGAGAAGGATTTCTGTGAAGTAGCTTGGCAAATAAATTCTCCTTATATCAAATTTTAGGGATAGCGCATTCTGTTCACCTATTTGTGGTCATTAACCATTTTCCAGTTAGTACCCCCCCCCCTAATTGCAACATTGCAGTCTTTGATGATGGGGATGATGGGAATAAAACCATGGGAATGGTTTAGGTACTTTTGTACCAAATCTGTTTTGTATCTCTCTGTTACAAACTAGTGTAAAAATTCCCAAACAGGCGTGGCAGACCAGTAGGATTGGTACTTTCATCTTTTGCTTCAAGTATATTTCCAGGCCATGGAATTGACTGTGTCTTTCAAGACTATTGGAATGGTATATATGTCTTGAGCCTGTTAGGAGGCAACAAAGAAAAAAAAGCCACACAATTAAAATACAAGTTTCATCGAATGCTTTTCAAACTGATGTACTTTCACGGTGATTACATCAACATAACACCTTTGCAGTATTATTTGGATTTAAAAAAGAACCACATTTTCCTGGTGTCTCCCCTCTTCAGCATCCGTACCTTTAATGCTGTAATTGCCTCATGCATATTTCTCTAGTCGAAAATGTTGCATCATGCCAGACTGGCGTTAAGGACTCAATGATGTAACAGAGGGTAAGGGCAAGGACGCTATGTGCGTGAAGTGACGCTCTGAAAGTAACGAACCAGACAGCGAGGGCAGACCTGGCAGTGTTGTGTCTGCACGGTGTGTCAAAATCCACACATTTGTTGGAACACTAGATGAGATTGTGGTAATAATGAGTGGATCACAACAAATTTTATATCCTCTGATAACTATAGCTTAGGAATTACACAGATTAGTGGCATATTCAAGGAAACGCCAATATCTTGGTAAGATGTTGGACCACCATAAGACACCACACCAGCTTGAAAGCAACTTGGCATTGATTCAATTAATATATCATTCTTCCAAACGATTTCCCCCCAATTGGTATTTTGCTTGATGGTGCTGAGCAAAATATAACATGTTACTTGATGGAAATATTCCATCTATACTGGTATCTGGTGTTGGTTATCACCAAAAGATCAAGATAATCAGTCCTCTAAAGGAACATAAAAGAGCAAAACAAAGGCCCTGTTAATTTCTCGCTCTTATTTATATATGCCATAGACAAATAGCGCAGGCCTTAGTACATTTAATCAAAATTCCTTTACGTCTTTTAGAGGTATAAATTTTAATGTGTCAAGGTTTTTCATTGTGACTAGTTTGCTACTGTGTTATGGCTTTTATAATTGTAATGATAACCCATATTAATGAATGTTTGTGATATTATTAGAAGCAGCTCTTTTTTTAACCTGCTTGTTGTGTTTCTTGCAGGAGTTCCAACTCCAACCCTCGAGGTCCTGAGGCATACCCTTAACATGCTGGTCCGAGAGCGCAAGATTTATCCAACCCCAGAGGGCTACTTTATTGTTACCCCACAGACATACTTCATCACACCCTCCCTCATTCACACCAATAGCAAGTGGTATCATCTGGACGAGAGGATACCTGGGAGTATGCAGCCGTGCTCCTCTCCTCCCTCTGGCACCATGACACCCTCAGCTTCGGGCTGTGTCAGGGAACGATCACACCATAAAAACCATACTGACCCCTACAGTGATGGCTATCGGGAAGAGATGCCTAATGCGCACAACTCCACGCTGCAGAGAAGGTCTAAGGAACATAAGGAACCCCCACACCCTGTGTCTCCTCCTCCTCCTCAACAGTCCGTAGAGAAGAACAAAAGTGCACTCAGCTTCGCCTTCAAGACGGAAGGTAGCAACAGCAGGCAGAGGGATGGGAGCAGCAGTGGTGGAGGCAGCGAGAAGCAATCAAAGAAATTTGGCCTGAAGCTCTTCCGGCTGAGCTTCAAGAAAGACAAGTCGAAGCATCTTGCTACATTCTCTGCCCAGTTTCCCCCTGAGGAGTGGCCTCTGAGGGATGAGGAGACACCTAGCACTGTCCCACGAGATGTGGAGATGGAGATTATCCGTCGGATCAACCCAGACCTGACAGTTGAGAATCTGGCCCGGCATACAGCTGTGATGAAGCGGCTAGAGGAGGAGAAGGCTCAGAGAAGCAAAGCTAACTCGTCGGCTCAACAGAGCACTCGGAGCAAACGCAGCCGTAGTCACCGGAAGGTACAACAGGGCAAATCCTCGCGATCCCACAGCAAAACGCGTGTTTCTAGAGGAGAACGGTCCGAAGGCTCAAACCTGGATATATCCTACGACCGGGACTACAGATTTTACAGCTCCTCTCTGGTGCGCTCTCCAAGAGAGACCATGATGTCCATGGAGAGAAACAGGGGGAAGTACCTGGTGCATAGCAACCCAAACATCGTGGAGTCACACTTCACTACAGCACCAGAGTGGGACGTGTCAGGAGAGCTAGCCAAGAGACGGACGGAGATGCCCTTTCCAGAACCCTCAAGGGCGCAGTCGCATTCCAAAGTCCATCGCAGCCATAGCCACACGCAGGAAAGGAAATCACGGAACGAAAGGTCAGACAAGGCTAAAGAGAGGTCACGATCCATGGACAATTCCAAGGGCCCTCTAGGAGGACCATTCTTAGGCACCATTGACGACTTTGAGTGCAGCCCAGATGATCGGAATAGGTATTACACTGATGATGGGACTTTGAGGGCATCTGCCCAGAAGGGTCACTACTCTCGTACTATGCACTCTGCTGCTAGGTTGAACTCTGACATGTGTGTGCCTGATGTTGGGAGGGGGGCGCCAGAGGATGCCATGCACTGTAGAACGCTGGAGAAGAGTAAAAGCAAAGACTGTTTAACATCCTTTACTGACCTTAAAGCCTGCTCCCTAAAAACACCTGTGGATGACTATTTCCAGCATACTGCAGCAAACGAGGTGTCGTACTCTGCTCCTTCTTCTCTGGTAAAGTCCAACCATGATTTTACAGATAGTGTTTGGAAAGGAATTCCTACTGAACATGCAGCCCAAATTCTGACCTCACCTCACCCTGTAGAGTATAATGATGAATCCACAATAGGCCAGAACAGTATAACATTATCTGTGCCTAACCAGATGCCAGAGCCTTTGAATAATGGACGCTTGATGCACCAACACAACCCTGACTCAGGTGACTTGGACAAAATAGCAGAGGTTTACAGCCAAGAGGCTTTGTTCAAACCTGTGGACTATGTGGAAAGCAGTTTCTCCAGGCCAGGTACAATGCGCAAATCTCCACATACAAAGTCCATGGAGGTGCTGGAGAACCAGGACCATTTTGAAGCTCCTCTCCCATTGTCTGTACCATCATCCTCTGGTCAAGAGCAGGCCTCGTGCATGGAAACCACCTTTGACTACTACAACGTATCAGATGACGAGTCTGAGGACACCAGCCATAAAAACAAAGTGGAGGAAAAAGTGCTGGAAGGCGGTGGGACGATGAAGTGGCTTCTGGAGCGGGAGAAGGAGCGAGACCTCCAGCGCAAGTTTGAAAAGAACCTCACCTTTCTCAGTCCCAAAGAGGGCGAGAGCAGCAACATCCAGAAGTCGGCCCACTCCACACGTCTGGACAGCATGGACTCCAGCAGTGTGACTGTGGACAGTGGATTTAATTCCCCACGGTAAGCCACTCAGGTCCAGTATTGGGTTTCCTACTCTTGTTTTGGATGCCAGAGTAGTTCTCCTGCTTGAACTGGAGCAGTATGCTATTCTGTGAATAGACGAGTGTACTATAGCACAATTTCTTTTTTTACTCACCCAGGCAAGTAGGATTTTTTAAAACTTGACATGTGTTTTTATAAAATTTTAGCATTACTCCAGAATGGTTTATCAGTGGTAACAACCTCAGTGAATGAGATTAATACTACTGTGAAATGAATTGTATTCACTAATATAGTAGTGGCACACATACCGGAAGGCCACATGTGCAAAGTAATGCAGGTACGCCACTATCAATAGGCACATGGAGCCATTTTGAGCAGGTGCTTCAGTCTGAAGAAAAGCAAAACATGCAAGCATATAAGGTATCTATGTAATCGGAATATAAATCTGGTTATGCACAGCAGCTCCTGTTAGTCTTTTTCCACTGGACAGCACGGTATGGTAAATTACAGCATCATACACCATGGCATAGCTGAATGCTCAATTCTGATTGGTCAGAAGTAGTTTCATCATATAAGATTTGAGAGTCTTCAGTGTCAGAACTTTGTCACAACACTCGACAAAACGTTGATTAAAATCGTGCCATACTGTCCAGTTTTGCTCTCTATAGGCCACAAACTACACACTTGGACCAAGTGTGTAAATAGTGTCTTAAATTATGCTCTATAGTCAGAAGCATTTTCTAATTAGGACACCAGATATGACGTAAAAATCACAGTGATGTGATGTATCCTGCAGTCATAATTACAGCAAAGCATCTCTTAGACTTTCATTGGTTGCCAAACATTCTGTATTTCAGCTTGCTAATTAGTGAACTTTTTAAATCAGAAAGCATTTGCTCATGAAACATAATGAAATATAAACCTACCTAATTGTTTAGGTCACAAATGTAATCTAATTTTTTTTGACGATTAAATGTTAATAGCCACATGACCTGTATTTTTTTTTTTTTTTTTGTGGGTCCTACGTCTATACCTCTACCAGTTTTGTTGCGGAAGTGGTTACACTTTTTAACTAAAAAATTTTGTACTTTTTTTTAAAATTGTTTTTTCTTTCTTTTTAGTATGCAAAAGTGTTGTTCAAGTGTACACTGATTGCTGTTCATATTTCTTTGATTGTGGCTTGGTTGCATTGTGCACTCTTTCAGCAGTAGAACACAAAACTTCACAGATGACAAATAAAAATGAGCTTTTTGGCGATAGATGGAAATGTTTCTGTAAGGAAGCATCTATAATCTCTGTCACGAGACGCACAGATTCAACTTGCGTGAAGCTTGATAATTGGGCCATAAGTGTTCCTCACAAAGAAAAACCCAAAACTTTAGCCCATAACTTCATAAATTCAATTACAGTATTAACCTGGATGCCTTGAGTGCACGGTGCAACTCCGCTTTTCTGCCATGTTTGTGTCCTCGCCCTCCAGTCCCGACAGTACATCCTTTTCATTTGCGGCACTGCTTCCTCGATGTCTGAACGCTGTCAAGCTTACAGGCTGTACATTCTTCCAACATTCCCACATAACAGTCCAATAAATGTCTTTCGACTTGAGCCAAAAACCAGTCGGGATGTAAAAATTTGAATAATGCGTTTCATGCAGTAGGCTAATTTGGCTGATTTCCCCTCATCTGCTTGCATTTTTTTTAAATTTAGCAATCTACATATCTCCATCATGTTGTAAAATCCAGCGGCAGCAAATAGAAACAAGAGGGTATCATCGCACCGTTGCTTGAGCATGGGAACTTGCTGTACACTCTCAGAACCAGATACGCAGTCATGCAACGAGCAAACAGACACTCAGGCGTATGATGAAATGTATGTGACAAAAAAAATATTGAACTATTAGTATGTTAGTAATATCTTTTTTTACTTTAAAAACAGCAACGTGCCGAACATTTTGTTGAGTTTTGTTAAGTTGAGCCTTGTCTTTAACAGTAGAATGGGCGATTTTAGGATTTTTAGCCATTTTCTTTAACGCAACACCCTCAGATTAAACCATTTATAGGCATGCTTAAAGATTGGTATATTGTCGTTTCAAAAAGAAGGATATACATAGTAGTCATAATGCAATGACTACATTTTATCATAAAACTATAAACGTCTGATTAGTTCAGGAATTAAGGAAGATAATTGAGCTGTAATCATCTTTTATGCATTCAAGCGGCCCTGAAACCAATGTGTTGCTTTAAGCTCATCATTAGTCTTCGGCTCAGATATACAGCATGACCATAAAATCCTACACACTCTTGTACTCTAGGATATATATATATTTTTTTTTTTATTAAAGTCAACACTTGGTCATCGTCGGTTGTTAGAAACCATGATGGTCTCCTCGGTCCTCTATGTTTAGCAAGTTCACTAAGGTACCATCAGATTTGTTTAGGTGTACGGCGCATCTTGTTTAGGGACTTGCCACACTATGTGCACTTCCTAGGTTAAAAAATATATATACTGATGATACAAAAGGGTGTAAACCTACGAGTACTAGATCAGAGATAAGGAACAGTACAGCTGGAGTGTACAGGTACTAGTGACAGGCTGTGTAGCTCTAAACACATCCCTCAAGTCAAGCATTTCACACATTCACGGGAGCAAAAAACGTGCCATGTTTGTTTTTAATTTTCCCCACTCTTAATTATGTGAATTGTTTTTTTGTTTTTTTTTAATTAAACAAAGCTGTGTTTTTCATGTTGTATTCTGTTTGCTGTGTTTATTCCCTCAGTCCTGTGTGTGTGTGTGTGTGTGTGTGTGTGTGTGTGTGTGTGTGTGTGTGTGTGTGTGTGTGTGTGTGTGTGTGTGTGTTGCATTCATTCCCACTTAATTGTGTGAATTAATCTGTAGTGTTATGAACAAAAAACAAGAGAGCAATGGAAATTCAAGTTATTTATATAAAAGTTATTTATTTGTCATATTTAGATTGACATCATGCGTATAAGCGTTATGAGCAAATACCTGAAACAAGCATTACATTAAGTGACCATGAAAAAAAAAAAAAAAAAGGCTGCTACATCAGTCCCCCCCCCCGCCCCCCGCCCCCCCCAGCAAGCAGACAGCAATCTGTGGAAAAAGTGAGCGTCCTTGGCATCCCGTGCTCACACTGTATACAGACCCTGCAGTTAAAACCACTAAAGCATCAAACCTCAGTCATCAAACTTTCCAACCGTTTTATGGTGATGTGATTGGAGGTTCCTCGGTTACAAGAGCCCGGTTACTGAACAGTCGATCAGAACCCGATGTTCCTTTAATTATTTATTTATTTATTTATGTTTTTTTTTTTTATTATTTTTTTTTTTTAAATAATTGGATGTGTTCAAAGCACACCAATCTGTTCCAGGTGGAGCGGGGCTAGATTGAATACATAAGCTCTCACCCTCAACTCGTTATTGTGTCTCCTTTGGTGTGGTTCTAGGGAGGAATATTTTCAATTCTTGTGGCAAATCAGCTGGGACTGTCTAAAAATACTGGTTGGCATTTTTTTTTTCGGTCCAAGGAGAAGGAGGAATTCCTCTGCTTTTGTAATGAACGCTGACGGGAGAGAGGAAAAACATGAGCATTCAGGGAGAGTGTATTGACTGTATCTGGTGGCACAGTGGCTTAGCGGTTAGCACTGTCGCCTTACACCTCCAGAGTCCGGGGTCGATTCCTGCCTCGGGGTCTGTGTGTGTGTGTGTGTGTGTGTGTGTGTGTGTGTGTGTGTGCATGGAGTTTGCATGTTCTCCCCGTGCTGGTTGGGTTTCCCTGGGTACTCCGGTCTCCTCTCACAGTCCAAAGACGTGTAGATGAGGCTGAGTTGGGTTGCCAAATTCGCCCATATTGCTGGAGGTCTTACCACGGTCGTAAAATAAAAAAAACGGGAATAAATACAATGGTTACAAATGGCCTCCAATAGTCACCACTGGCCTATTACCAAGATGGATGGAATGACACTATCTACTTCTTGACTCTATTGACTCAAAAATGCAGCCATGTAAGTCCCACATACTCCTGGTAATTTTATGCATCTTGATTTTATCCATGTATATTTCGAGTGTAATGTACCTCTGTTTAGCTGGATTGAAATGTCCACAAATGTGCAAATCAGCAGATTTCACAACCACCACTCAGTGTTGTTTCTTGATTCATTTCTTTCAGTAGTTTTGAAATGGTTTGGAAAAAGAGATCGTTCAGGGTTTGGGCTTAAACAGACAGCTGCATTCACTCTAATCCATCTTACCAAATTGCTCCTCAGACCTCCTGATGTGGCCGGCTCGAAATTAAATCTGTTTCGAATTTCATTACACGACCATCTTTTAAATCTTAAAACGGAAGAAACCAGGTGTAAACAGGCTCCGGGACCGAGTTTGGACAGATGTTAAACAAATAATAGAAATGTCTCGGTTTCTGCTGGAAAATTGTTCGTTCCCAGCAAACCTCGCTTTGTTCTCATGGCCAAGCTGAGCTGTGGAGCGTAGCAGTGTTTTTGGCATCGTCTTCTAAACATCTACCGACGAAATCGGCTCGTTAGTCAGAGTTTATGTAGAGTGATTGTGAGCAGCGTGGAATTGAAACGGCACCAGGAACACGTCCGTGACTTTTGTAAGCTGGTTCGCACATCATGTAACAGGATTCGCAGGAAGGTAAATTCATCTTCGGATTGTCCACTCGAATTACGGTTAAAATGGAATCAATCAGAAATAACCTTAAATTCTACTTTCGGCTATTTTTAAATGAAAGTCTATCAGTATATTGTTTAAAATACGTCAACATCATGACTTGCTTTCAACTCTGCTCTGGACTCACGATCGAAATACAAGATGCTTATAATCACCAGGTGTTAAGGGCCAAAACATAAAGATTAAAAATGGCTTACTTTTCCTTTAAAGTATAACCAGGGTCAAATGTGCCTTCCTGTCTCGTTTCATTCCTGTATGTTCTTTCCTTTTCCTTTTTGCTTTCCCAGTGATCACCATCATCACCCTGTTACTATTTAACCCGTCATCTTTTCTTCACTGTAACACCTTGTACTTTATCTCCTTCTTCTTCTTCTTCTTCTTCTTTCTTCTTTCTCTTTCTCTACCTGGGCCGCAGCACTCGCGAGAGCCTTGCTTCCAACACATCAAGCAACGTGGACAATAACCGGCGGCAGAACATGGCTCTGAGTCCCAGACACATGGGCGGCAAGAGACCCCCGCCTCCGTACCATGTTCCTGCTTTCCGGCCCATTCCTGAGCCGCCCGCCGCCCGTCCAGAGAAACAGGCCTCGATTACCAGCGTCTAGACGAGGCACTGGCGCATGGAGGAAAGGACTAGTCATGTGACGAATTAAAACACACACATTAAAACAACATTATTTTAGGTATTGGTTGAAGAACAACACACTTCATACTGACTAACGCTGTTTGTTGTATGAAACTGCTATCATGATTTTGCTTTTCTATTTGTCGATCTAGGGAACTACGGGTCTCCGTATTCTTTGCAGATTTGCCTCGTTCTGTACCGACTCGTTCTCTGCCGTGTTCAGTATTGGTTCTCTACTCTCAGGTCAATCATAGTTCCACACCTTGTTCCACGGAGATGGACTTGTTTCTCACACGTGCACCTGCTCTAGAGACCCGTTTTCTCAGCGTCCTTTCGTGATCCGGATCTGATTCAGAAACCGTTTTCATCTGTTGGTTTTTGCAAAACAACAACAACAACAAAAAACCTTCTCAGTTTATAGATGAATTGCCACCATACCAATTTTTGCAGACATGCACATCATCAAGCATGTGTTATACAAAAACCCAAACAAATTCATAAAATTTTTTTGATACAACTGGTGCTATAAAAAAAAAAAAGAAAGAAAAAAAAAAAAACAAAAGAACTGCATACCCAGGACAGGATGAAAACATGATGGATGCTCCCCACCAGCCGCTTATCTTTTCAACTTTCTCTTTTAACCCGGTGCTCTGAACTACTGAACAGAAAAAGAAAAAAAGAAGAAAAAAAAAACACACACACACTGCTACCTCCACACTTTGGTACGATGACTAATAGTGACACAAATGGCGTTTCTTCCATTTGGTCAAGCCCACGATTAGCAGCTTGGAAACTGTGACTGAGCTGTGGGCGCTTTCTGAGCTGAGGCAGATGGTGAAGGTGCTAACGTTACCCATGATAAAGTGCTAAAAATGTATGAATTTCTTGACTATGGACTATTTAAAGAACACACGACTCCTTAATCGTCAGGATTAAGCTCTTTTTTTTTTTCTTTTTTTTTTACCTTACATTTCTGTTTCATTTGGCACACCCTTTTATCCACCTAATTTTATTTTACTTTCAACCCAAATGATCAGCCGAGACGTGTTTGGTGTCTAACGTTTGCTTCTTAGGTATTGCACTGGAGGCCAAAATAGCTAACAATGTCAAGTTCTTCAGTACCTCGGCGTGGTTTATGACAAAAAGGACAACACCGCGGTGTTTTTGTTCGTTAGCACTTAGTCATCCCTTAGTCACAGCGATCATTGCTACCTTCCCAGGTTCATTATGGCAGTTGGATAAAGGATCCTATGTTCCCCTGCTGTTTAGCATCTCTGTATTAGTTTGATGAAATTCTATAAAATTCTAAATCCTCTAAAACTACATAAAATCATAACCAATTGTTTCATAAATTTTTGGGGTGTTTTTTTAACCCTGATTTTCTCCCTAATTTAGTCGTGTCCAATTCCTCCCCGCCACTACGGGGCTCCCACATTACGCGACTACTACCACTCAGTCAGGAGGGCTGAAGACTATCAACGTGTTTCCTCCAAACCACGTGATGCCAGCTGACTGCATCTTTTCGAACTGCTCGTTGACGCACCGTTGGGGGCGGCGTAACACACTCGGAGGACAGCACTATCCACTCCTTCCGCTTGCGTGAGCTCACAGACGAGTCTAATTGGCTGTAGAGTCGTGATTAATGTGGGAGCACTAAGTACTTCTCATCCCGCCCCTCTGAGAGAGCTCGGCCAATCAGCTCTCTCTAAGCTCCGGCTGCGAGAGGTTACAGCATCACCCGCGAATCGAACTCGCGATCTCCGGAGACATGGCGAGCATTTTCGCTCTGCGCCACTCGGAGGCCCCATAACCAATCATTTTGTTGTATTTAAAAAGTTCCAATAAAATTAACTAGATAATATTTAGGAAATATTTCATCTTAAATGGGTCATTTTCGTCTTGAATACGATGGTTAATAGGTATTAACATAAAAAAGGAACAAGGTACATATCACCATGGGAACATAGACTCTGAAGTGCATCAAGTGGATTGTATTGTACCTGTTCTTAAATGAGGAAAAAACATGTTCAGTCCAATAACTAAATTTCTGCATTTAAGGACAAGTCTGTTGTCCATCCTCAGATTGTATTGGGGCAATAATTTAGTTCTTGGCGTAAAAGAAAATGCAGTTGATATCAGCCTACATCTGTCTTTAATATGATTGCTTTATGATATAATCATATTAACTGTAAGGCTTTAATTAATTACGATATGCTTAGTGGCTAGCTGTGTCGCCTTGCACCTCCAGGTCCTGTAGCCTGAGTTTGCATATTCTCCTTGATTCCTCCAGGTTCTCCAGTTTCCTCCAACAGTCCAAAAACATTCACATTAGGCTTTCAAAAATTGCCTGTAGTGTATGAATGTGTGTGCGAATGTTGACCGGAGGTCCTACCACGCTTGTACAAATAGGAATAAATGCAATGGCGTCCACGGTCTCTAGTTGGAATACAGATGTTGCTAGATGGAGGGATAATTATGATATATGATGGTCTGGGTACACCTGTTGCTATAGCCGACAGCAGCTGCCAACCAGGAAGAGTCAAAGCTATTACCACATTCTTCCTTTGTGGCATGTGAAACCAACCAGATGCATCTCTTCAAACTGCTGCTCTTGCAACACATTCTGAGAAATGCACTATTCACACGTTTCACATGCATGAGCTCACAGATACCCTGGACAAGCTAGTGTCATGGTTATTTATTTATTCATTTATTCATTCATTCATCCATTCCAAGAGTATGCAACCTGACCCGCCTCCTCTCCGAGAACATGATCAGTTTTGCTCTTTTGGACTCCTGGCCATGGATGATTGCGCCATTGCTTGGATTCTAATTTGTGATCAGCAGATGTAAGGGGGAAAACAACATAGGCAAATGAGGTAGAAAGGGTTTCTATATTAATGTTGTCTTCACTATCCTTGTGCACCGATCCCATTGGATAAGATGCCAGTTAAACAGGTAGCTAGATAAGTGTCATTTCTGCAAACAGCGAACATCTCAGTTTAACAGAGTTGTCAGATAGTGATGTGGTCTACATAATTAAATACCAGTTCAGTTTAGAAATAAAATAAAAATAAAAAAACTTTGGTGACTCTTCTTAAGAGCCAGACTCTTAATATTCTTAATGTAGTCTTGAGGAATAGTTCTGCAGGCTTGATTTTCAGGCCGGTCCCTGTACTGGGGTAGTTTCAGAGGAATGATTTTGGTTTGTTACGTGACCTAAGAATCATTGCAGCGTAAAAAAAAACATATCATATAGGATTTTGGGAAACAGTTGAGGATGATCAGGAGGATGCTTGGTATACTGGTGATGCTGGATGCTGAGTGGCTGCAGTGGACGAGAGGGGCAATGAGGTCGCTGCTGAGATTGTTACATAAACAACTTATTTTAAAAAGTGGCTCAAAACTTATGCACAGTACTGTATACAGTGTACACACATTTCTGTTCACTGATACCTTAATTTATTGTTTAGAATCGGTTCCTTGGTCTTCTGAGCCAATCATGCTTAATCTTTCCTTTCTTGCTGAGCTTCAGACCTCCAGTGCAAAACTAAACAAAAGGTGAAAAAGACACCAAACATGTTTTAATTTTATCCAGTTTTTTTTTTATTTCCTCTTTCTTATATGAGATATTGATTCACACCAGACCTGATCAACTTTCGCACAGGTATTCAGATTGCTCTATTTCAATCCTGCGTTACTCATTCAGGATTCTAAACACTATACTAAGCCTTTTAAAGATCCAGTTGAAGGAGTGTACGGTTCATTTAAAACGTCTCTCTCCTCTATCCACCATGTGTGTCAGAGAGACGAGTCCAGCGCTCTGCATTCTGCTTCCTCACGCACACACACACTCACACACTCACACAGACACTGAAACGTGACTTTCCTGAGAGAACGGTGAAGAGGATGGCGATTAAAAAAAAAAAAAAAAACAATGTTTGCACTAAAATGCCTGATGTACACGGCTGTAAACAAGACCGACGAACAGACGATCCATCCACGACGGATTCTGTGTTTATACTGAACATATTTCATACGAAATGCGGATAGTCCATAAGATGTCTTCCCTTATCATGATGGGTTTCTTAGCGTTCTCCAAGACATCGTTCCTCATTGTGACGTCACGTCGAGCTGTAAGAGATGTTTATCTGTCATACTCGGTATAATAACTTCAAAGAGGGATTTTCTTTTTTGTAAAGCTTGTAATATTGAAAAGTCCCTACTTGTGTAGTCGTGGTGTTAAATGTTTAGTGTATATGATTTCCCCGCCCCTCGGGGTATCGTGTAACTTTTTAAGACAATAAAATAAGAAACAATGACTGACCTGGTGTGACTTGTGCTTTGAACATCTAGCTTGCATCGTTATTATAAATCAATATTTAAGAGATGTTTTGAGTGCAGGGTATACCCCGCATTGTGCACGAAGTTTCCTGGAAAAGGCTCTAGACCCCCCACGACCCTGTATACAGGATATACGGTATAGACGACGCCGACAGTGGTTCAAGTCACTAAAAACATAAGCATATTTGTGATGTTATGCATGTTTTTGTATAAAAGGTCTGATCTTCCTCGAGTCTCATATGTTGTATTGAAGTGCATGTACTGTATATACTAGAAGCTAATGGATTATCAGGTTTTTCGTAATCTTGCATGGTCTGTGCCAGGTCAAGTGCACTTCTAGACATGCTTAAAGTATATTCCAACCAAAAAAAAAAAAAAACCCAGGGAAACCAGATATAGTCATAAAAATGGCAACTAAATGTGGTGCAGATATTTTCTCATAAAACTACGAGTTTCCATATTCATGCATATCTGTCTATTATCATATTAAACCATGCTTTCTTTTTTATCATACTTCCCCCAGGACTGAAGGAAAGCTCCAGTGCCTCTCAGTAGTTTGCACTAACATGCGCTTGTCATTCGCAGCTGTTTAGGAAGTGTGTATAAAGGTCACTGCAGGAGTTGCTGCAGTTCAACGCACCGCCGCAAGGGGGCGACAGGAAAACACTTCCTAAATAAAGCTTTAAAATATTCCTGCTTAGTCACCTGCTTTTATTTCCGTATGTGTAAATGACGAATTATTCGCAGACCTCCTTCAAAGCATTAATGTTTATAGTGTACACAGCTGCTAAGTGTTTTAAAATGTTGTTTATTTTATCACCAGTACAGGTATAATGCTGTAACTTTGTCTTTCCCATGCTTCCATGCTATAACTTTGTGAGATACTGTATTTCCCTCTGATTCAATTCCAGTTGATTCAGTGTATTGCTCTGACGAAATATGATTAACATCTTCAACTAACCCATGTCTTAAGAGCAGAACCCCAAAGTGGTTATATTGGATATAATAATAATAATAATAATGACTTATATAATCATTTTAAAGACAGTATTTAATTGGGGAAGAAGAAAACTGGTTATTTTTGTTATCTTAATAATAATAATAATAATAATAATAATAGTAATAAGTTCTAACAAAAATAACCTTTTTTTTCTTTCTTACTATGCATTTTATATTTTTTATTATTTCCCCAATTAAATACTGTCTTTAAAATGATAAAAAATCGTATTATTATTATTATTATTAATAGTAATTTGAACAACAACAAAACAACGACAATAATAATAATAGTAATAAGTTCTAACAAAAATAACCTGTTTTTTCCTTTCTTACTATGCATTTTATATATTTTTTATTATTTCCCCAATTAAATACTGTGTCTTTAAAATGATTTAAAAAAAATTATTATTATTATTATTATTATTATTATTATTATTATTATTATTAATAGTAATTTGAACAACAACAACAATAATAATAATAGTTCATATAGGTGTCAGGGTTAACAATACATTGAATTACTTAACTTAGAAAAGAAGAACATGACTTATAAATATTAAATATTTATAAATAATTTTCATTTTTTGATTTGATGTATTTTTTCATTCAAATATGATGATGATGATTATTTCCTCTATTATTTACTCTATTACTAGTGCCTAAGTACTGCGCCTTTACTCACTCTCTCATCATATATACCACTTAATCCTGTATTCAGGGTCCGGGGGAGACTCTGAACAGGGTGCCAGTTCATTGCAGGGCACACACACACACACACACACACACACACACACACTACATGCAATTTGGGAATGCCAAGTAGTCTAATCTTTGGTCTGTAGGAGGAAAAAGGAGTACACAGAGGAAATCCACCGCACAGGGAGAACATGTAAACTCCATGCACACAGAGATGGAAATCAAACCCGGACCCTGGAGGTGCAAGGCGACAGTGCTAACTACTACATCATTGTGCCGCCACTGTGCCTTTACATTATGTAAAAACAAAAAAATATATTATATAAAATATATATATATATATATATTACAAAATAGTATTATTATTGATCATTATTATTATTATAAAAATACAAATTAATTAAATACATTTAAATAAAAATGTATTATTATTATTATTACTGAGCAATGTTTACTGAGGCCACAGCAATCAGGGTCAGAGCGAGCAAACGGCAGGGTTACCCAAAGTCAAACAGCGGACCAATCCAGTGCCTCGAAACGAGCATTCGTTACATTCCGCGCTCTGATTGGACGGGTCAGCGCTACCCGGCTGGTTCGGAGTCTCTGAATGGCTGGTGAAGCCGGTTTCGGTATACAAACACACCCTTTTTAACGGAGCGGGACAGTACACGCTCTCTGCTCACCGAGTTGGCGCTTTTACACACAGGTCAGTGCTCCTTCGCGCTCATGTCTGGTAGATTTACCGCGAGTGTGTGTGTGTGAGAGAGAGAGAGAGAGAGAGACGGCAGTACACCGTGGTTGTGAAATTTATTCGTGAGGGATGTGTTTGATGTGTCTGGAGCAGCGCGAGAGATGTAGCGCGTGCGCCCGGAACTTTGTTAGAACCTGCGACGTGTCCACATAGCGCACGCGCTCATAACTTAGACTTCTGCAGTGTGTGTGTGCGCGCGCGCGCGCCTGCATGTCGTAATGCACATTGTTGTACAGAACACTCCGACCTTTAAGTAAGGTTGCACTTTACTAGTAATAAAAAAAAGTGCGCCAAGTTTCTATTTTAATCTGTTTCATTTTTCTTGCGCATTTAAAGCACTTCCACATGTGCACACCTCTGCATTAAACTGCATTGTTGCATTGCTTTCATACAGGTTTTAAAAGGTTGAACACCAGAACGTGAACGTGGCCGCAGGCGCGCGCCCTCATTGTCACTCTGATCAACTTTCTCACCTCTGTCTAATCCACCTGATCTATGAAGTGTCATCTGTTCTGCTCACTAATCTGATCTGTGAACATCTTTCCACGTGCATTCCTTAACCAAAGCTCACTAATGTGCACTTTTTCTTGTCACTTACTGCATTGTAATGTAATTCTTTAATGCTTTCCATTTTTCACTTGGAAAAAAAACTTGTGCACTTTTATTAAGAAATGATACAGAAGATGTAATTGTAAGGGTACCAATTAAATGAAGCAATTGTGCTGTTTAGTACCCTTGCTTTGCATGGATATGATCATTCATATTTGTTGTTGTTTGTAAGGGTTGCCCATCCGATCCGTACAACAACTTGGCACAGGTTTTACCCCGGATGCTTCTTGTGTATTATCTGGGCTTGGGACCAGCACTATATCCAGTGGCTAGGGTTTGGAGAGTGGGAGGGAATGAACCAAGGCCTTCGGCATGGCAGGCGAGAAACCGAGCGTTAATGTTTAATATGATATGAAGTTGTAGGACGTAGAGGACGCTGGTCAATGAGGTTTCCAATGTTTCTGTAAACACCCTCAGTGTGATGGCATGCCTGTTACCTGTCTTTGCTTGCATGGAATGAGGTGAAAGGTTTGTTCGTGTGTGTGTGTGTGTGTGTGAGGGAGAAAGGTGAAAATGAATAGGCTCTGTCTTTCTGTCACTCTCATCAATACTCTGAAGTTCAGCTTTTTTTTTATGATGAGAAATCCTTTCATAAAGTGACACTTTGAATGAGTGTTATTATTTTTACTATTATTTTTCACTTTAATTCTAGTGAACTGTGACTGTATGAAGAAACGTTGCAGAGTAGAGTGCTTTTTTCCTCCCTTAACCTCAAGCATTTATTCTTTAAATACCACCTTAAACTTTTATGTGGCTTGTTTTTCTTTTGGGAGTTTTAAAGAGTTGCTTTTGTTTTTAGATATATTTTTATAGCTTTAAAAAAAAAAAAATTTAACCTTGTCTAATGTTCTATGCAGAAATCAATCATGAAAGTTTTCCCTTTTGGAAAAGGCTTCAGGTAGACTGTCTGTAGTAAAGGAGAACCATAAATCATCTAAGGAATCCATTAGAAATATTTTTCCCCCTCTTATGTTGCTGAAACATGAAAAAGCAAGACGTTTTTGTTTTAATAGATGCATTAAGGTACTATTTATTATCTTAAATTTAAATGATATGTAGCTGTCAGAGTCGGCATGAAGGTTAAAGCTGATCAGATACATCGTACGCTAGGCTCTTCGAGTTGTTTAAAACTGTAATGTTGTATGTAAGAAATTTATTTAAACATGTCAAACTTTCAAACAATTAACACCGAAGGTCCTGAGAGCTTGCAGGAGTAAGAAATATCCCCCAGTGGCCACCATCCAGAGGCCCCCTCTACCTAGAGGAAATTGTGTAGGGCGTGGCTACCCGTACCCTTAAACCACAACTGTCTGTACGTTTTCTGGATTTGTTTACAGCGCTTCAGTCTAGTTGATCTGTACTTTGAGAGAGTCGGACGTTTCTGGCTGTTTCAGCGCAGCATAATGCACTAGATTAGATTACTATGTTGGGGTAGAAAGCATATTCAGGACTTGTCGATAAATCACTCCACGCGAATCATAGACCCATGTGATCGCTGCCGCTGACAAACACCACATAAACACGCGCAACTTTGGAATCTAGTTGTAATTTTTCCTGACACATGTTTTTCAGTGCTTGATTGGCTGTTCTGTAAGAAAATGCACACCATACAGTATGTTAGCCACCAGTTAATCATTGACAAGTCCCTCACCTGTAGGTTAAGAGTAAATCATTTAAGAGCTTGCAGGTATTAAAAGTGATCAACAATGAGGTGGAGGTAATGCAAACCTGAAATATGTCCCTGTTCTATAAAAGCTAGGCATTTTAATGATTAATGATTAATTGAATAATTGGCAATTAAGCATTTGACCGATTAAAAGTGTATTAGCTAATAAAGTTTGTTTTGCACAATATTTCTCCTGAGCACATATATCTTAAACTCTTTTTATTTATTTATTTTTTTATTTTTTAGGGGAAACTTAAAAACTTCAGGCCTTCAGTCTATGAGGCGTTTCCCTTTCTGCAAAGTTCTAAACAGAACCTATTTAGCTAGAACTTTCCATCATCTAAAGATCTCTTGAGGAAACCATCATTTCAGGAAAGTGCTGAACAAAACACTGACAAAATGGTTGTAATTTAACCCTGCTGTTACTTTTAAATTTACTAACATCTTTTATCCTTGAGGTCAATTTGACCCCCAGCAATTTCAACCTCCAGAAATTATCATAATTAAAATTGTTACCCAGGTTTTGTGTATAAAAGTCACTGAATATGAAGCAAAAAAAAATTTAAACATTGAATGGGGTCAAGCGTTAAGAGTTGATGTATAGGTTTTTTAATTATTATTTTTTTTATCTTGTCCCATTAGCTTGTGGTGTTGACTACCACAATAATATTTTTGACAGTCTTACTGTATGCATTTATTTATTTATTTATTTTTCTATGTTTGTTTAAACTCTTTGGACTTCATTATTTTGTCTTGAGAAAAATGCTGAGATTTTGGATTCTGATTAACAGATAAGATTCTGAAGCCTTTGGCTAGAAAACCTGTGCAAAAAAAAAAAATGATGATGACACAGTTTCTCCAAAACTAATTTAAGTGTCTATCATTAAACTAAAAATATATTTATAATGTGGGACCAGGTTTCTGCACAATAATTTGTGTAGTGCAGGAGATGAAAACGTCCTGTACTGTATATTTCCGGCATTATTGTCTATTATAATGGTGACTTCTAAAGCTTGAAGGTGGAACTGATTACAACTGATGATGTATACAAGGATGATTCAAATGAAAATCTTGAATAAAGTTTTGCGTAAACCTATCTAAGCAAGAACGTACAATAAGACCAAAAAATAAAGACTAAATACTGTATCATGCTGAAAGGCAGTGGAACCATTGCGTTGTAACGGTTGTTACAAGTTTGTCACTAGTTGCCTGGTTGCCGGTGTCATAGAGATGGAGTGAATATTTTACCTATGAAGGTCACCCGGGACATAAAATTCCCATGTTGTTCCGCGATTGTGATACACTGCACTGGGCTGTTATGTGTTGCTTTTCGCCCTATAATCACAAAATACTTCCAATTAAAAAAATATGCACATCACTTTCATTAATCCATCAAGTAACGTGGCTGATATGGTGAAGGAAAGGAAAAGTCTGGGTGGCCAAATTCGAATTGGACAATGCTGACAAAGTAACAATATATTTTATATACACGTCACTTATAATTTGAGACAAGTGCCACAAAGTAAAAGATGTTACAAAAAGAAATAGGCCAGGAAACATTAAATGTTATAATCAGTTGGCTAGAAAACACACAATGTATACAACTTTAACTAGGCTTTGTACCAAATTTGACAGTTTAAAATATAGTTGTAACAATGTCGCAACAATGTTTGGCCAACGCTGAGATATCATGGAATGAATGACCCAAATCCAACCTTGGAAAATGCAACCTCAAAGCAATGATGTGTGGACCTGTATTAAACACTAACCTATAACCTATATAAAAGAAATAGTTTGTCAGTTCTACATTTTTGTAGAAAATTTTATTCTATTAGTCAATTGATCCCAGACAGATTATTAAAAAGGGTGGGCAAATATATTTAAGCAGCAACAAATATTCTTGCTGGTGAGCATATTGTTTTAATAATGGACAAGAATGATATTTTAATGGGGAAGTAAAGTCATAATGAAGATGCATCATTAAGGCTACTACCACTCAGTCACTCGGCCGAAGACTGTCACGCGTTCCTCCGAACCACGTGACGCCAGCCGACCGCATCTTTTCGAACTGTTCGCTCACGCACCGTTGGGGGCGGCGTAACACACTCGGAGGACAGCGCTATCAGCTCCTTCCGCTTGCGTGAGCTCACAGACGCCCCTGATTGGCTGTAGAGCCGTGATTAATGTGGGAGCACTAAGCACCCCTCATCCCGCCCCTCTGAGAGAGCTCGGCCAATCAGCTCTCTCTAGACCTCCGGCTGCGAGAAGTTGCAGCATCACCCGCGAATCAAACTCGCGATCTCTGGATGATAGGGCGAGCACTTTTGCATCAAGTATTCCTGATAGATTTGTTACATTTTGTTCATTCACCCACTACCGGCAATTTGGGAACGCTACTAATCCCCATGCTTTTGAAGAGTACCCAGAGGAAACCCATCAAGCGTGGGGAGAACAGGGAACGCCAAGGTGGAAATCGAACCCGGACCCTGGAGGTGCAAGACCACTGTGCCGCCAACATTCGATTAATGTTCTCCCACCGTCATGTAGTCAATGTTGTGCTGATGTCATTTCATCAAAGTAATTCTAACTTTCCAAAACATCCTACTGCCAATAATTTTCTGAACATTCTGAAAATATTCTTGCTGGTGAGCGTAGATTTGCTACATTTCGATCATGAACACGGCCATGTAGCGCCTAAATTAAGGGTATGAGACAACTCGATTGACAGGACAGATGAACAACCGCATGACTACTTTTTTTTTTTTCCCAAGGCACACTGGTGAGAGTGAGATATTTTCTCTGCTGCAAACCAAACTCTTGAAATAACTTTTACATACAGTCATGTGACCACATCTTTATCTTTAAAAAGTGATTGTATAACAGCTTTCAAGTCCTGACAGCAAGTTGGATTGCAACTTTTAAAGATTATGAAACTTGGGGACCAAAAAAAAAAAGTGCATTTAAAAAAAAAAAAAAATGAAAGAGTAATTTTCTTATGACTCAGTTTCTCCCCTCAAAAAAGCTGACGTGTGAAGGTCATCACTCTATTATTAAACTGAAAGTATGTTTATAATGTGAGACCGGGTTTCTGCACAATAACTTTACGTGTAGTGCAGGAGATGTTTGCACAGCGAGCAAATACTATTTAGTGTGACATGTCGAAGCATATCACAGCTCTGCGTGTGTGTGTGTGTGTGTGTATATGTGTACATGTGTGTGTTTAACCTCCATTGGCTACTCTACATTTCTGAACCAGCAGCTAAAATGTTTATCCACGTCACCGTGTTTTCCGTTCGGTGCTGGTTTAAAATAGCAGAGCGTTGGAGGAGGTGGGTGCCTGGCCGCTGTGCTTGGCTGGCCTTCATCGGGTGACCGCTTTAAGGCTCTATCATTGGTCTAACATCTCAGGCAGACCAAGTTTAGACAGCGCGGGCTTGCTCGTGTTACCTTTACCCTGGAAAGCCTGGAGCAGCATGTGATCGTGTGCATGTGCACGGCGTCTTCGGGGTTCTGCCTCTGACCTCTGAGCGAGCGTAATTAAAAGAGGAGGTCGACCTTGTGATGATGATGCTTCTGTAGCGCAATCAGAGAGAGGTAATCAATGACATGGCATGCTTTGCTTCTGTGTTTGATGTAATAGCATGACGAGTCAATACAGCGGTCAGGGAATGGGGTGCTGCTGTGGAGCAGAGTCAAGCAGTCTGTTGTCTTCTTGTCCTCTAGCAGAATCGTTAATTGTAGTACTTTGTATTATGCTGTTATCCGTGGCGCCTCCATACACTGGCTGACACGGCGCATTTCGTCCAATGAGACAAGAGGAAGGGGCAGGTCCGAGTTTGACCTTCGAATTCGCATTGGCTACCGCGGTAAAACAAACTCGTCCGGATTAAAGCCGACCGATGTCAGTTAGCGCTACCTGTCGCTCCGCTCAGCCGGGTCAGGATTCCACAACCTCAGTTCTCTCAGAGCTCAAGGTGACATGCTTTTTGATTTGTTCTCTATTGTGAGGTGTGTGATATCTTATTCAATGTGGTGAGAAAAACCTGTAAACCTTCCTAACAGAGACCAGGACACGGGGACACGGGTCTAAACCGAACTCGTTGTAACAATTTGAGTACGATCTATAAATTTTTAATCTAATAAGGAAAATGTTTGCTCAATTTGAAAAGAATTGTCATAGTTTATGAAAAGTTTTACGTTTTCATTTGCCATGCTTTTTTACACGCGTGAAACATCTCGGCCAAGTGATAATAATAAAACTAGGTGACTGGTGAAAGGGGCAGTGTGTCCTGACTGGCTCATGCTGAACATGCTGTGTTGTGTCAACACACACACTCTTTATAGAACCATGCCTACCCAGTGTGCTTTGTGTAACACAACAGCCAGTATGACTCATCCCGAATCCTACAAGTAGGGTCATTGTGGACATTTTACATTGTCTGCTTTTAACCCAGGTTTCTGTTTCATTTTTGCTGGTTTTGACTCGAATGTACTGTAAATGCGAGCGTTATCTGTATTGGATCGTCCACGACGAGCCGAGACGCACAAATCGATTGACTTTTGGGGCTGTTGGCCGAGACCCCGCATTAGTATAAATAGTTTTATCTGTTGACTTTTCTGAGGAGATAATGGCGTGTTTAAACAAACTAAGCTCAAGTTGTAGACTTCGGATTGAATTTATTAACTTTATCCCAGGTTTCATTATAGGAAAAAAAAAAAAAAAAAGTTCTGTAAATTGTTTCAACTTTTAAAAAGTTGGAGAAAATATTCTGAGTAAATTTAGGTTTAGGAAAATACTTTATCCAGTCAAGTCAATTATTTCTATCGCCGCCTTAGTTCATGCTAGACTGTGTTTATATTAAAGATAGCCAAAACATTGTATTATTTTTCTTTGTTGTTTTAACCCATTTTAGAAATAATCAATAAAACTCTGACTTCCTGTAGTAACGATATAGAACAGTGTGGGTTTTTCAACATATAGAAACCGAGTGTCCCAGAAAAAGTTTCTATGTGACCCATGTTGTGAGCAACCGAGAGTGTTGGATGTTCAAGTCAAACCGGGACTTGTGCTAAAATTTCTTGTGAATGAAGTCGTAACATTAACAGTATGGGGTGATGAGACTCTTATCCACAGTAAAACAGGAACTCGGCTGGCAGTGTTTGGGGGCCATTGAAGGAGGTCCTGGGAGGCCAGCGGTTCAGACGTCAAGGAGACAGTCCGATCATCGCTGTGGTGTACTGAGAAAAACTTTCTACCTTGATGGTATCCAAGCACTAGTGAAACCCTGGGATGCGTATATTTATATAGTAGAGTTTTTTACTCTGATTACTGTGTCCTGTTATTCTGCGCAATCAAAAGTCTTGGTTTGGCTTGAACGGCACTCGTACAATTCCTATCTTGGTTCACACTCGGATGTGAGAACTCGAGCTAAGGTTTCTGGGTCAAAGGTAAGCAGTACAGACAAGCCACATTTAAGACAGACCGCACTCGTAACCGATTGCGATTAGGCTTACAAAACATCTGATAACTCAATCAGCAATGTGACCCTTGGTCAGTGGAGCACTTGTGAAGGTCGTGCCTTGTCAAGACATGGAGAGTTCGCGCTGTTATTAGGAACACAACAGAAAACCGAAGAGAAAATTCCGTCCACCGTTCCATTGTAATAAAGATCTGTAAGAAGGATTGTGGGAATGTGAGTCATGTTTCGCTGACCACCTGTAAGGGACAATAGCTTTGTTGGTACAGTAATTTGAGCTACAGTAAATGGCTTAAATATCGTGGTTTCGTATTTTTGTTTAGACACTTTTTTTTAATTTTTTTATGTGTAATGCTTTATGACATGTTCAAAAACCAAGCAGTTGATTATTGGTGTTGATATCTGGTGTTGTGTAAGTAGAAATGTCTTTTTATTAAATGCTCTTTCTAAAGAGGTTTACAAGTAAAAAAAAAAAAAAAAAAAGCAAGTTCTAAGAAATTGAACATGTTCCAGTAATGCTCAGCCATTATTGTGCATCACCTACCACTGGCATATTCCACAAAGATGGGACAAAAATCAATTTAATTAAGTATCATGATTCTGTCAATGTATTTTAAATATATTTATACACAGTCCCTTAGCACCTTCACCTTGCACCGCCAGGGTCTGGGTTCGATTCCCACATCGTGACCCAGTATACAAGATAAAGCAGTATACACGATGAGTGAGAATTGGGATATTTATAAAATTGCAATACTTTTTTTTTTTTTTTTTTGAAAAAAAAAAAAGTCAAATCAGCGCCTAGATATCAGAGTAATATTGTATCGGATGCTCCCTGGTGATTCCCATCCCTAATATTCTAACACATACAGTATGAATTTATAATAGAATGTCTCATTTGTCCTAATTAATAGATGTTTATGGTTGATTTTATAAAAAAAATTCCCTTCAATATTTTACTAAATTTTCCTTGAATTTCTGCATGCAACTGACATTTATATAATATATATATAACAAATAAATTGCAAAAACGTCTTGTACATAAACTTTCACAAACTCAGGGAGTCTTGTAGGACGTGACTGGTTTTCCCAACTGAATATACATCTCGTGTAAATGCTCCTGTGAATAATATTACTTGGTATCCTGCTCTATAAATAAGACGCCCTGACGCCCTCCACCGGCGGATAAACACCCACTCCGTTTATAAATTGCAGCTTTCCTTCTGCTTGTGAAACAAATTGTCGTAACTAACAACTTGCTCTCCTGTCTTGGGCGTAATGGGTGAACCTTGTTTGACTCCGCAGATCCAGTAACAGAGAAACATGCAGGCCCAGGAGCTGTTGAAGCAGCTGCGTGTGCCCGAGCTGGCAGAGATGAGGGATTACCTCCGCAGCTTGTCCACCGGTACGCTCATGGGCATGGGCGCCTTCGCTGCACTCACCACCTACTGGTACACAACTCGACCGAAAGCGCTTAAACCACCCTGTGATCTGCGCATGCAGTCCGCCGAGGTGCCGGTGAGTCTGTGTTGTGGATCGGCGTCCAGGTAGCAACTGGTTTGACTTATTCATTTTAATCAGTGATGAATTTCATGAATTGCGTGCTGTTGTTTAGGGAGGAGAGTTTGCCCGGTGCTCAATGTTAGTGGACGCTGACAAGCTCCTGTCTTTTTACTATGACGATGCTACAACCATGTACGAGGTCTTCACCAGGGGCATGCGAGTATCGAGTGAGTGAGAATAAATAAATAAATAAATAAATAAATAAATAATTTGTGATTGTTTGGTTTATGTGACATGATTTCCAGTAGTAACCAGGAAATCTGATTTGGTTTTCTTTTGCTGCTCTGATGTCCGTTTTAAAAGTGAGACTCGCTAATGTCCAGGTGGGGCGCTTTACTAAGAAACTACTTTGCTAGATGGTTTGGTAATCAGCGAGCTTGTTGACTCTAGTGTTGTTAACCACGAAAAAAAACAAAACAGGAAAAGCTTGTTTCAGACAGGGAAATCTACTCATTTGCAAGTCATTTCCAGGTTCGTGGTGTAGACGCCATATTTTAAAAGAACATATGGTGGACCTTTTAATTGTGTATATACTGTATAACTTTATTTTTAATTGCACACTCATAAGTGCGTTTTTAATGATGTACAACGGCGTCTATTGATTTTTGGAAGGAAGAATTTTTACGTGTTACCGTGTTACGGTGAAGTACGCGGAATGAAGGTGTGAGATCACGTTTATTAAGTAGATTTCAATTCTACTTCTGGCGCAGTGGTAAAGCGCTCGCCCTATCATCCGGAGATCGCGAGTTCGATTCCCGGGTGATGCTGTAACCTCTCGCAGCCGGAGGTCTAGAGAGAGCTGATTGGCCGAGCTCTCTCAGAGGGGAGGGATGAGAGGTACTTGGTGCTCCCACATTAATCACGGCTCTACAGCCAGTCAGGGGCGTCTGTGAGCTCACGCAACGGAGGGAGTGGATAGCGCTGTCCTCCGAGTGTGTTACGCCGCAAGCGGTTTGAAAAGATGCGGTCGGCTTGAGTCACGTGGTTCGGAGGAAACACGTGATGGTCTTCACCCCTCCCGGCTGAGTGGTAGCAGTAGCCTTAATGCGGGAGCCCCCTAGTGACGGGGAGGAATTGGACACGATTAAATTAGGAAGAGAAAAAAAAAAGCGATCTGTTGAATTTTGAGATGAGCTAACGATTTTTTTTTTTTTAAGTTCGAAAGTTTGTACGTTTGTTTTTTTATGATATAAGGGCTTTTTCCATTTAAGTTTCGAAGTGGCATTTCTTCTCTTCCCTTGGCCTCATAGTAGTGAAACAAAGCCTATACTGTATATTACCTCAAGCTTGGCCAAATACACAACCAATTAAAATTTGTTCAGTAGTTTTTTCACAAACAGAGAAAAAATTCCAAAAACGAAATGATTTTTTCCCAAATGTCTTCAATGTACAGACTTGTCCAGCCAACTTCACAGTTTTATTATATGTATAAATAATGACCTCACAACATTAAACAGGATGTTCAGATTACAGATATGTGTTCATTCTATTCATCTTTTTTCCCTTCTGTTAGATAACGGACCCTGTTTAGGATCCAGAAAGCCCAAGCAGCCGTATGAGTGGCTGTCCTATTCAGAGGTACGACTGCAGGAGACGTCTCCATTTGTTTAAACGTCTACTGTTCTTGCACACAGTCTTTCCCTCTACACCAGAGATTCAGTCATTCAGATTAGTTTGACATTTCAAACTAAGTAGAGCTGCAGCTGTTTCGAGAATCGGTTCTTGACTCACTGAGCATTTTAATCAAATGTTTGACAGAACTTTTAACTAGGCTAAACAGGTCAGGAGTTGCACGGTATTATTTATCGGTGTTAACCAAATCAGACACTCAATCTAACGTAACTTTACAGCATTCACGATTTCTTTCATTTCCTTTATTATGTAGAAAATTATATACAGGATATTATATATCGAGACCATATTGAAAATCTGCGATTGTTTATTCCAATTCAAATTGACTAGAATAAAAATGTGTTTAAAAATAGAATTGTGAAATATTTCAAACGAAGAAAGCAAGTTTTCAATATTCAGGATTCTGTCCTGTTTGCATGTGATATTGACCAAATTAACTGCTAAGGACAGAAGGTCAGATTTCCCTTGTGTCTAATCTAGGCTTGAGTCATAAAGCAGAAAGCCCATATATTGGATAATGACAGATAAAAATTTTTAAAAAAGCACCTTTTTGTCATTTTTAGACGTTCTACAAACAAACTACATTTCCTGCTTTTTGTTCTTTTAAAATTTTTGGATTGTCCCTGTATAGTCCTGAGGGGTCTTCAAGTCGAACCAGGCTTTCTTGTAAATGAAGGTGTAAAGCCGATGGACATTTCCAGAGGACTTCAAGCAGAGCACTCTTAGATGCAGTAAACCATTTGAATGTTTGTTTTACTCCCAATATCTGAGAGTTATTTCCACATCCCCCCCCATAAAGTCCTGACCTTGCTCCAAGCGATTTCCACATGTTAGGATAAGTAAAGGCATTCCTGGGAGGCCAGCATTTCATACATGAAGCAGGGAGTCCGATCATGGCGCCAGCGTGCTGAGAAAACGTTCTACCTCGACAGTATGCAAGCACTGTCAATGCGATTTGTCAATGCGTTGTTGCAACTCTACTTTTAAAACGGATCTAATATTGTTTTAAATAGATACAAGTTTATTATGCTGCAGTCTATTCCAGCCAGGTTACTGTTATAGTCCAAGTGAAAATGGGGAACATGTTTACAGTTTTTTTTTTGCGTTTTCCAAAGTAAAGACTGCATTTATAAAAAGGTGTGTGTGGTGTGGGTGTGGGTGTGGGTGTGGGTGTGGGTGTGGTGTGTGTGTAATATTATTCTGTATCAGTCCCACTTGCTGTAATCTGATACGAGTTCTGTGATTGTGGCGAGTGGATTATGTTATTTTTGACTTCATCCTCCTCTCAGGTTTCAGAGAGAGCCGAGAACCTGGGCTCAGCGCTGCTGCACAAAGGTCACTCCAAAAACAAAAACCAGTACGTCGGCATCTTCGCTCAGAACAGACCCGAGGTGAGACACATTAAGATCTGAGCGTCTGCCCAGACCTCGAGCTCGTTACGTAATGAAAGTCAGTTTTTAGTGGAATTTTTTGTCATTGCTACAAAAGTGTCGCGAGGTGACTGAGTGATGCTTCACAGATATATTATGACACTTAAACATCTCTTTAAAATACACCGTATATCATTAATATTGAGATTTAAATAACAATAGACTTAGTTACTGTGTTAGTTAATAAAAATATCATTGTACACGCTGAAAGAAATGAACATTTCATTTTGATATATTCTTACTAATGTCTGCCAGATAAAGCATGAACGGTAAAAGATTATTATATACTGAGTGACAATTCATTAGGAATATCTTGAGACTCATGCAGTTTTCTCACATGGATCTGTTCAGTGTTATCACAATATTGAAATAATGTTAATAATAATAATAATAATGCTGTATATTTCTCGGCAGTGGACCATCTCGGAGCTGGCTTGCTACACATACTCTCTGGTATCAGTGCCTCTGTATGACACACTGGGGACCGAAGCCATCGACTATATCATCGAAAAGAGTGTGTCCCGTTGTCATTGTCATTTTTACTACAGCAGCTTGTATATTTACAGTGCTGTGATAAACTGTTTGCCTTCTTCCTGATATTTGTTTAAATATTTGTCACACTTAAATAACAGGTTTTAATATTGCACAAAGATAACCTGAGTGAAACCAAAGTACATTTTTTTTAATGATCAAATCATTTATTAAGGGGGGTGGGGGGGGGGGGTACTGTCGCTACAGCAACAGTGGGGATTGCGTGTGGGGGGGGATTGCGTGTGGGATCCATTAAAGAGTTAACGGAATGCTTGTATATGTGTTTCAGCCGGCATCACCACAGTGGTGTGTGACTTACCGGCGAAGGTTCGTCTGCTGCTCGACTGCGTGGCTGCCAGACAGCACTCACTGAAAACCATAATCCTGATGGAGGACTTTGACTCTGAGCTGGTGGCCCAGGCACAGAAATGCGGCGTGGAGTTAATCAGCCTGAAAGATGCAGAGGCGAGTGTAGTTTGAAGTAGATTATTCACATGTATTATTTAGGTGCTTCTTGAAGGCTTTGGTAGAACTTGCAGAATGAATGAAGCTGGGTGATGTAACATTTGATCCCATTCCGTCTCGCCTCACGGCTTCTTTTTGCACTTCGCCTGACCCCCAGATGAAGTCTGTCGCTTTTGCCCCGTTTCCTTCCTTCTTTAGTGATGCTACTTCCTGTATCGTTACTAGAGATATTCTCTGAATGACTGTGTGTCTTGTTCCTCCAGGCGCTTGGGAAAGCCCGTCGGCAGCAGCCTGCAGTGAGTCTCATCATCTGCTCTTGTTTTTCTCGATTACCATACACACCGTTTCCTGCTTTTTATATGCATGAGTGGTTTGATGAGTAATTATTGACTTTTTCCTCTTTATAGCCTCCTAAGCCCGATGACATTGCTATTATTTGCTTCACCAGCGGAACGACAGGTATGTCCTACACATGCACATCGATCGGTGTTTGCTTTCCAGAGGAGGTGTGTGTTTTATAGATTTGCTAATATTTGAGTGTTTGTGTGTATACATTTGGATCGTTTTACTTTGTTCCTAATCTCTCTCTCTCTCTCTCTCTCTCTCTCTTTCTTTCTCAGGAAATCCTAAAGGAGCAATGCTCACCCATAGAAACATTTTGTCCAACGTTTCAGCATTTACCAAGATAACAGAGGTACTTTTTTGTTTTTGTTTTTTAGTTCGATCATAAAAAAAAAAAGTATAATGTGCCAAACTCTCAGGTTTGCAATTAATGTAATAAAAAGTTGATTCTTTTTCTATAACAGCAAGCCCTGACAGTGAATTTTTTTTTTTTATACAGTATAAAAAATCCCCAAACATGATATTTCCTAAAGTACAACATTTGCCCACAACACAACCTCATTTCTCCAAAACCAAAAAAAAATCTCCCCAAAAACAGTGACGGAGTGCTTAGCACTTTGGCCTTGCACCTCCAGGGTTATGGGTTCGATTTCCACCTCGCGTCTGTGTGTGGAGTTTGCGTGTTCTCCCCGTGCTTGGTGGGTTTCCTCCGGTTTCCTCCCACAGTCCAAAAACATACAGGCTACAGGTTTAATTGGCTTCCCCAAATTGCCTGTAATGTGTGTTTGTGTGTGTGTGTGATTGATTTATGTATTGGCACCTGTCCAGGGTGTATCCTGCTTCATGCCCTGGAATAGGCTCCAGGCCAGAGCTGTAATCGGGCCTTAAAAGTTAGGCCCGACGGAATTCGTCCCGAGCCCGACAAGTACATTTTGATTGACAGCTTTTTAAAAGCCCGAACCCGTTTACAGCCCGATACACACACAGCTTTTGCTAAGAATGAGTAATTTATACATGTTTTAGCATCATTTATTGATAACTAACGTATAGGCTGTAAGGCACTTGGGAGTTGGAACAAAGAAATAAAACATCTCAGCACTCTAACGTAAACTAAGACGTAAACGGCAGAGGCTCACCTCCTCAACATCCATCTTTACATCTTTCTGACCCTAATCGAAACGCATCACATGACCACTCCTTTACCGCGGCCCGAGTCCGGCCCGAGCCCGTGTAAAATGATGGAAATTAAGCCCGACCCCTCCCGACCCAACACGTCCGGTCCTGTCGGGTTCGAGCAAAGATCTTCAGGCCGTTGTGATCCTATTGTGAACCTTTTTGTGTTTTAAACTATCACTGCCAAAATAAATAAGTATAGAAAAATAGACACACAAAAATATACTTGTGTGTTATTGGTTTTATGACTCATTATCATGTTTTAGTGTCAACGTTCACTCTTTGCCCAAGCTTTGCAAAACCTATTTCTTTCTTCTTTCAGACCAGCTGTCCTTTGAGTCCCAGCGACTCGCACATCTCTTACCTGCCTCTTGCACACATGTTTGAGCGAGTGGTGCAGGTATGGACTTTATGTATACAGTAGTACTTGTAGTAATAATAATAATAATAATAATAATAATAATAACACATCTGAGTTTTCTTGTGCCTCTCAGGGGGTGATGCTGATTCACGGGGGTCACATCGGCTTTTTTAAAGGAGATATCCGCTGTCTCATGGATGACCTCATCGCCCTGAAGCCCACCCTGTTTCCTGTAGTGCCTCGTCTGCTCAACCGGATGGTCGATAAGGTTAGCTGTACATGGGTCTCGTAAATGCTTTAGTCATTATTATGAGTTCATGAGGAATTTGTAAATTTAGTTGGTCAGAACGTGTTACGACATGCAGTACACTATATTGCCAAAAGTATTCGCTCGTCTGCCTTCACGAGCATATGAACTTGAGTAACGTCCAATTCTTAATCCACAGGGTTTAATATGATGTTGGCCCCGCCCCCTTCGCAGCTGTAACCGCTTCAAGTCTTCTGGGAAGACTTTCCACAAGCTTTAGGAGTGCGTTTATGGGAATTTTTGATCATTCTTGAGGTCAGACACTGATGCCGGACCAGTCAGGTTCTTTCACACCGAACGTCTTTTATGGACGTTGCTTTGTGCACTGGTGCGCAGTCATGTTGGATCTGATGTGTGGATGGTTGCGCTTCTAGCATACCAATACTCGTCCAGCATCAGTGTCTGACCTCACAAATGTGCTTCTGGTAGAATGATCATAAACACACTCGTAAACCTTCGGTGAAAGCCTTCCCAGAAGAGTTGAAGCTGCTACAGCTGCAAAGGGGGCGGGGCCAGCATCATATTAAACCCTATGGATTAAAAATCTGATGTTCCTCAAGCAACATGAAGGCGTGCACGTGAAGGCAGGCGAGTGAATACTTTTGACAACAGACTGTACGTGATAATAGAAATGAACTTTTTTTTTTCCATCCACGTTCAATGAGATTATATGAATTGAAAGCACAAAAATATTGTGTGCAAATCGCTGCGGTATGAAAGGAATGAACTCTTCAGGACAGTGAAAAACTGTATACTGGTAACAGTGACCGAGCTTCGTGTCACAGCATTTATCTGTTGTGATTTATTCCTTACTTCGGTCTCCATTCCGAGTATGCACTAATGATTGCACTGTGTGTGTTTCAGATCTATGGCCAGGCCAACACTCCTCTGAAGAAGCGCATCTTAGAATTCGCCTTCAGGAGGAAAGAGGCTGAGATGATGAGTGGCATCATGAGGAGAAACAGTCTGTGGGATAAAATCATCTTTAAGAAAGTTCAGGTCCGCTTCATTTCATCAGCTTGAGGAAATCTATAGTTTGTCCCGTATGTTAGCTCATTAATCTTGTTCTGTATTTTAGCTGATTACAGAGACTACTGTACACCTTCCTTTTTTATATTTTTATCTTTTTTTTGTGTTTTTGTTTTGAGGACTGGAAATATCCCTGTACTTTACCTACCCTGTCTTTAGGTGTGGTTTAATATGCATGATGTGTCCGAGGACCGGTGATTCTGAATGCTGTTATTTCTGCCGCCCCCTGCAGGCCAGCGTCGGAGGCAAAGTGCGCATGATGCTGACTGGCGCTGCTCCTGTGTCTGCTCCGGTGCTGACGTTCCTGCGTGCAGCTCTGGGATGCCAGGTCTGGGAAAAGAAAGAAAGAAAAAACACTATTAGCTATTAGTTAGTCTATTACTAAATCAGTGCATAATCGTACCAGTTCATTGTGGAGTCGTATCTGATAGCCGCTGTTGAATGATATCATATTTTCAGTCTGTTCATACTGAACATGGTTTTACCAAACTTGGTACAAGTTTATTGCACCTGGTGTCGAACATGTGGATTTCTTTAAAGCTGCCGTGCTTTTTGTTGAAAGAGTACAAGGAATTCAATTGAATTGAAAGCTCCATGTTCGATATCTGCTGTGCATCATTTTTAATATTCTTTAAATCCCTTGTTTTTGTCCAGTTTTATGAAGGCTACGGCCAGACCGAGTGCACAGCCGGCTGCGCGGTCACGCTATCAGGAGATTGGACAGCAGGTAACACGTGCTCCCACATCCTGAATTGCGTATTCGGGTTTTTTTTTCCTTTTTTTTTTTTTCTGTCTCTGGTTCACGTTTCATGTTTGATTGACGCTAGGTCACGTCGGACCTCCTCTGCCATGTAACCTCGTGAAGCTGGTGGATGTTGCTGATATGAATTATCTGGCTGTGAATGGGGAAGGAGAGGTGTGTGTGAACTGGGTGTTATCACTCAAGCATGGCGTTTTTCTGTTTTGTTTTGTGTTCCTTACGATTGAGAGCCGTGTCTGGGTTCTAGGTGTGTGTGAAGGGGCCCAATGTGTTTATGGGATATCTGAAAGACCCGGAGAGGACCGAGGAGGCCATCGACAAGGACGGCTGGCTCCACACAGGAGACATTGGCAGGTGGCAGCCGGTGAGTTTTACTCTTAAAGGTTCTGTAGTTTCTTTACCAAGTTAACGCAGGGGTCTGAGATTTCCCAATGTCTGTGCGTGTGTGTTAATGCTCCAACTGAAATGCCTCTTAGATTAATTTTTTTTTATATTCCTCAATCTCTTTGTTTCACTCCTCCACCAAATGTGCTGTTGCATCTGAGGTCGGAAGTACATGTACTTTAATTGAATAGTTTTATTAGAGGATACTTCTTTTTCTGTAAATATCTGTACTTAACTACATTTCTGCATGACGTCGTGTTATTTAACCCCAATGGTTACAGAATGTACACAATCCGAATGTCTAAAAGTGACTAAACATGAATTCTGCATGATGTATCCCCTTTAAAGACCTGTGAGATCAGGGTGAACGAGGGAGTAGTTCTCTTCTTATGCCTCCATTTCATACAAACAGTATAAATCGGAGCTTTTCATAAACTTTTTAAGAGAGTTTTTGGTTGTTTCCTAAAATGACAACTCGACAATTGCTGGATTAGTTTCTGTGCTCCATTTCCACTTACATGGACGAGTCACATCGTTTTCTCAAACAGTACGTAGTCCATAGAATAAAACTTTTCGTTCCTCCGTGAAGGGCGGCACGGTGGTGTAGTGGTTAACACTGTCGCCTTGCACCTCCAGGGTGCAGGTTTGATTCCCGTCTCTTTGTGCAAGGAGTTTGTAATGTTCTCCCCGTGCTTTCCACCGCTTTCCTCCCACAGTCCAAAGACATGTAGGTTAGGTTAATTGGCATTTCCAGATGGTGTGTGTTCGTAGTGTGTGAATGAGCGTGTGCCCTATGATGGATTGCCCCCCTGTCCAGGGTGTACCCCGCCTTGTGCCCTAAGTCTCCTGGGATAGGCTCTAAACCCCCGTTGCCCTGAATACAGGATTAAGCGGTATAGATGATGAGTGAGTGAAGGTGAATTCCCCCGTAACTAAGAAATGCTTGTGTACGACACAAGAGGTAACTTGCATATTTTCAATAGCGGTGTATATTGTTATCCTTTGACAGAACGGCACTCTGAAGATAGTGGACCGTAAGAAGCACATCTTTAAGCTGGCGCAGGGGGAGTACATAGCCCCAGAGAAGATCGAGAACATTTACATCCGCAGTGAAGCTGTGGCTCAGGCTTTTGTTCATGGAGACAGCCTGCAGGTGAGGCAGGATGTACTGCGGTTCCAGTTGTGTGTCTGTAATCACTATGGTTGTCTGTGTGGTTTTTTTCCAAGATGCGCCTAAATTGATCCGAAACCAAACGTGCAACTCATAACGTGTATAAATTCCAGTTTACAATTGAGAGGTTTTTAATTGTTCCTCTTTCTCAGGCCTGCCTGGTGGCCATCGTTGTGCCTGACCCGGATTACCTGCCTGGCTGGGCGAAGAAAAAGGGATTTAACGGGTCCTATGAGGAACTCTGCAGGAGCACGGTAATGGCATGTGACAAGTTATATGGATTTCAGAAATATGATGATTACTTTCAGATAGAAATAAGGAAACATTACCTTTCCTCAGCAGGGATTCGTATTTGTAGTGCATATGATAGAACGTGGATTTTGAGGATTTTAAATTGAAATGCATTTCTTGTATACTACAATTAAAAGATATTAAGACACGCGAGAAAGTTGCTACCTAAGCTGCTTACAAACTTTCTTAGAAAGCAAACTTTCTTATACTTTCATAAAGGTCATTTGGGGTCCATGACCCATCAGCTTTGTAAATTCTAGGCTTTTCCATCAGAAACAAGAGGCTTTACGATTCCTTCACAAAGTCCTTTGACCGCTATCGAGCTCAACTCATTATAAATGGATTTCTGGAAAAACGAGGTTCTCTGTAATCACACTTCTTCTTTGTCTTTCGGCTGTTCCCTTTCAGGGGTCACCACAGCGAATCATCTGCCTCCGTCTGACCCTGTCCTCTTCATCCTCTTCTCTCACATCAACTAACTTCATGTCCTCTCTCACTGCATCCATAAATCTCCTCTTTGGTCTGACTTTTAGACCTCAGTTCCAACCTCAGCATCCTTCTACCGATATGCTCACAATCTCTCCTCTGAACATGTCCAAACCACCTCAATCTGGCCTCTCTGACTTTATCTCTAAAACATCTCACATGGGTTGTCCCTCTGATGGACTCATTCTTGATCCTATCCGTCCTCGTCACTCCCAAAGAGAACCTCAGCATCTTCACCTCTGCTTCCTCCAGCCCTGCCTCCTGTCTTTCCTTCAGTCGTAGAGCATCACTGGTCTCACCACCTTTCCTTTCATTCTCGCTGTGATACTCTTTTATCACAAAAAAAACTCCTGACACTTGTCTCCACCCGTTCCAACCTGCCTGTAATCACACACTACAGAAATATTATCTGGAGATAATCTACTGTCGGTATAGAACTTATTAGGGTAAACCCCCTCCGCTAGAGTAGTTTGTGTTCCTGAATCCTTTATTTAAAGATGTTTAATTATGTACTTGCAGGAAGTGAAAAATGCCATATTAGAGGACATTGTTAAACTGGGCAAAGAAAGTGGACTGAAGTCTTTCGAACAGGTGAGTTCTGTCAAAAACTAAATACAAAACGGGGTTCATTTCATACTTTATACTGTATGATGCCACATCACTGCTTTTCAAGTGTTGGGGATTTCTGATCTCGTGAGCTTTACACGTCTACTGTACATGTGACCTGCTCGCTAGGCTGATCTCCATGTGCTAACCTGCCCCTGTGTGTTGTAGGTGAAAGATATCACTCTGCACACAGAGATGTTCTCGATCCAGAACGGCCTCCTGACTCCAACACTTAAAGCCAAGCGCGCCGAGCTCCGGAACCACTTCAGACAGCAGATCGATCAGCTTTACTCCAAGATCCATATGTGAAAGCGGCTCCAGAACAGATTTGGATGAAGGAATGCTGACATAATGCTAACCGCCCTGTAAATCGTTTCACTCATAGTAAGCTACATAGTGACATTTGAGTGAAGTCCTCCTCCACAAGAACGACCATCTTCCAAACTGAACTGTGCCTTATCCTTTGCCTTATAAATGTCTCTATATGTATATAAATATCATATATATATATGCATAGGAATGAAGAGAACACATCATCATAGGTTTTATCCTTCAGGACTTTAAAGCTCAGATCTGACATCTCAGACGCCCTCTGTATGCTGCAATGGGTCCAGAGCCGATTCACCCAGGAGATCTGCACTGACCCTGGGTTGTTGTTGTTGTTGTTGTTGTTTTGTTTTTTTATTTAAAAAAGGCTTTACCATTTTCAAAGTAGTTGCCAAAGAGGCTGCTTGAGTGCTACACTGTGCCAAATGCTTCTACCTCCCGCTCTATAGAGGCTCAGACTCATTTCTGTATAGCTGAGACAGATAAAAACAAATGAGCTTTTGAGCTCTGATGCAATACGGTATAGAACAGACCTGATTGAATTAGATATCCGTCTTTGATGTAAGAGAAACACACTCACGATTCATGGCAGGATCTTGAAGCTATTCGTTAAATAGAGCCAAGTTTCGTACATTAAAACGGCGAAAACGTACAACTTATCATGCACATTGAAATTTTTTTTTGAATGGTTGAGCTGACAAAGCCACACTTGCACCGACTTAGAAAGACATGTTTCGTTAAGCACTCTGGGTAGTTCAGTCTGGCAGCGACTCTTCACTTGGACGTCCGTTTCATTTCACTGTTGTGTAAGGAATAGTGTCATTTAAAAAAAAAAAAAAAGCCACACATTTACTCATTTATTTTTTTTTTTTATAATGCACCTGCAGCATAAACAGTATAAGATCATCACAGATGGAATGTATATGACAAGTTTCCCAGTGCAGCTGAGAATAAAATTGAACTTTTTGTTGTAAGGCAGGTTTAGGGGCAGCTGTTTGAATTTGGTCAATAAATATCAATATATTATTCTATAATCTGTAATCAGTCGTTCTATAATATCAGGTACATTTCACATATGTAAAAAAAAAAAAAAAAGAAAGAAAAATCCTTCATACATGCTAGTTGCAAGCTTAAATGTTAACAGTTTAGTTTTTTGAGGTAACGGACGGTTAACTATGTTACTAACAGAACTTCCTCGTGCAACTTTGTCCTGATGCCAAGTGACCAACATCAAATGATGTCATGTTTTACTGTGGCATACACTTTGATCACACTCGATGCTGTGGCATCTCTCTGCTTCTCCAAATATTCTCCCTTTCTTGCAGGATCAGCATCTTAACCAGCTGAAGAACGACATAATTTGATGCAGGTCACTTGGCACTGGGACACATCGTTGTTAGTAACTTACAGTAATTTTAGTGGACATTGTAATTTAATATGTTCAAATTATTTGAATGAGAAAATCCTTTTTATTTTGTTTAGACTTTAGGAAGGAGTAGAAAAAGGAATCGTTAACTCTAATGGGGATTTCGATACTTATTTTGAAACTAAACTAGAGATTGAGGAACAACAGGATTATTTGCTAGGTTTGTTTAGGATTGTAACAAAATCTAAAATTATTATCGAGATACTAACAGAATCACAACACCGATCAAATCGTCACCTAGGTATTGTGATCATATCATAACGATTTTATAGATAATATTTGCAGATAATATTTGTGATTATCTTAACATGCTGTTCCTTTATGGATAATATATATATATATATAAAGTATATTTTTAAGAAAGCATATACTTCTCATCTACAGACATGCATGGTGGAATGTACCCGTGAACTATAGAATGACTCCTAAACTCTGCCCCTTATATCTATAATAAGATGTGAATTCAAGAACTTTCTGTGCAAGACATGGTTTATGAATATAGAGCCTCATTTCAATTTCATTTCGACTCGAATTCATGAACGTGTTCTACAAAAAAAAAAAAGAGCTTTAATACAATTCAACGACTGCCCTCAGATTTTAATGAGGAGTAACGTTTAATTCAACACTTTTCTTGTTCATTTCTCAAAAATAAAATGATTACCACTAGATACACTTACATATCTATATATTTGCAATAGAGCCTTGTGATGGTATAACATTTATATGTCATACTCTGTGTTTGATGTTCTTTTGTGGCGTGATTTCAAAAAGGATCTTTAGCATGCATTCCCTAGACCATAGCAAAACATCCTGATGTGTTGCCATTTCAAGACCGTACAGTAGCTCAGTATGGACTATTTATATGGTTTTATTTGTTATAATAATAATAATAATATCTTGATATTGATTTTGTTTTGTTTGTTTATATATGCCTGATATGAAAGTAAGAAGCATATTGCGTAAAAATGTATTTCTAGCTTCCTAGCCATTTTAGACTTGTTTTGCCTGGGTTGTTTGATTCACTCGAGTGCTAAAGCTATTTTTCTTGACCCGCTGTTCTTGTACAGTAATGCCTTCTGACAGCTTTATCTGTGAATCTGACGTCTCAACGTCCTCACTTGAATATGAAGGGACTTTGTTTAAAAGCCTGATCTCGTTAATTGAGCACGACGGTGTCCATATTGTATCAATGTGTGTTGTTTTTATTTGTGTGCGCGCGCAAATGCATTTTACAATAATTACAAAACCCAACTATTCAAACGAACAAGATTCTTGCTTGGTCATGTATATTAATGCGAGCCATTGATGATGTGTGTTGTGTAAAAGATGAACAACTATGGTACAAGTTGGTTTGGATCAATCTCCAAAAAAGGTCCTTGTAATAGTGGAACATACACTCACAAGCCAGATCTTGAGGTACACCTGTTTAAACCGTTACAACGCAAACGTGCTGGGAACGCATGATGATCAAAAACAAAGTGATAATATGGAAGCCATGGGGAGGCTTCAGACACCAAACTGTATGTGTATGATACGTCAGGTAGAAATAAAGTCATCATTACTTTCATAACGTGGAAATTGTACCGCTATTGGAATATGGGAATGACGTGGTAAAAATGTACAACTCTCAAAATGATGAATTATTATTATTATTATTATACATTTTGTCATAGAAAAGCATGTGTATCTGTGCTATTTCGTTGCCTATGCAACCAATTTTTAAATGTTTTGTTTAGTCGTGTTTGTAAAAATTCAAACGTTCACTTCATCATATTCCCTCAGTTGTACAAGGATACGTCACTCTATTGGATGTTCTCCACTGAGCGTCATGCACAACATGATTGTTGAAGGTGTTCCAGTGATGTTCTTGCACTCCTGGAGCGTCTCCATAAACTTGGAGCCGGATCGTGATTTTCCCAGTTTCACACAGAATTTCACATTCGCTCTTTGTTCTAACTTGCTGTTCATGATGCAATAGCAGATGTGGTAATAATAGTTCTCCAGGCTTACTGAAGAACATTTTTTGCTCTCAATTTTGCCAAGTTTGGTCTCTCATATTTAGTCCAGTCCCTGTCCAGTTTCAGAGGAATGTTTTTTTTGTTTGTTAAGCCACACAGTGACATATGGCATGAACCAGTGAGAAACAGGTGCAGATGGTGACAGATGATCAGACGGTGATTAGTAAACTGCTGATGCTGAATGCTGAGTGTTTGAAACAGATGAGAGGGGAAATGAGGTCGCTGCTGAGATTGTTACTGAAAGGATATTCAGATGGACACAAGTGCAGGTTGAGTTCAGTTTAATAGCAGATAAAGCAAGGAAAACAATATCCAAGAATCCAGCAATCCAACAAAACAGGCTACGGTTATTCAGCTATTTAAACTGAACATTTTATGGCCACATAATATCAGGTGTGTGTTTGAGCATTTAAACAAAACCACTGTTGTTAGTAATTTGCGGTAAAAATAAATCCTTCAATTTAAGCAACAATTTTACATTAGGCTGTAGCGCTTACAATAATTGTAATGCTCAAAGAAATATGAATAATTTGTATTTTAAATGATTATTGTTTGAAGCAAGACAGTAAGATGCTGAAAATGGCCATTTTTGGGGCACATAAAAAAATCTCTCCTAATAATAATAATAATAATAATTTTTAATAAATCAGCACCAATACTGTGTTTTGGCCATGTGTTTTTTATTCCTTTTATACTGCAGCAGTGATCAAGTGTTCATCAATTTTTGTTTAGCTAACATGGAAGTAATATGCAAAATGTGTGTGTGTGTGTGTGTGTGTGTGTGTGTGTGTGTGTGTGTGTGTGTGTGCATGCGCACAAAAAACTGGGGGAAAAAAAAACAACATTCCCTGTCTTTCGTCCTTTTTTCATCTTTGTAATTGGCTTGAATAAGTCATGCTTGTGAGTGCACATTGTTCAGAAAAATACTGCTGTAATAACTGTAATATCAGTATACAGAGCTGAATAAATCAGATTTTTGATCTAATCAGCATTAGTAATGGATGCTAATTATCCCTGCTTAGCTCATTACGTTTGACCCCAAACAATAATTTACAAAATGTATTTCTGTTCTTTTAAGCCACTTATCCTCTATTAAGCAGCTGAGAGCTATTATGTGATTTACTATCTTTAAAAAAAAAAAAAAAAGTATATTTACTGTAATGAGAAAAGTTGTAATATCTTAAGTAAATCTGTAATGTATGCAGCTGTACACATGGTGGCGACATTGAGTTGGATATTAAAAGACCTGGATGGCATCATAAAAGCAAATGTTATAAGAACACAATTATTATTATTATTATTATTATTATTTTCTTTTATAATGCATAGTTAAGCGCAAGCACATTGAAATTATATATTGAAATATTGCAAAGTTTTTTTTATTTAAAAGAAATTGGCTTATTATATATTAAATGCTCGATCACAAAATGCATAGCCTATATGACTCTGTATTACAGAATAATAAATAATGAATACTCGTCACACACAGTTCAGAAATGGGTTGTGTACTTTATATCAACGGTATTATTAAGATTCGCCACCCGTGAGCATGTCTGCAATTTTAATAAGACGTTTGTGACAGGAGAGCTAATGAAGCCTGAGACAAGGAGCTAAGGACAAACAGTGCTTTATGCTTTATAGTTGACGTTCAGTTCAACGTTTTCCAAAAATCTCCATATATTAGGGAAAATGAAAACCAACACGTTTGAGCAAAATGTCTTTTAAAATCTCACCCTTCTGGAAACTCTTTCAACAAACTTATCATCAAAGGCTGCAGGCTGACTGTCTTGGGCCTGTTCTCTGGAAGATAGGGGTACAAACATTACGAGCACTACAGCCAAGATAGCCAAATTTATTATAGCCAAGTTCTGGCCCACCTCTACCTCATCGACCTGGCCCACATACTGCATGGAATGATGGCCCATGAGTGGTCCTCTACCAGTTCCCAAATGCCAATTTTTTTTTTTTTACTATTATTATTATTATTATTATTATTATTATTATGTATTACTTTTTTTGTGCATATTTACATATTGCAGTCTAAAATAACAATAAAAAAATTACATTATTACATCACATTATTAAATGGGCAACTGAAAGTTTGTGGGGAAAAAGCAAGTAGTTCTTTAAAATCTGTCTAATTAAAAATATATTATTATAAATGATTAAAAACTATAATAATAATAATAATAATAATAATAATTATTATTATTATTATTATTATTAGTGATGCTTGCAAAGGCTTCTCACAGCCTTCCCCCCCCCCCCCCCCCCCCCCCTTCTTCTTCCATACAAAATGTGGTCCTGTATCATTTGTCATAGACCCATGAGAGAGGTGTCAAATCCAGTGGCTTATTTGGGAATAGGGTGCTATAATTTTTCTAAGGCATGCGGGGTAAATTGCACCCGCATTTGAAGAGGCTTACAAGCTGTGTCAGAATATACCCCACAAGAGGTTATAAGTTGTACCCCTGGGGCGCAAGAGGTGCCTAAATTGCCCCCCTGTGACAAATAATGGTGAAGGTACTCCCCACTGAAACTTATGAAAGAGGTGTCAAACCGAGTCGATCATCATTTCCAGAAGTGGCCCACATCCAGATGCTATCTGGGAGTTAGATGAGCCCCAGACTGGAGCATGTTCCACAACCGCCTGCAGGAATAACTGTGTGTGTGTGTCATGATGTGTGTCTGTCCATCAGTGCATTATAGTTGAGTGACGTGAATTGTGTGAATGCTGTCAATGCCATGCTATGCCAAGAAATTGACAAGACTTCATTTTTACCCTCCCTGTCTTAAAGGGATAGTTCAGGTTTTTTCAAGTCTCTTCTAAATCAAAATTGAGGTGCATATGAATACATTACCATAGGTCTTAGTCATTATAAATGTCCCTGCTCTGCAAACCGTGTGTGAAGCTAATCACTTAAAATATAATGAGGGCCAAATTCCACAACCCTCGTTCCATGCAAAGATGCATTCCAAAGTTCGGCTGAGACTCATACGAAGCGTCTGCAATCCCACTGAGTTTGTACAATGCCACTGCTTATATTTTCCCCCTTTTCTATCATTTGTTTACTTTAAAAAACATATGAAATATATTTATATTAGGACATCGCAAGGAGACACATTGCTAGGGTAGTTACAATGGTGTTTAATAGGAGAAAAGTTTTCATCAATCTCCAGCCTGATTACATAACAGTCAGATTTTGATTAAAAAAAAACACAAAAAAGAAAGAAAGAAAGAAAACAAAAAACAAAAGAGGGAGTTTGTTTTCCTCACTCATCATGTTACAGCAGCGTTAATGTCATATTAATGAAAAATCCTCTGTACAATCAGTGCAGGTGGCATAGTTTTCAGAATGCAATGCACTTACTGTATATGACAGAGTTGTCCTGAGTTACAGCAGAGACTCAGCGAATGCATGATCTAAAAGATGTCAAATGTTAAAACTCAGGAAGCATCTGTTTCATCAGATTGACCAAGAAAGAATGCAAGAGAGCTGGACAGAAGGATTAAAGTTTTGCAATGTGTCTCTCTTTAGGTGAGATTAACAGCAGGCCGTCTGTGGCATTGTGGGTAATGTAGGAAACCATTCAATTAAGTACAACATGTAAATGCAAAAGATTCCGTTTTAAAAAAAAATCAACTTAAATATAATTACAAATGAAATCTTTGACACCGTTGAAGATTACATGTAAATGTTAAATATGCATGTTAATGATAAAGGGCAAAATAATACAGTGTCTCAGTGAAAATCATATTCTGTCATAGACTTGCATGAGGAAAGGTTGAATAAATAACAGTGCATTCGTCTTTTAGGCTACAGTTACTGCCTACAACAAAGTTTCAAGCTTTCTCTCAAAAAACTTACTTTATCTCAGCTAGCATCCCACATCTAGCTTTATGACATGGTTCGCCATCGTTAAAATCTGATATTTCACCATCTTCAGCGAACCTGGGCTTATGTCTATCAAAAAGCACCAGAACAGCAAATGCTATATGCTCTCAGCCTTAAGTAAAACTTTAGTCTGATGAGTTACTGATCTTGATAGACTCAAAGTTCATTAGACTCGGGTAAATAACCAGTGGCCCAGCCGCGAGGCGCTCTGTTGAAGTTGGGCCGTTTGATCATCCTGTCCACTGTGGATCCTGGCAGATTCTGTGGCTCCGCTGCTTCAACGCTGATGGTGGAAATAACTCTCTTACTCTGAATAGGGCCCCCAAACGGCATCGCGACTCTGAGCGGGGAAAAAATGCGATAAGGATGGATGTTTATTTTGTGACTCATTCTGTGTTTTACAAGACCTTTCTGTTCATCAGGCATGTTGGCAGCAAGGTAAATGTTAAATGTGCAGGGCAAGGGTACCCCAGGGCCATGGGTGGCATATTTGCTATACACTGATCAGCCATAACAATAAAACCCATGACATTAACCACAATAATATGCAGGTTCCTCTAGCGCCCCCTCGAGGCAAGACCTCTGAGGGTGTGCTGTGCTGTCTGGCACCAGGATGTTGGCAGAAGATACTTTGGGTGCGCTGGGTTTTGGGGTGGAACATCCAAGGAGCAGACTTGATTGTCCAGTGCATCTCATGGCAGTTCAATTGGATTTAGATCTAGAAAATTTGGATGCCAGCTTAACAACATTGAACTGCTAAGCCCCTTACAATCATGAGTATTCTGATAACTTTCTATCACAGCTAGCTTTCATATCAATTGGTGCTACATTGGCTTTTCTGTGGGATTAGACCAGATGTTCTGACCAGAGGTCCCCACAGGGATAAATGGGCCTTGGGTGCCCATGATCTTGTCACTAGTTTACTGGTATATATAATTGATTATCAATTTTATTAAATTCACCTGGCTGTGTTTTGGTGTTGTGGCTGATCAGTGTCGAAAACACAACAGCGATCTGTCCTTGCCATCCCTACTTTCACCACCTACCACATTATCCCTGGAACAGAGACACCTGGTGTGCTAATGCGGAGGCTCTGAAAGGCTCGAAAGCGAGTTCTGCGTGAGTCCTGCATGAGTCTTCTGTTTTTAACATGACCTTGGTGTCTATTTCCACTCTGAGAGACTTTGATTCCCGAAAGACATCACGGAAAAGCCAATGATAGATGGCCCAGCGTTGACTCCACAGAAATCTGGCGATCACAATCTGATAGCATTGGTATCTGGTGGGTCTATTTAGGGAGGATAATCACCATGGACGGGATATCACTGAGCCGAAACCCCTAACTGACCCCTGTCGTCACTTCTCTTCGTGCTATCTACATTTGGCTTTTGTGGAGGATAAACCTTGGACACTTACTGTTAAACTCTAATGATGAAGTGGTTATTTTAAGAACGTCTTCTTCGTGGTTCTGTAGCCCTACATGGAGGGTGACAAGTGGGCCTTGCCTCTGAACCTTGCCTCTGGTCATTGTCATTCAGCTTGCAGTTGTCAGCTGTTCCTAATTTCTAATTTTGGCTTTTTCGTGGTTTCCGCAGGACAATCCTTAAGTGGATCCACCTGTCCTTGTCAATGCATATTAAATTTGCTAAGTGTAAATATAAACTTGTATGTTGTTTGTTGGGTAGATGAATGCATATCACAGTCTGTTGGGGATTTGCAAGTTTGGTCACATACCTGTTGAAGCATCTGTAGGTTGCAGGTGGAAGCTTCTCTGGTGGGGGAAGCTGGTGGTATAGAGAGGAGAGTAGCTCCTCATTGCCTCTCAGCGCCTCACTCCATGGTGAGCAATAGGATTTGGGGATTACTGTAATGTTGAACTTTTCACGAGGAAGTTCTTTCAAAGGGCCAGTGTATCCTGCAAGTGGTGTCACCAGAGAAGGAAAGACTTATTTCATCTGTCAGTTAAAAATATTCCAATCTGATTCTTTTTGGTAGTGCAGAGTATAACCATAGTATGACGTATTCCAGCTGTGGATGGGCACGGGATGACGTTTCAATGCCTTGTAATTGTATGTTTATTGGCATGAACATAATTACCGAAGAAAAGACGATAGTAAAAAACAGTTTTGACAATTGTAAAAAAGTATGATTTTGCAGCACTGTTGTTTAAAATAATGTAAAATGACAGTATCAAGATTAATGCTGTGCTGCCCAGAGCTTTACTTTGATTACTAAGCATTGGATATGGATGAGCCACATGTCGCAAACTTCCAGCCACCTAGCAGTCCCTGGTAAGCAGTTTTTACCCCAGCAACCTCTTATGCACATGATCTCATGTTCACAGATCCATTAGAAGATTAAATGAGCTTTTCATGCATGACGTACTGGCTTAGCTCAAACATGATGGGTTACTCCCCCAGGAACCTCATATGGTTTACCACACAGAAAGAAGAGACGAGACTTATTTCAGGGTCATAGAGGGAACACTAATTAGCTTATAATTATCTTATAATGTGAGCTCATATAGAAGGAATGCAAGCATATGTGTTCACTTGGCGGTAATTATAGTACTATAACTGATGTCTCTGTACACCATGTTTTACTCAAGATAGCGATTGCATAGGATTTGGCTCAGATATAATAAAATGTTATCCTTGGAACTTGCTAATTTTAATAGTTTTTTTCAAAATCTATAAATTCATAAGAGTGGCACAGTTGCTTAAGGGTTAGAGCACTGTTGCCTTGCACCTCAAGGGTCCGGGTTTGATTCCCTCCCCATGGAATTTGCACGTTCGCCCCATGCTTGGTGGGTTTCATTCCACAGTCCAAAGACATGCAGATAAGGGAGAGTGGCGGTCCCAAATTAATGAGCGTGCGAGTTTATGTATGTGTGTGTGCCCCCTGCAATGGATTGGCACCCTGTCCAGGTGGTATCCTGGGATAGGCTTCAGGCCCCTAGTGACCATGTAGTCAGGGTTAAGCAGTATAGACTATGAGTTTATATAGACTTTTTTTTTTAAATTAGCAATGCTATACTGAAATCGCAGAAGCAGAATTAAAGATACGTTCATAAGCTCCTGTGTTTGCTAACATAGCTCCTAATAAGAGAATTGTCAATAAGGAGCAGTTAGCATCATGTTAATATATACTCTCAGCCCCATTCTTTAGCTGTAAGTGGTTATCCTTTGTGGGCGAAGTATTTCTTTAATTCTGATCCGCTGCTCTACCTGGGGCAATGACGCTCGGGCTGCCTTTCTTGGAGACAGATTCCATCAGAGTGGTAACCAGACTATGTTTACCGGCTACGGGGTATGTCGGGTTCTCCTTCCCCTCTTGGGCCTGTGATGGTGTCTGGAACTGGCTCTGGGTCTGCTTCTGATTCAGGCCAGCCTATGGAAAACCATCCATTATTAGATTATTTCCTCAAAAAAGTCATTTTTAATGCAAATCCTTTGGAATGCTTGGCAAATTAATTTAGGAAGATTCAGCAGGATTCAGTTTAATTTGCAAAGTGCCTATAATTTTTTTTAAAATCGATTTTCCCAGTTTCATGACATTCTAAGTCCAGAGTCAGCTCACGTGCAGAGGTTGGCTCATGGTTATATTCATGTACTTCAGCCTTGCATTCATTTAATACCATTCACGTTTCTCTGTAACTCGGCCTGGGGGAACTACATTGTAAAATATGAACTGGATGTAATGTAGCTAGTATTTCACTGGCTTACACTGTAGGACTTAAAATAGTCCTTATTTGAGGTCCCCTTTATCTATGTTTGGTGGAATACGGTCTGAATTGTATGATGCACAAAATGTAAACTTTTTCCTGCCTAGCGACTGAAATTCACCGCACTGACACTCATCTGTTTACTCATCAACAGTATGTCATCATCGGTACATCATTCATCTCAGATTACATAACCTGATTCCAGCAGGCATGGTAGCAGGCAAGAAAACAACAGACGTCTGTCCAAAAGTAAAGACGTAGTACAGACGTAGTCTAAGTAAACGTTTATTTCACATCTCACATTGCAAGATCAACTTGAAACCCAGTCAAGCATGATTTGTAAAACTTGGTAAAAACTGGTATGCAAAAGCTGCCAGCAAGTACTTATACTGCTAGAACTGTAGCCTTGATCCAACCGTCCTCTTGGTCAAAAAAAAAAAAAAAAAAGGAAAACAACGACCTGTCTTCTTCCGAATGACCAGCAGGATCACCTTTAAACCAAGACACTCCGACACTCCACTGAGACAAACTTGTTGATTTGCTAATACCCTGTAATCTGGATCTGTCTGAGCTTTTGACATTGTGGGCCATTGGATTCTCCTAACCACTCTCTTCAACCTACGTATACCAGGCTTTGGTTTAAGTTCTATCAAACAGAAAGGTCCTATAGAGGGTTCCCAAGTCACATGAGGCAATGGAAGGTACATCACCCCAAAATCTGTTCTTCTTCACACTGTGCACCAGTTTACTGGGAGCAGTTATTAGTCATGCTCATGGTACTCAGCTCTAGCTCTTCCCTTTAGATGTCACCTTTAACTCAGCAGGCATTTCAATTGCATATATCACGATTATTCATTCATTCATTCATTCATTCATCTTGGCCACCTAGAGTCTATCCCTAGAGAATTAAAATACAAGGTGGGTACACCCTGGACAGGGTGCCAGTCCATCGCAGAGCGCACACACACACACACACACACACACACTGGGTTACTTAAGAACATAAATTAACCTACTCTGCTGATTGTGGGAGGAAACCGGAGGAAACACACCAAGCATGGGGAAAACATGCAAACTCCACGCATACAGACCTGAGGTGGGAATCAAACCCTTGCCCCTCAATGCGTGAGACCACATTGCTAACTGCTACGCCACTGTGCCACCTGTTACAATTATCTTCATCTTAAACAAACATCTAATTTGAGAACAGAGCTTCATGCCAATTCATTCCGTCCAATTAAACATATCTCTTTCACACCTACTGGTTAATTTCCTTTGGGTACTTTTGGTTTCCTTCCACAGTAGAACGACATGTGTTGTATGCTGACTGGCATTTTCAAATTACCCATAGCACATGATTCAGTGCGTGAGCGTGTGCCTGTGCCATGGATTGGCACCACATCGAGGTTGTACCTCACCTTGTGTCCTGACTTTTCTGGGATAGGATCCAAGCCGACCACAACCACACATGATTGATGGATGTAAATATAGCGTAATGTTTTGTTTGTCGTATCTGCAACATTGTTTCAGAGTAATTCCTTCAACATCATTTCATCAAAGTCATTCAGAGTGTCAAAAATGGGGGGGGTAGACAGCATCTTTACCTAATTAACATCTGTATATGACAGTGTCATGGTATGCTGGGTGCATTAGTATGTTGGGTTTGTTGTCAAGCCACCATCCAATAATCTCCAGAGTATCCCTACTTGTTGGACACGTACTTATTCAGGATGTGGAGCGGCCTGGGTTTGGATTTATTGCTGAGCTGTAATTGAGCCATGGTAAGCTCTGTCGTTCACAGTGGAAAAGTCCTACATAACTGAGTCACTCATCACGGCTTATATTCCTTTATGGACTTTGAGTTAATGATATACGTTATTGCACCTCTGCGGAGTACAAAGTATAACGGTAAATCCGCCGCAGTCCTATGCATAAGAACCAAGCGTGTGTGTGTGAACAAACAGAGTGTTTGATTTCAAAGCCTTTTTACCAAGAACTCAGTGTAGCTAAGGGTTAGGGTTAGGGTTAGTCTCTGTCTTACATATATGATGGTAGGTGCTTCTGCTGCGTTCTCCACCGTGTATTTTTCCACTCTTCTCTGCCTCTCTTGGAACATCCGGGAACCTCTGTTAGATGGCAGGTTGAGCTCGTCGATCATTACATCCTTTGGCACGCTGACCTTTTTCCCTAGTTTCAGGCCCTCTGGAACGCATACAAAAATCTTACGTTGACAAATATTCTACCATTGGATTACCCACCATTTTGTGTGTCTGCAGTTTGTTATGCACTAAAACTGCATAAATGATTTTATTTGAGCGAGGCAATACTATTCCTGATCGCTCTTTTGCACAGACACTGCGATATAAATAGACCGAAGGATGAAGAAACTGCCAGGGGAAAAAATTACTTCACAATGACGTTTGAAATTTTTGCAGCTTCTCAAGAACTTGCATCAGGGGTGGCGCGTGGATACGGTTCCCACTTCGGAGTCAGATTTAGCTGAGCTTAAGGCGCTGTGCCATGCCAAAAACAGAAAGCACAAAGCTGAGGTCACTGGAAAAATAACGCAAAACAAAACAGACAAATGTGTGGAGTGTTTCCTTGGCAGGGCCGCTCACGCGGCGGATCCGTATCCGTTTACCGGGTTCCTTGGCACTGGAAGTCGTCTGCTCACGTGACCTTGGAGCATGTGTTTGAGCATCTCGTCTGCCGCTGTCGATCAACACTACCAACACTACGAGTCGTGCGAACGTTTAATTTACTGTTGCAGAGGGAACATAAATCAGCGTCACTTCAGTCACTATGTGTTTTTTTTTTTTTTTTTTGGTGTCTCACCTCCTCGAGCTTCTCTGCTCAGTGCCCGTGCCTGTTGCTGCCATTGTTTGCTCAGGTTGGTGTTTGCAGTTTGCATCCTCTCCCCTCTGTACACAAACAAAAACGCACTGGATAAGATTGCAATCCTCTTACATTTCTCAATTCAGAAGATTCAGCATACAAGTTCTCGCATGGTCCGAACAACATCTTGACGTCTTCAGTTATCTCTTTTGGCTCTGGTGATGGTTTCTCAGACAGACAATAAGACTTACTAGTACATAACCGGACCATGCTCATTACGTGGCATTCCGTAATATTTAGCAAAATTTACATTAAATCAGGTTAAACTATTTTTATTATTAAGTTTTATTTTTCAAAGTAATGAATAGAAGTTTCTTGATGATGTTCTCACCCTAATCCTGTCAAACAGCTGCAGACAAGGAACCCTGCACACACACACACACACACACACACACACACAATAGCTCCTCACACGGCCAGGTCAATATGAGATAGTAGCCTCAGCTTACCTGTGTATGAGTGTAGAGTTTAGGGGAAGGCTGGGCACTGAGGCGTTGCTCGAGGTCTGTCTGGATCTTATGCTCAAGAGGGTTTGTATAGACTCAGACAGGCCAATTTCTGCACTTACATCAACACGGTAATTTTAGCCAAGCCACCGAGAGGCTATATGGGGTGAGGGTTTTCATCCTGACCCACCCTTGTATCCACCATAATAAAAACCTGATCCCTGCTTTTACGCATGTATGTGCGTGTGTGTGTGTGTGTGTGGTTTTTGAGGGGGGGTGTACATACTCATTAGGCTGTCGAAAACTCTGCACACACACATGAGACTGGACTGTTAAGACCAGTTGACCATACCGTCACAGAACTCAGATGTCAGTTCCCACCTGTCTCACGGGACTCTGTCATCTATCTCACTGTGTGTGCAAGACAAAATACAGTATACAAAAGCCATAGCCTCTTTGATGGGATTCATCTTCAGTAGGGTTTCAGAAGCTCCTCCAGGTGTGGGTTCCTCAAGGATTCTTTCTATCTTCAGACACAAGGGTTACAGCTATCTAATGAGAGTTTACCTACATCCTAAGACGTCATTAGAGAGCGAAATGAAACCTTTTTGTCTGTTTGTGGGCTTCTACTGTACGCTCTCAGGTTCTACTGTAGCTCCCTGAATGTTTTTTATTTGTGATTTTAAATAAACAGGGAAACGTCTGGAATATGCTTTTATATATTTAATGGTTGATTAACATGGACAGGATATCTGATTTTTAAATCAAATGAAAACTTTATTCATCACACACACAATCATAAACAGTACAACAATATGACAGTAGTAGTAATATCTTCTCTTCCTACCTCCCTGTCACCAGAATTGAGAAAGTTTAATTGTAGACATTGTTGTAAAGCACTTTAATGAATACTACTCAAGCTGAATACTCCATATCTTATAATAAGTTTTATATATATCATCATCATCATCTATACCACTTTATCCTGTATGCAGGGTCACTGGCCTGGACGGGGTGTGAATATATTGCAGGGCACACACACACACACACACACACACACACACACACACACACACACACACACACTACAGGTGATTGGGGAGCACTAATTGGCCTAATCTACATGTCTTTAGACCGTAAGAGGAAAGTACTCAGAGGAAACCCACTACACACAGGGAGACCTTGCAAACTCCAAGCACACAGAACCTGGTGGTGTAAGATGACAGTGCTGACTTCTTCTGACTTGATTGAAGTACAATTATTCAGTGGAAAAAAAATCCCACATTAAGATTTTTGAAATCATGTGTGCCATAATTATTGGCACCCCGGATGTTAATACTTCATAAAACCCCAAGACAGCACTTAATCTCCTCTTTAACATTTCACAAGACTGAAGAATACAGATAGAGGGATCTTTCTCGATCAACCAGAGTCCCGGGTCCTCTCTTATGCACAGTCGTCTTCAGCTCACCCCATAGGTTTTCAGTTGGGTTGAGGTCTGGGGACTGAGAAGGCCATGAAAGGATTTGTGTAGAGTTTGCCACATATATCTATATGAATTTATATGATATTATATTATTATATATATATTTATTTATTTATGGATGGATCCACACTTCACCATGAAAAATATATGCCTCTCTTCAGACAAGGGCTTTTGGGCTCATATTTTACAGTATATTTTTAAATATATACTGTATGTGGTTTGGCAGAAACTTGAAGCAATTTTTTTTTACACTATGTTATTTTCTACTGTGTTAAAATGTACATGAAGATGAAATGGGTTATAACTTCAACATCACACCGTTTGCACTGTAGCATACAACTCGGGATAGCTCCTTGGCTCCTCATTGAACTCCACCTTCATCTCTCCGACTCTTTACTGAAGAAGCACTTGAGCTGGAAAACATGTGCGTTTGAGAGCTGACCTGCACCAAGCTGCTCCTGGCAGATGCCCACGTATGTCAGCACCGGTTGACATCTGAACAAAGATTTAGCCCTGACACTCAACAGTACCGCTAAGTGGACCAGCTTTAAAAAAAAACGAGTACCGTTCTACAGTACCTGAAAGATCCTCCACACTGTTGTGTTCGAAGGAGACTAAATGAACTGAGGTAATCATTAAGGTCAGTTTATACTCTAGGAAAGAAGACTGTTAATTTAGTATCATGTTTTTTTTTTTTTTCATTTTGTAGTGCTAAATTAAGATAGTTGGAATGGGAGAATGTTCATAGCACATGTTCTTATTTCTTATCCAATTTTTCTCAGTCCAAATTTTTTTTTTCAGCATGTATGGTCTGCTGTGTGAGAGTCTGCACGACTTCATTAAGGAGTCGTACGGGGACGACGTGTGGAAGCTGGTGAGGGAGCGGGCAGACGTCCGACTTCATTCCTTTGTCACGCACCAGGTAAAAGACCGCATCTTTAAAATCCTCCAGCATACAGTATACTCTTTAACATTACAGAAATGGTAAGCACATACTGTAGAACAACGTATATCTACAATAGAAGTACAACGCCAACAGTGGCAGTTTTTCCCGAAGCAAGGTCTTGGTTTAATGTTCGAGAAAGTGTTTAGGATTTAATGACCACCTGTGGAAAGGTCTATAGAACCATGCGGTGGAGGAGACATTTAATTATCTGCCAAGAAGCCATGTAGCGCTGAGGCTTTGTAAAATGCATGAATTTCCAGAGAACCCAGGAAAACTAGCACGCGGATGAAAGAAACGGAAAACGGAATGAAACTTCTATCCTTAGTTTGTGCTGCGTCTGGACTATGAGATATTATGACTGCTACATTTCAATTCATACAGTACAGAATGGAGAATGAAAAATAGAGCCAATTGTTTATCTATATATCGACAGTATATTTATAAACAATTATATTATATATGAAATGTCGTTATATATTAATATAGTAATATGGTATGTGAGTGGCGTTCGAGTCAAACCAGAAACTTATTGTACAGGATAACAGAACACAGTTATGAGAGTAAAAACTCTCTTTATTTCTCTATATACAGTAATCTGCTGCTACACTAATGCACTAATCCCAGTGTTTCACTAGTGCTTGGATACCATCAAGGTAGAACGTTTTCTCATGCTAGTGCATGCTCCATGCTAAAGCCATGATCAGACATTCTGCTTCACGTCTGAAACCCTGGCCTCCCAGGAACTCCTTTAATGGCCCAAACATCTAAAATTGGCTTGGAGTGCAAGGATTTTTTCAAGGATCAGGGGTCTCATCACTGTACTGTGCCTGAAGTCTTCTGTAAACGTCAATCATATGATAAATGAGGTCAGTTAACAAAACACAATACGTAGACATAACCTGTATTATAAAATAAGTGTGTGTGTGTGTGTGTGTATATATATATATATATATATATATATATAGGTCTACAGTGAAAGTGTGATCCCACGCATAGCCAAAGCAGCGAGTGGTGTCACAGGCACTCCCTATAATGAGCTGATGAACTCCTGGGGCGTTTACTTTCTTGGTTTTGTTGGGAAGTATGGTTATGACCGCATTCTCAAGGTCAGTATTGGTCATTAATTGTCATAAATAAATACATTTATTCATGCATAATATACGGCATAATGCACTTGTATGTTATCTGTGTCTAATGTTCCTAATACTTGAAATACATACAATTATCTTTGTGTTTGTGTGTGTATGCATGCATGTTTTGTGTGCCAGGTGTTGGGTCGTCATGTGCGTGACTTTGTTAATGGTCTGGATAACCTGCATGAGTATCTGCGCTTCAGTTACCCGAAAGTACAGCCACCCACCTTCTTCTGCCAGGAGGAGTCTGCTACCGGAGTCACACTGCATTACAGGTGAGAGAGAGAGAGAGAGAGAGAGAGGTGTTCACTAGGAGCCCTGAAGGGAAAAATCAGCAGAAATCAGGACTGACTCTGTGTAGGGTTTCAGCATTGAGATCTTTATTATTATGTAAAGTAAAGTCTTTATTTTTGTCACCTATACATTACAGCACAGTGAAATTCCTTCTTCACATATCCTGGGGTCAGAGTGCAGGGTCAGCGCCCCTGGAGCAGTTAGGGCCCAACAATGGCAACCTGGCTGAGCTGGGAATCGAACCGCCAATCTTCCGATCAGTGACGCAGTGCCTTAGCCCTCTGAGCCACCACTGCCCTACATTATTGTTGTATACTTCCTCTGCTGTCAAAGGAATGAGAGCTTGACATGCATCAGCTTCTCAACAGTTTATAAATGCAATATAATAATATTTCAGTAAGTTTTGAAGGCATGATTACTGTATGATGACAATCGAGGGAAAAATTGGCACTTTCTAAAAAGGGTTTATTAGTTCTGTAATGCATTGCTTCTCAAAGCAGGATCTGGAAGGCCTAGGAAGGGCATCTGTGATTTCTTTATTTTATTACAGTGATAAAAAACACAATCCAGCATTATCAATCAATATGTTAATCCACACACTGAACTATGAATCATTCAAACACTAAAAAAGCATCTAACTTATTTAATGCATGGACCAGTGATGACAGATGATCAGGCGATCAGTATATATGATTAGTATACTCCTGATGCTGAATGCTTAGTGGTATGAATAGACGAGAGGGGAAACAAGGTCGCTGCTGAGGTTGTTACATAAACAATCTTTTAAAAAATGTATCTTAAGGCACATTGCAGCCTGTCGCAGCAAAACATTTGTTCCCATTTCTAAAGGACATCCTTTAATGAAATTTTATTTAATATGAAGAAATGAGGCGTGACTTTTTGCACAATGCTGTGTATGATCAATTGTTGAGTTCTTATATTCCTATATATTCCAAAATCAGCTGTAAGGGTTTGTGTATGTTGTGTTCATTCATTACAGAAATTGGAAATAAAATATACCAAAATATGTAGATGTTGATGAGATGCCAATGAGTGGTACAACAGAAATGATTTTGCCCCAGTCATAGCTCTACAGTAGTGAGTCCCACCCAACACCTCTAGCAGGTTGCGCTTGTGTAGGGGTCTGGGGAAGCTCAGTGGTTAAGGTATCGGATTATGATTCGGAAGGTCCCAGGTTCAAACCACAAAATTGCCACTGTGGGGCCTTAGTGCAAGGCCCTGAACTCTGGAAAAGGGCATCTGTCAATCACAGAGACACTGTTGTGTTTATCTCTGAACTCAAAAAGGGTGGATAGTGTTCTTCTTCTCTAAAGAGACTTAGCTAGTGGATGGGGATCAACAAACGACCAAATAGCTGACTTAAAAAAAATCCCCTCAAAAGAGAGAGAAAGTGATCTGTTGCTTCACTAATAAACCTAAAAATCAATCCATTAGTGAATGTAAAGATGTGTGTCTGCAGGAGCAAGCGCAAAGGCTACCTGCACTATGCTATGGGCCAGCTGAGGCAGATGGGGAAGCAGTTCTACGACACGGACATCCATGTTGAGGTTCTTTCTGAGCAGCTGGTTGGAGATTACTCTCACGTCACTATGAGGTAGGAGATCATCCTACCTATATATTCACTTCATCATTCAGCAGCATGGTGGCGCTCCAGCGGTCCTCTTTGCCTTTCAGATTGAACTTTGATAACTCTGCTTATCGCTACATCCAGAAAGAGGATGAAGAGGAGCAGGAGATTCTACCGATCACCAGTGACTTTTTCTTTGAGGTGTTTCCCTTCAACATTGTGTTCAGACAGGTACAGTATGGCTCTTCTCTTCTCTTCTCTTCTCTTCTCTTCTCTCCTGTACTTTCTTTTCCTCTTGTCTGTTCTTCTCTTGTCCTTTTCTTTTCTCTTCTTTCCTGTCCCTTCCTTTTCTCTTCTCTACTCTTCTCTTCTCTTCTCTTCCCTTGTCCTTTCCTTTTCTCTACTCTTTTCTTTTCTCGTCTTTCCTGTCCTTTCCTTTTCTCTTCTCTACTCTTTGCTTGTCCCTTTCTTTCCTCTTTTGTTCCCTTGTCCTTTCCTTTCCATTTCTCTTCTCTACTTTTTTCTTTTCTTTCTTCTCTTCTTTCCCCTTCTCTTCTCTTCTCTTCTCTTCTCTTCTCTTCTCTTATGCTTTCCTTTTCACTTCTCTTCTCGTCTCTCCTTTTTTCTTCTGATTATGATCATATTTGTGAATATTCTTCTCTTCTCTTAAATTATCATAATTTCTGATTCTACCTGTCTTATTTCTCATCTTCTACCTCATCTCTTCTCTCCCATCTCATTTTTCTTCACTTTTTTTCTCTAGTTCAAAGCAACTAAATTTTTTTTTTTAATTTTCATATCATTTCAATGCATTTTTCCCTCTTTTCGCTTTATTTTTACTTTTCTCCTCACCTCTTCTCATTTTATCTCCCTCTCTTCCCCTCTCTTGTCTTCTAGTTTTATTCTATAGCATAACATTTATTGTCCCCTACAGGACATGGTGGTGCACAACGTTGGCTCTGGTTTGGCCACAGTCTTTCCTGATCTGGATGGGAAGAAGATTTACGATGCTTTCCTCCTGGCACGCCCCCTGGTGGAGTTCACCTGGAACATGGTAAATCTTCTAGTAATTCTCCAGCCATTAAAATAATGCTGTCGTTCTTTCTAACTGCTGTCTCCTCTAACCTGTGACAGAAGGCTGTACAGAATGTTGTCCCATGTTGACTACATACAGTAGTGTTCTCTGTTTAGAGAAACTTAAAGGAGATGAGACGGATGTCTAGTTCTTCTTTACAGATCATTTCCCATCCCAACAACCTGTTTGAAATCATGTCTAAGGAGCCCGTGAAGAGGGAACGAAACCTTCATAATAGAGTCCAGAGTAAGGAAGATGCTATTTTAACCACTCACATGTTTGACCAAAGTCTTATAGTGGAATTTAATACAAAGAGCAGCATCAGCGCTGAATCCATCGTCGTATCGTCTGTTTATCACAGACTCTGATTATGAGAATGCTAAGCGCTCTGCTGACGTAGATGTGGAGCTCATGGCTTTCCAGTCCATCATTGGAGATGACTACAAAGGTCAGTCACCACATCCCCCCCCCTCCCCCCCCCCCATCCACGAATTGAACGCAAATTCCATTATATAACATAATGTTTAAGATTGAAGTCTTTTATTTCACACCAGCAAGTTCATAATGTTAATGCATTACACAGTACAAGCTTAAGGAAGCCACTCTTTGGTGTTGCTTTGACACGGCAGTGTATAAAGGATGTACTGTGTGTGTGTGTGTGTGTGTGTTTTGTTAGATGGAAACAGTGCCAATGCCATGGAGAGCTGGGGTGATGGTAGCCGCTGCCTCAAATTGAAAGGCCAGATGAGATACATGCCTGAGTGGGAGTCCATCATCTTCCTGGGGACACCTGTGTAACACACACACACACACACACACACACACACACACACACACACACACACACACATATATATATATATATATATATATATATATATTACTACTACTACTAATAAGTTAAAGAAAAGTTAAGTGGGTTAATTAATTCCAGGACATGAACGAGTTCATTCTAATTGTTTGAACACAGTTATAGCCGATTCCCCCCATAAACGTCTTTTTATCCTTAGCCTCTCTACTGGGTACAGGGAGGCGTAGATGTTCCAAAGGGTCACATTTGTACATATTTTCTAATCACTTATGATCACATTTGTAAACATTCATATTCTCAAATCACCAATGACCACATGAACTACTATTATTAATTTACTGAAGATGTTGAAGTTCTCTTAAGGTGAGTGAGAAGGACGGATAGGATAAAGAATGAGTCCATCAGAGGGACAACCCATGTGAGATGTTTTGGAGATAAAGTCAGAGAGGCCAGATTGAGGTGGTTTGGTCATGTTCAGAGGAGAGATTGTGAATATATTGGTAGAACGATGCTGAGGTTGGAACTGAGGTTTAAAGTCAGACCAAAGAGGAGATTTATGGATGCAGTGAGAGAGGACATGAAGTTAGTTGATGTGAGAGAAGAGGATGAAGAGGATGGGGTTCGATGGAGGCAGATGAGACCCCAGAAAGGGAACAGCCGAAAGACAAAGAAGAAATTATAGAATGATTTTATTCTTCAATGACTAATGCTCATATTCATTACCCATGAATGGTCATATTAACTAATCACTAAAAATCGTATCCCTTATTCACCAATGGTCATATTGATTAAGTTAAGCATGGTAAAAAGCACAAATGCCAAAATATTGTCAAAATTCTTTTGGTTATATGAGTGTGAACTTTGTATGAGTTTGCAAAACGTGTTCTCATACAGTATATGTAAAGTTCACTCTCCTTTTTAAATATTAAAAATATGTGAAGTGAAGTGGAACGATGGCATAGTGATTAGCACTTTGGTCTTTCGTACTTGATTGGTCTGCTCCGGCATATGAGGCTAAATGACATTCACAAAATTGGCTAGTGTGTGTGTTTTTGTCCTGCGATGGATCGGCGCCCAGTTCGAGGTATACTCCACCTGGGATAGGCTCCAGAACCCACGCAAACCTGTACACAGGTTAAGCGGTATAGAAGATGAATGAATGAATGACTGAATGAATAATGTGAAGTGTATCATGGTAGTTTAAAAAAACATAATTTAGGCATTAAAAAAAATATATTATTCAGACATCGTGACATACAATAGGTCGCGATTCACAATGAAACTGAAGAAAAATTTCGTTCATTAGCCACCTTAGTCATATAAATTAACCTAACTATTATTATTCAGACACTACTAATGTAGTCAACACAAAATCTTTACCACTAAGCTATTAGAGGGAGTAATACAGCAGATTTGATACGTGCACATGTTTGTGTTTGTGCACTTTGTAGAATGGAGAGTCTGAGTGCTATGTTTAAGACCGGACTCTACATTAATGACCTCAGCATGCATGACTCCAGCAGAGACCTGGTGCTGGCAGGAACCCAGCAATCTGAAGAGCTGAAACGAGCTCTCATACAGGTACCTGAAACTGTGTGTGCGTGCTTGCACCCATGCATATTTAGCATTTAAGCAGATTTTTCAAAATTTTCTACATTTAAAGAAACATTGTAATATTGCACCTAATTTCTGCTTAGGTGTTCTTATTGTGTACAAACAGTACTATATATATATAGTACAGACCAAAAGTTTGGACACACCTTCTCATTCAAAGAGGTTGAATTTGTATTATGGCAAGAAAAAAGCAGCTAAGTGAAGAAAAACGAGTGGCCATCATTACTTTTAGAAATGAACGGTCAGTCGGTCCGAAAAATTGGGAAAACTTTGAACGTGTCCCCAGGAAAGGAAGACCGAGAGTCACCTCTGCTGCGGAGGATAAGTTCATCCGAGTCACCAGCCTCAGAAATCGCAGGTTAACAGCAGCTCAGATCAGAGAGCAGGTCAATGCCACACAGAGTTCTAGCAGCAGACACATCTCTAGAACAACTGTTAAGAGGAGACTGTGTGAATCAGGCCTTCATGCTAGAATATCTGCTAGGAAACCACTGCTAAGGACAGGCAACAAGCAGAAGAGACTTGTTTGGGCTCAAGAACACAATAAAGAACACAATAAAGAAAAAAAACTCGCTTGAATGAGAAGGTGTGTCCAAACTTTTGGTCTGTACTGTATATATATATTTATTATATTATAAATTATTTTACAGGCTTCCTGAAGGACTTTGGAGCCAAGGATTTTGGCTCTCATTTTGGTCTCCGTACCTGAACAAGTTCAGAGGATTCTGTTTGTTAAACCCCGCAGTGACCTATGAATCATTCAAGCTTAAAAACCATCAACTTAATGCATGAACCAATGGGGCTGAATCAGGCCGATGATTAGTATCCTGGTGATGCTGAATGCATTGTGGTGCTGAGTGGTTGGAACAGATGAGAGGAGAAATGAGGTTGCTGCTGAGGTTGTTACAAAAACAACCAATTTTTAAATATATCTAGTCAAGTTTGTTCCATAATTTCCTTTCTATACAGGAGCAGAAAAAATCGAGCAAGCTGGAGGAGAGCATGAAGATGTTGGATTACGAGATGAAGAAAACAGACGACCTGCTGTACAGGATGATTCCCAAACCTGTGGCTAAGAGACTGCGTAAGGGAGAGCCTGCAGTGAACACGTGTGAGGTCAGAAAAAAACTCTCTTACCGCCCTGGTACTGTCTTATAGTCAAGCCTGGAACAGGGATCGTAATTTATATGAAGCACATTTAGAGTAAATGTTCGAAATACAATACAGAAGAACTGGGGCATTTTATACGCAATTAAATTTCTACACATAAGAATTTCTCGTTTTTACCATTTTCTTCTATTTAGGACTTCATTGAGTAAATCTACTGAAAGAATAATCAGTATTAGCCATTTGTTATATCAGCTACCACACAAACTAAACTGACTAATCCTGCTCACTTTTTGTCTCTTATTTTGTCTATCATTTTATAGAATCATTTTAATTTGAGTATAGTAATAGTGAGTCTACTGCACTTTACCTTTGAAAGGAATCGTGACTTTAGACGAGAGCAGAGGCAGGAGCAGTAGGGGCTTCTGTGTAGGACGACTTTTACACACTCGTGCACACACATACACACACGCACACACACACAAAAACACACGCACACACACACATACTACTGGAATCACTCCTCTAAACAGATTCATCTCCCACACTGCTACCGCCTTTTTTCCACGCATGATTACCATGATTTCCATGATTACCCACAATCCCACAGCACAAGAGAGAGAACAAACATTGGCTCAGTTATTATCACGTGATGCTCGGCAGACAAAGCATATGGTGATCACAACATGGGCAAAGCACTCGGTTATCAAAACCTTGCTTGTTTAAGTTAAAATTTATTCCAAAATTTTGCCCGTCTTGCAAAATGCTCGCAGACCAAGTTACTCGCAATCCAAGGCTCTACTGTAGCTCATTTCAATTCAATTATTATAACCTCCACTCATCCGGAAAGGTTTAAGAGTTTGGCAGTGGGGAATTGTGTTCATTCAGCTGCGAGAGCATTAGTCAGATCAGGTGCTGATGTAGTGTGAGGAGGACTGGAGTGCTCTTCGTGTCCCAGTTGATCCCAAAGGTGTTCAGGACACTCAGTTTCCACTCTAAAATGAACACACCATGTCGTTACAGAGCTTACTTTGTGCACATTGTCATGCTTAAACATGTTTTGGTTGCTTAGTTTCAGTGAAGTTTACACAGACTATCCTTTAACATTGTGTGCTTCCAACATTGTGGGTTGTGACAACAGTTTGGGAAAATCCAAATGTCTGTGTTCATCAGGTGTTTGGTACTTTTTGGCCGTAGAATGTGTATACTTTATTAGGTACAGCTTACTGCGCTGGACTCCATTTCACCTTCAGAACTTCTTCATGGCATACTGTAGATTCAGGAATGTCCTGAAAACATTCCTTAAAGATTTTGCTTCATTTTGACATGATAGCATCACACAGTTGATGCAGATTTGTCCACTGTAAATCCAAAAAGCAAATCTTCTGTTCCACCCACATGGCAAAGGTGCTCTATTGGATTCAGATCTGGTGACTGTGGAGGCCATTTAAATTCAATAAACGCATAGTCATGTTCAAGAAACCAGTTTGGGATGATTTTAGCTTTTAACATGGTGCATTATGCTAATGGAAATAGCCATCAGAAGAATGGGTACATGTGGTCGTTAAGGGTTGGAAAGAACAAAACAATGAACACTGCTAAGAAAACATCCCTCACACCATTACACCACCTCTACCATTCTGACCCTATCATCTGAATTTGGGACTCATCAGACTCAGCAGAGACTCAAACTTGTTTCCAATCTTACAATATATTGACCGATGTTGTATATTCTGAGATGCTCGTTGGCAAACCTCAGTTGTAGCAAGAGTATGTAGTCCTAGCTTTATCCTATAAATTACTGGAGGTAGAATTCTCAGTAAAGAATTCAAGAAGTCAAAGAATTCTATTTGTAAATAAACGTTTTTGCTCACATTATCACCTTAAAAAACAACAACATTTAAACAGTGTTTATTACCTAAAATCCCTTTTTCATCCCAAGTTCCATAACATCACAATCCTAATTAATTTGTGTTGTGTGTGAATGTTCATGTGTGTTCCAGGTGTTCCCAGATGTGACAATCCTTTTCAGTGATGTGGTGGGCTTCACGCGCATCTGCAGCCACATCACTCCCATGCAGGTGGTATCAATGCTCAACACCATGTATACACTGTTTGACACACTCAGCGAGAAACACAGAGTCTTCAAGGTGAACATTTAAGGTGGCAATCATGTGTCCACATGTATGTAAGTAGGTTTATTTAAGTTAATTAGCTACAGTATATCCACATGATCTTCTGTGTGTGTGTGTGTGTGTGTGTGTGTGTGTGTGTGTGTGTGTGTGTGTGTGTGTGTGTGTGTGTGTGTGTGTGTGTGTGTTCCAGGTTGAAACTATTGGAGATGCCTATATGGTTGTAGCAGGAGCTCCAGAGAAGACTAAGTACCATGCCCAAAACATCTGTGACATGGCATTGGACATGGTGCGCTCCATTGACCACCTTAAAGACCCGTCTAATGGAAACAACATTCAGATCCGAGTGGGTGTGTGGTCTCCTGGTTTTTCTGTGGTTCTATGACACATAAAAATAGAGTGTGAATTCATATTAAAAAACAAATAAAGTTTCAAAACACCGTATTGTCCATGCTGCTATTATTGTTTTGTAGTTAAAAATATGGACATGCAGCAGTTGTTGTGATGGTTAAAAATAAATATAATTAGATAAAAATATCACATGAAAAGAGACATTTTAAATGCTAGCATAATAAAAAAAAAAAGGAAAGAAAAAACTTTAAAAATGGTTTTGGCTAGACTAGATTGACTGTAGGGTTAAGTAATAATAATCTTGTTGCTAAAATGTAATGCTTTCATTGACTAAAACTAGACTAAAATATTTAAGGGTTCCTCTGACTAAAACTAGACTAAAATGTCCAGAATTTTAGTCGTCTATAAACTTGACTAAACCAAAATAGGATAAGATCGGCTAAATATGATAAAAAACTAACAGGGATGTTTATTCTGGGACTAAGACTAAAAATGAAAACAGTTGACAAAATAAAAAGTATCCTCTTATAATGGTCGTGGTACAATTTTCTGCAGATTTACAGGAAAAAAATGGAAATGAGTTTGATATATATATCATAATTATTAAATTATTGTAATTACTGAGTGCCAAGGTGACAAGGAAAAACTCCCTGAGATGACAATAGGAAGGAACCTTGAGAGGAGCCAGACTTAACGAGGAACCCATCCTCATTTGGGTAGTGGCAGATAGTGGGAGGATGGAGGCTGTTTATAATATAAAGCAAAAAGTATAAATAAGGCAGAATAAAGCTCAGATATTAACACACTGTAATGACCAGGCATTGAACTGGATGGGCTGCTAGGTCAACTTTGTCCACCAGAGGGAGCAATGTGCAGTGTGACAGCTAATTATTTCAATCTGACTCACCTGGCTGGATTTAAGGGCAACTTGCCACTTACTTAGTGAGCAGTCTTGCGGTCGTTTTATGACGTCAAGAGAAAACGTGTTACTGTAATTGTGATTGAAAAAAAAAAGTGATTTGACTAATTCTTTCTGTCTCTTAGATGGGGAAAATGCATTTGTTTTTTGTTTTCACTTTTCTGTAATTTTCTTAATGGGCTCAGTTTCACCAAGTGAAATGTGTCTCCAAGGTGTCGCCTATGCTTTAGGCAGGCTCGGACAGGAAACCAACATATTACATTTATTAGTAAAGGTGATTTGGTCTATTCTTCTGTCTCTCCCAGCTCTCCTGTTACATTACATGTGCTGCAAAGTTCTAGCAAAAGACCAATCATGCACCTAAGCTGTAAGAGTACATTCTGTTAACATCTTAGGAGACTAACAGAACAGACTAACAGAGTGGGCTAGGTCTGAATACACACCCCTTTTAACATACACGGTACACTAACAATGTTATTAATATATGTAACGCTAACCTAATCTCTCGTGATTAAAACCCACAGTCATGAGTGCTAATACCCAGGAGTGCTACAAACACTGAAAGCTGTCAAACCTATGAATAATTCAGTGATATGAATCGAAATGAACTGTGATCGCAAACCTTCAGTCCCTACATACTGTACTACTCTAGGCAACATCAGTCATCAATCACCTGAACAGATAATATTAATTTGAAATAGAACAAGAGAGAGTTTTAATCTTTAAAGTTCAGACATTGAGCTGTAACAAGCATCATGCAATGCAGCTGATCACTGAACCTCAGCACATGGACTCTTCTTTCAGGCATCCACTCTGGAATGATTGTCGCTGGCGTCGTAGGTCACAAAATGCCTCGCTATGGTCTTCATGGAGATACGGTCCACACGGCATCCGCCATGGAAAGCAATGGAAAGGTGCACAGAGACACATAGAGGGTGTATATGTTGTAGAAATAAAAAAGCGCTAATAGAGATTACATTTGATTACATGTTTTATGGTTGTATAGTCATATTCTAAGCAGACTGGGTTATTGATAATCAAGCTATGGATATAAGTCATACATGATGCTTTTAGGAACACTTTGGACATCTTTGTTGCAGCATACAAACATTATTTGATTAGTTTGTTGGATTATTGTGTGTGTGTGTGTGTGTGTGTGTGTGTGTGTGTTATAGGAGATGCACATCCAGCTAAGCAGTGCCACTTATGAGCACCTGAAGGGCAGTCACTTTATCTTTGAAAGACGTGGAACAATAACAATTAAGGTGAACAAGTGCAACTTACAAGCAATGAAAGTCAGACATTGCTTTTCAACCATGCTTCAACAGAATTATTACAAAAATAAACTCATGGAACAGGCCTGGACAAAAATGATGGTACCCCTAGAAAATACTGAAAATAATGTGACCAAAGGGACATGTTAATTCAAGGTGTGTCCACTAATTAGCATCATAGGTGTCTACAATCTTGTAATCAGTCAGTGGGCCTATATATAGGGCTCCAGGTAGTCACTGTGTTGTTTGGTGATATGGTATGTACCACACTCAACATGGACCAGAGGAAGCGAAGGAAAGTGTTGTCTCAGGAGATTCAAAAGAAAATTATAGACAAGCATGTTAAAGGTAAAGGCTATAAGACCATTTCCAAGCAGCTAGATGTTCCTGTGATTACAGTTGCACATATTATTCAGAAATGTAAGATCCATGGGACTGGAGCCAACCTCCCTGGACGTGGCCGCAGGAGGAAAATTGATGACAAATCAAAGAGACGGATAATCCGAATGGTAACAAAAGAGCCCAGAAAGACTTCTAAAGAGATCCAAGGTGAACTTCATGCTCAAGGAACATCAGTGTCAGATCGTACCATCCGTCGTTGTTTGAGCCAAAGTGGACTACATGGGAGACGACCAAGGAGGACACCATTGTTGAAAACAAATCATAAAAAAGCCAGACTGGAATATGCCAAACTACATGTTGACAAGCCACAAGGCTTCTGGGAGAATGTCCTATGGACAGATGAGACAAAAATGGAACTTTTTGCCAAGGCACATCAGCTCTATGTTCACAGATGGAAAAATGAAGCATATGAAGAAAAGAACACTGTCCCTACTGTGAAACATGGAGGAGGCTCTGTTATGTTCTGGGGCTGCTTTGCTGCATCTGGCACAGGGTGTCTTGAATCTGTGCAGGGTACAATGAAATCTCAAGACTATCAAGGGATTCTAGAGAGAAATGTGCTGGCCAGTGTCAGAAAGCTGGGTCTCAGTTGCAGGTCATGGGTCTTGCAACAGGACAATGACCCAAAACACACAGCTAAAAACACCCAAGAATGGCTAAGAGGAAAACATTGGACTATTCTAAAGTGGCCTTCTATGAGCCCTGACCTCAATCCTATTGAGCATCTTTGGAAGGAGCTGAAACATGCTGTCTGGAAAAGGCACCCTTCAAACCGAAAACAACTGGAGCAGCTTGCTCATGAGGAGTGGGCCAAAATACCTGCAGAGAGGTGCAGAAGTCTCATTGACAGTTACAGGAATCGTTTGATTGCAGTGATTGCCTCAAAAGGTTGTGCAACAAACTATTAAGTTAGGGGTACCATCATTTTTGTCCAGGCCTGTTCCATGAGTTCATTTTTTTAAATAATTCTGTTGAAGCATGGTTGAAAAGCAATGTCTGACTTTCATTGGTTAACATTAATAGAATTCTTATTTATTATTACTTTTGTCAGATTAAAGTTATTTCAGTGACCATTGTGAGTTTTTCTTTCATTGACCGAAGGGTACCAACAATTTTGTCCACGTGTGTACTAACATTTCTCGATGAGAATCAATAAGAAGATGAGAATCCATAAGAAGATAGAAAGATAGGTAAATTTTCCTCCAATAACAGAGGAGAGAAATTTCATGAAGAAAAAAATGTAAAATATAAAATCTACAAATATGTAGATTTACAGTTACAAATACTATATATTTGGAATGTAGAAAATAAATGCAATGTGCAATACAAAATGGTACAAGATGGAAAGGATATGGCGTGTAGGCATGACAGCAGTAGTATGAGTGAAACATTGAGTATAAAGTGAGGTGATGTCAGGTCATGTTATAAAATGCAAAGTTAGTCCTCATTTATGTGTAGATAAGAACCAGCAATGTGTAACTTTTGTGTCATGTGCAAATGTGCAAATGAGCAACGTGGTGAGTAACGCAGGCGTGCAGGAAACAAAGCAAGTCCAATGTGTCCTATGTGATCTTCTGGTTGAGTTCCCAAATCACAAACACAACAGAGAGAGAGAACAGTCCATTGTTGGGGTGACTGAGGTCCTTCATGATCTTCCTGGCCTTGGTCCGGCACTGCTCGCTATAGATGAAGTGCAGGTCAGGGAGCTCGGTGTGGATGATGTGCTCAGCTGATTGCACCACCCTCACCCTCTAGAGCTCCTGCATACTGCTGTTCCCAAACCAGGTTGTGATGTTTCTTGTCAGTATGGTCTCTATGGTGAAGGAGTAAAAGTTCCTAAGCACCTTGGAAGGCAGTCTAAGTCTTTGTGTCTTTAGGTGGTAGAGACACTGTCAGGTGTTCTTCATCATGGTATTGTGACAGGACCATAAGAGGTCCTGAATGATGTGAATACAAATGTAGAGGTGAACTGGAAGCTGTTCACTCTCTCCACTTGGGGTTCCGGACAGGGGCTTGGTAGATCCTCTCCTGCTTTGTGCCAAAGTCCAACATCAACTCCTTTGTCTTGCTAACGTTCAGGATGTGGTTGTTCTTCTGGCACTAGTGCACCGGGGTTTTAATTTCCCCCAGATAGGACTTCTCGTTGTTGTCAGAGATCAGGCCCAGCACCATGGTGCCATCAGCAAACCATAGTCGATGGTTTTGGAGATGGTAGTGACTCTAGTGATTGTGCTGAGTGTGAGGGAGGCTGAGACATGTCTTCCCAACCGCACTGCCTGTTGTCCATCAGTAAGGAAATTGGAAATTTGTCCAATAGCTTAATGGTGATTATGGAGGGAATTATAGTATTAAAAGCTGAAATGTAGTCAACAAACAGCATTTTAATATAATTCCCATTCCGAGTGTCCAAGTGAGTTAGTGCTGTGTGAAGAAAGTGTAAAATGGCATCATCGGTATGCAAACTGTAATGAGTCCAGTGTGTCAGATATTGAAGAGATGATGAAGTCTCTGACCAGTCAAAGGAAATTTTTTTTAAAATTTGGATTTAAAGATCATCTACATAAAGACAGATTCCAGCATGTTGTTATATTTCAGAGATAAACAGAAAAAAACAATGCTATTGATTTGATTTGCTAACACAAATGTGTATGAATGTGCAAATAAAAACATTTTCTGCAGTTTTGTTCCTCTCTTCCAGAAATTGCCTGAATCATTAAACTGGTCTAATTCTCGATTACTGAAAAAGCCTGTTACTTCAAAGACATTAAAGCTACTGTAGCAGTAGCAGAAAAATCTGCAGGCATTTCTAGCACATGGCATGTTACATACCCAAAAACACTTTCTATTTACAAGCATTAAGAATCTCACTTCCTCTGCAGGGTAATGTGGAGATCGAGACTTATTGGCTGAAGGGGAAGAGGGATAAAGACGGGAACGCGCAGGCCGCCTGCCCACAGTTTGAGGCTCAAAACATCAGCAAGACTGCCATCCCTGCTGTTGAACCTTCTGTTGAAGAAGAGGAATTGGTATAGCCATACTGTACACACTCATATAATATTTCCTTTTATATACTGTTATATAGAATGTGATAATGATTTATATTGATGCTGATAATTGTCTTTATTTTAGCTTTATATATTTATAAAATGTGTTTTGTAAAGCATACTTATAGTATTTATTAGTTCTAATATTGACGCTTTACAACCTTCAGTCTAATATAATATGCCCTTTATATCTTTATAACTATTTATAATATCCCACAACAAAGATCATACGAAAACCCGAATGGGCGTATTATTGACAGGTTGTGGAAAATGATAAACAGTGAATGGGAAAAACCTGGAGAGTCTTAACTGTGTTGGTGATGGAGCTGGTAGACGAGTGCAGACAATTGGGTGAAAAGTGGAACACGAACCAGGAGACGAGACAGGGAACCAGGAGAAGAGGCGAGGAGCAAGGAGACGAGATGAGGAACCTGGGGACAAGACGTGGAGCAAGGAGAGGAGACGAGACAAAAGCATGGAGCGAAGTTTTGGTCAGGCTGTTTCCATATGTGAGGTCAGACCCTGAGTGAGGGGAAGTGAGGTGTATATAAGGTGTGGTGCTACTGTGAATCAGGTGTCTGCTCAGAACTCGGGTGATTGGGAACGGAGATTGAGGGTGGAGCCTGGTGTTTCCGTGACAGACCTGGTGTTTCCGTGACAGACCAATATCACCCCCTCCCATCGGACCGCTCCTTAGGGCTGCTGGACCCGTCGCCGGGGTGGACGACCCCTTCCTCTGGGAGCAGGCATTTGTGGGTGTTGTTGGTGGAATTCCCTGAGGAGGTTTGAATTAGAATGTCTTCTCGTGGAACCCAACTCCTCTCCTCAGGGCCGTATCCCTCCCAGTCGACGAGATATTCGAGACAACCACCTCGGCGGCAGGACCTCAGGATTTCTCTCACAGCGTAGATCGTTTCGTCCTCTAGCTCCAGTATCGGGAGGGGGGCTGGTCTATGGGACCAGACTCTGTGAACATGGGAAAACTGGGTAAGGTTTTAGTAATGAGATGTGAAATGTAGGGTGAATCTTATATGTGTGCGGGAGACTTAACTTATATGTGACGGGGATGATCTGTGCGGTTTTCATATGATCATTGTCATCGTTTGGGTTGCCGAAGTAAATTCCGCGCGTACTCAGCCCAGGCGATGAACTGGCTCCAGGAGTGTTGGCGGTCATGGCAGAACGTACGGAGGTATCTGCGGCCCCCTTTTCCTTCGTCCATTTTGATCCCTTGCTGACTGATGTGATAACCCAGGAACTGCACGGTGGACTGATGAAAGGCGCATTTTTCAGCTTTCAGTAATAATTGATGTTGTCTGAGTTTCCGGAGAACTTGACCACATGAATGCGGTGTTCCAATTCGTTCCTGGAGTGAATGAGTATGTCATTGATGTAAATGATAACAAATTGAGTCAGAAACAATTGGAACATCTCATTCATGTAGCTTTAAAACACGGCGGGGCATTTACTAGGCCGTAGGGCGTGACTAAATACTTATAATGACTGGTAGGTGTGATGAAGGCGATTTTCCACTCGTCCCCCTCTCGTATTTGGATGAGATTGTAGGCGCTCCAGCTTTGTGATGATGCGCGCCCCCCGGAGTTGTTCCAGAGCAGTCGGGACAAGAGGGAGCGGGTAGCTGAACTTCACCGTGATTTGATTAAGGGCGTGATAATCAATACATGGGCAAAGGCCCCCGTCCTTTTGAGCCGCAATGAAAAAACACGAAGCAGCAGGGGAGGTGGATGGTCGAATACACCATTGTTGGAGAGCCTCCTCAATGTTACTCTCCATGGCTTTCTGCTCTGGAATGGAGCGAGAATAGATCTTCCCTTTGGGCACTGGTTCACCTGGATGGAGGTCAATGGCGCAGTCCCATGGCCGGTGAGGGGGCAACTGCGTGGCTTGATGAGGACAGAACACGTCTCTGAAATGGGAGTAGCACTCGGGGATAGTCACACAGGGCTGGTTGGTGGGGCTCTCCATGGATGTGGTATTAATGGAAAGGATGGGTCTTGCCTGTAGACATCGACTCCTACATTCCGATCCCCACTTCAGGATCTCTCCACTATCCCAGGAGAGGATGTGTTGGCGCTTGGCGAGCTACGGACATCATAGAATGACATCGGAGGTGGATCGTTCCAGAACCAGAAATTTTATGCGTTCCCGATGTAGCCAACCCACTCGCATGTTGATAGGAGGAGTGGTGTAACGCACCGGCCGGTGACAGAGCATATTTTGAACTGGAGGATCATGGAGGATCATGGGGATATTGAGTTGGTGACACAAACCGGCGGAGATGAAGTTGCCGGCTGACCCCGAATCCAGCAGTGCCTTTACTTTAACAGAAAGAGAGGCAGCATCAAGAACTACATGAGTGGTTAAAGGAGCCATAGTTTTACCGTGATAAGATATCTTGCTCACCAATGTCCCTTTTCTGCACAGTAAAGGCAGAGCCCTTGAGTCAGCCGGCGCTGTCTCTCAAGGGTGAGAGCCTGGAGAGTGATTGTGGGCCCACTTGCATGGGTTCTGGAATGGATCACACCCCTGTTGGGCGGAGAACTGCAGGTGGCTCGTGATGCACGAATGTTTCGGTGATGCATTCTTGGAGACGATTTCCCACCTGGATGGAGGTTCGGATGAACTGCTCCAATCCCACCGAGCCGTGAGTTGTAGTCTCAGGTGTGGATCTTATTGGTAAGCAGGGAGATTATGTATGCAATTTTAGCTTTGTCAGATGGGAACCGGTGAGGCTGCATCTCGAAGGTGAGAGAGCACTGGAGAAGGAATCCATTGCAGTTCTCCACCTTGCCACCGAAGGGCGCTGGTGCTGCCATGGGACTGGCGTAAGTGGATGGTGTCGGCGAAGAAGCGATTGTTGCCGGAATTGGTGCAGTGGAGATGAAGACTTGGCGGAGTCGTTCCACCAGCTCGAGTAAAGGTTCTGGCCCGTCGGGTTCATTGTTGTGCACCAGGTTGTGGAAAATGATAAACAGTGAATGGGAAAAACCTGTATAATCTTAACTGTGTTGATGATGGAGCTGTTAGAAGAGTGTAGACAGTTGAGTGAAACGTGGAACATGAAACAAACATGAACCAGGAGACGAGACGAGGAACCAGGAGAAGAGGCGTGAAGCAAGGAGACGAGCCGAGGACCCTGTGGACAAGATGTGGAGCAAGGAGACGGGATAAAAGCACGGAGCGAAGTTTCGTTTAGGTTCGCTCCAGAGTCTGTTTCCATATGTGAGGTCAGACGTTTAAGTGAGAGGAAGTGAGGTGTATATAAGGTGTGGTGCTAATGTGAATCAGGTGTGTGCTCAGAACTCGGGTGATTGGGAACGGAGATTGAGGGTGGAGCCTGGTGTTTCCGTCACAAATAGATAGACATAGATACTGTAGTAGTCTGACGTGGCCAGATCACACTGTTAATTCGTGCTTAGGCAGTGCTGGAAACTTGCCCACTCTGATTAAAAAACACACAAACAATAGCATCAGGACTAGAACGCATCATTTAGCTCAACTATTTATTTACATCGTTTTCCCCTACGATTAGACAAATTGTTATGCCATCTTTCCAGCTCAAGAAGATTAAAAAGCAGCCTGAAACTGCCCTATCTGGCAACACTGGCAGTGGCGAAGGATATTGTTAATTGTGATTCATTGTGATCCGTTCTGTCATGTGATGAATATTGACTCTGTTTGCAGGTGTTCCCATCAGTTACAGGTGAGGATGAAGACGACGTGAAGTCGATTCGCTCTCACCGTATTAAAATGGAGACATCCGGCAACTCTCTTGAGGAGTCCATGGAAGAGGGCCGGATAGAGGAATTGCCTGTTAGCAAGGTTGGCCTTGGTTCTTGGCTTCACAGGCACCAAAAATAATCTAACTTCTAACTTTTTAAACATATCTCTATTTTATTAAGTTATCTGGAAAAAAAAACATGTTAAGAATTTGGATTCTTTTATCAGGAAGTAAATAATAAATAAGTATTCAATAATAAATAAGGTGTTAATTAAGACAAGTTTTTAAGTACTAAAATTTTCATTGTACTGTAGACAGTCATCTGTCTCTTTTTCCTTCTCTATCTACCCATCTATCTCTCTTAGTCTCATTATAAATACGCCATGCAGGATGCCGGTCTCCAGGAGCCTCACATCGAGATGGACTCTCCAGACTTTGATGGCAGGGACTCAATCATTCAGTCTCCAGAAGGTTCCTGTGACTCTCGCTGTTCGGAGAAAAGCACCATGTGTTCCATATCCTGAAAGAGAGACTACAGTACAAGAGAGACTCGTTCCTGCCTGCGTTAATATCATTTTAGTTTAGTGTGTAAAACAGATTTAAGGGAGTGGCTTTCTGCTGAAGCACTGTATTCTGGAGGTAGTGACTTATTACTATAATACGCATTTTGTCCTTGTTACTACATTTGTGACTCAAAAATTTTAAGTGATTTACTGTAATGTTAAGTGTTTTTTTGTTTATGTGCACTCACCGGCCACTTCATTAGGTACATCTGTTCAACTCCTTGCTAATGCAAATATCTAATAACACATGGCAGAAACTCAGCTGTAGGCATGGCCAAGCAAGGGTTTGAATGGGGATGGAAGGTGGTATTTCCAGAACTGCTGATCTAACGGGATCAGCACAACCATCTCTAGAGTTTATAGAGAATAGCCTGAAAAATAGAAAATATTCAATGAACAGCAGGTGAAAATACCTTGTTGATGTGAATGGCCAGACTGGTTCGAGCTGATAGAAAGGCGGTTGTAAGCGAAATAACATGACAACCGATGCATGCTGAACAGAATGCACAACTTTGAAGCAGATGTGCTACAGCAGCAGAAGACCAGACCAGGTTTCACTTCTGTCAGCTAAGAACAGGAAACTGAGACTACAATTCACATCGACTTACCATAATTGAAAAACTGAAAATTGAAAAAATGTTGCCTGGTCTAATGAGTCTCGATTTATGCTGTGACATTCAACAACTAATGCCAGAATTTGGCATAAACAACATTAAGGCATGTTTCCATCCTGCCTTGTATTAACAGCTCAGGCTGGTTGTGTAATGGCGATATTTCTTGTATTAATAATTGTGTACCTAATAAAGTTGCCCGGTGAGTGTGTTGGATCAATAGGAATTTCAATAAATTACAATTTTTTATTTCTTTTAGTGTGTATTTTTACAAGTTTTTTTTTTTTGACTAAGTGTGCAACAGAATTAATTTTTCTGGTAATAAATTGTGACTATTAAATCAGACTTACTATTATTTACAGTATGTTGATATATTTAAATCTAGAAAAATCAAGTGTATACAATACAGTACATTATGATACATAACAGGAACACTGAGAAAAAAAAACTTTGATTATTGTTTATATTTTATTATATTTTATATATTATATTATGTTTTATTTATTATAACACTTTCATTAACTAAATTGAATTCTTAATTACAAAATCTTTTTGACATACCAAACATCTGTGTGTTGTTGTTTACGTGCTACCGTGTTATTTTATTAATGAAACATTCACCTGAAATATATATACAGAACTTTTGCAGTCTACCGCTGTGTCGATTCTTAAAACTTTTTGTAGCTTGCTAGCTAACGTTTATATATTTTAAAGTTTACATAAAAAAACATTGGTACAGAATGTCTGTGCTTGATTATTAATTCAATTCAATTTTATTTCTATAGCACTTTTAACAATGGTCATTGTCTCAAAGCAGCTTCACAGAAGTGAAAAAAAAAAAGAAACAAGTGAATTTACATGATGTACTGTATCTACAACTAAGGCAGAATTTGTACAATGATGATTAAACATCTGTAGAATTTTGTAAAGAAGTAACCGCTTATTACATGATAATCTGGTTTGAATAACTTGCCTTGAAGGTACAAGATAGGTTCCAAAGCCATTAAGGTTGTTGAAGGTTCAAGTTAGCGCAAACATAAATGACACCATATTGTCTTAAAGCAGGTGGAGTGGTCCAGTGAGAAGTAGGATTGATGAATTAAAAGATGGTGTAACCCATTTCAGACGGCATTTTCGAGAGTCACGCTGGAAGACGTACGTCTGAAGGTGGCGTCCTCTCTGTCCACAGTGACGCTCATGCCTTTAGAGCGGTCCTTAGGCGTGGGCTGCAGCGTGCAGTGGAAGCAGAAAGTGTAGAAAAAGGCCACCAGAAGCAGCAAGCAAACCATGCAGAAGATGATAATAATAATGATTATATTAACGGGCATCAACGGCTGATCGCCGCTGGAGGGAGGGTTGGGAAGCCAGGGAGGGGTTATAGTGCTATTTTCCATTTCTTCGGCTGAAACGACTTCATTTGCCATTGTAGGTACTTACTGTAAGATGAAAAACTGAATATTATGCTGAGTTTTAGAGATTAATGTGTTAAAGCATGTCTGAATTAAAGCATAGATACATAACATAACGATTGTGGCATCCATGTAAGTGCTTTTCTTTCTGTATTTGTGTATGTGCGTGTGCATGCAGGCGAGTTTGCACTAATGAGATTTGTAATTAAGGTGTTTACTGATATAACAATCGCAGTTTTAATTAAAGGGCTGCTGGTGCGACAGTCACATTTCACTCACAGTTTTTGATGTCACGGCTCATTAATTTCAATCGGTCGATGATGTCAGCGATACATTTTGATGAAAAGTTATTTTTTGGTCTCATGGTTGCTGATACCACAATTGCGTTTTGATCAAAGAGTTGCTGATGTTGCAGTTACAACAAAATAAAAATAACATTTTCATCATAAGCTTGCTACTGTCAATCTATTTGTCTAGAGGACAAAAAAAAAAATCACCTGAATGCAACAAATCAATAAACTCATGAGCATTACAGCCTCTGTGCATTCAGCTATTTTAATGAGCTGCCTTATATAGTCAATTAAAACAATCAACATCAATTACTCAGTATTTATTATATATAAAAGCCTGAGGTGCTTACATAGTGTTTTCCCCGTCACGCATACACACCATGTGATCCGCACTCGCTGTCCTGGTGTGTCAGTGAGTATGGCTGGTGGTTTGTAAAAAAAAAAAGCGTGTGTGTACTGTATGTGTGTGTGTGTGTGTGTGTGTGTGTGTGAGGAGGAGAAGACAGGAGAGGAGGGCACCATGTTAAAGAGGAAGGAGCTGTCCTCCCTGCAATCGCGGTGTTGCCATAGTAATATATGACCAGAGGCTGATAACTTAAGTGTTTGAAAGTAATGGTGTACATATGACATGTAAAAGTGTGTGTGTGTGTGTGTGTGTGTGTGTGTGTGTGTGTGTGATGAGCGTTAGAGGCAACTCTTTATGAGAATCCAGTTGTTTCTTGGTCTGTTATGAAATGCTATTTGCAACAGATAAACATCTGTTTGTTTATCTTCTGTGACACCACAATTATGTAAAATTGGAAAGCACCAATAAAAGTTGAATTTCCTCCTTCCTTCTTGAGTATATTTGTGTTGTTGCACAAAATACGACCAAATACAAAATACGAGCAAATTAAAGCTTGTGTCACCATTATTACATGCATTCAAGATTCAGCCTGAGCATGTATGTGTTTTTCAATCTATATGATATACCTGTACACATAGAGCATATTAGGACTTTGTATGAGGTCACGGCTTAGAACATGTGCACTGCACTGCAACTCTGTAGCGCTCCCTGGTGTTATAGTCCATCACTGCAGTAACCTACACTACTGGACGTTTAATATTCTAAATATTTTTAAAGAAGGGTTGCATTCATATGGACCCAATTAACACAATGCATGCTTGTGTCTGCTTTTGATTCATTTATTCATATTGCATTAAAAAAATTTTTTTTTCCTCATCTAGCTTTTAATTTAGTGTCACTCTTCCAGTTGAGACCTGGCCTACCAGGAACAAGTTACACATGCAAAAAGTCTCATTTACATATTGTTTCCTTACCTACCGGCGTGGGATACTGCAATTCAACCAATTATGCCTTGAAACTCTGAACTTTGGAGAATATGACTCTTTTCTTCTAGCTTTCTTTATTTTATTTTTAAACCAAGCTTGCTTTGGATAAGAATGTCATGCATATACAGTAAATGCAAATGTAACTACAGTAAATCACTGGGCTCTGGGTTACGCTAATTCATACTCTGTGGCCATATTTCCAAGTAGTCATAGCAACAATTCAGATAATTATAACTGTATATTTGCACACTCTAAGATTTCATTCAATCACCTTCAGCGTTGGTTACAGCACACAATATGGTGGTCAGTTCATGTGTGAAAATGATTTTCCTCATGCTCCCAGAAGCACTCTTTCACAATTTGAGTCCTGGAATACGCCCATGCCATCAGGGATGGTAAACCCTGGTCGTTCAGTACATTCATGTTGTCAGCTGACTTCTTTTTATTGCCGCATACCATTGTTGAGTCTAGACCTGAGCAACTGAAGCAACCCCAGATCATAACAGTGGACACTATACACACAGTAAAAAAGCCAACTTCTGAAAAGTTATCTAAATAAAGTATAAAAAGTAAACTGAACTAAGATATTTTTATTTGAAATGTTCAGAAATAATACTTAGTTTATTCAACAAATATGCTGCTTCAATGTTAAAAACTGTATAATACTTCAAATGTTTTGTAGAACTTACATTAAAATGTTAGTTTTTGCGTTAAAGCGTGCGTTTCTTGTTGGTGCATATGGAGCGTGATAATTTGAAACTAGACCTGGGCGATTTAATCGTTATTTTTGATTAATTCTAATTTATGGTTTATGTCGATTTTGTAAAAATTAAAATCGATTTTACAGTTTCACTTTGGTGCGGCACCGCGAGCTTCTGTAGTTTTTGTTAGTTTGTGGCAACTAAAGGAAGCTAATTTGCTCGAGCACGACTAATGTCCTCGCGCACCGCAAACAGAGCCACACTGTTATATGCTTTTAATCCAAATAAGAAGTTCATGTTTGGTTATATCGTTTTGCTTAAATAAATAATAATAAAAACCCTATAATGTCTTTTTAAATAAAAAAAAAAAAAATTATTTTAAGCAAAAAAAAAAAAAATCCTTTTAAAATTGAATTTGGTCTAAAAAAAAATTGAGACAGACCGTATTGTAATGTGTACGGACAAACTATTTTTAAAAAAAGAGCCATTTGTTTGGGCGCAGTGGTGGCTCAGTGTGTTAAGGCTCGGAGTTACAGATCAGAAGATCGGCGGTTCGAGCCCCAGCTCCGCCAGGTTGATGCTGTTGGGCTCTACTGCCTTAAGCAAGGCGCTTAAACCTGTCATGCCGTAAAAATGGCTGACCCTGCGTTCTGACCCCTGCCTACTAACAAGAAGCTGGGATATGTGAAGAATAAAGAATTTCACTGTGCAGTAATGTATGTGTGACCAATAAAGACTGACTTACAAAAAGAGACATTTGTTTTGTGGTTTATTACATTTTAATTATGAAAATAATCATGAATACATATCATGAATTTTTTTTTTTGTTATTTGTTAGGTAAACAAATATATTTATTTTGTGAGAATTGAGGATTTTAACAAAATACTTTGAGTTGCTTTGTCTTCAGACCCTGTTTGTTCAGTTAACTCGTGATAGGTTGCCTTATTATTTTAAGTTAACTCAACTTTTTTTTTTTTTTTACAGTGTACATGATGGGCACTTCGTTTCATGTGCTTCCCTTCTTACCCTTGATGACCTTTTACCATTGCCCTAATGGAAATGCCCTATGCTCCCTAGCAAATTCCAGTTAGGGATTTCTCATTTCATGATGTGTGTATGAAAATACTCTTACATTCACTATCACTGTTGTTTTATTTTTTTTACCATGCTTTTTCACCAAGTGTTTAAGTGATCTCCCTTCATAATTTTTTTTCCAACCACATTTCTTCCACAAAGTTCCAGGTTTTCATAATGTGTCAAAGATTCTTAATCTAGCAGAGGTAGAATATACAGTACATAAATAGTATATATATACTATATATATATATATATATATATAGTATATAGTATTTTATATTGCTCCAGTTTCCTCCCACAGTCCAAAGACATGCAGATTAGACTAATTAGTGTTCCCAAATTAGCCGTAGTGTGTGAAAGAACATGTGAATGTGTGTGTGTTTATGTCTGTGTGCCCTGTAATGTGTGTGTGTCTGTGTATATATATACCACAGAAATATATATTTGTTTATATCATTTAGAAATTAAATATATATTTTAATATGTTTAATTATTAGTTTTGATCCCCATAAACCATACATCAACACAAGGGTAATTAATTATTTTACATTTTATTTATTTATTTATTTATTTATCAAATCATTAAATCTATTAAATGATGTCACATAACCCTTAAGTACAACAAGAATTTCATTCCAAGGAGAAGGCATATAGAGTCCATGGAGGAAAACGATTAGATCTTGGCTTCATCAATGATTCCGTTCGCACACTACTTATCCCCGTCTCTTTCACCAGTTGCTTGTGACGGTCGCCGTGCTGTCATTGTTCTGCATCACTTGTCTCTGTTGCCTCCTGGCCTGCCTTTGAACTAATGAACGTTGAAAACAGATAGAGGGGCACGAATTAAATCTAGTACGGTACAAGTAGTAATTGATTCTAGGTGGTCTTTTATACTCACCCTCTCCTTTCTTCAGCATGACTTTCATGGTGATACCAAACATGAGGATGACAAATACGGCTCCTACTGCACAGACCAGCAGAACGGTGGCGCTTCCACTGGTATTGCCTCAGGAAAAAAAATGTCACAAATGTCCAGACGGAAATCAGACGGCAAGTAATTGATTGACTGGCTACATAACAGAAAGTGAAAGTGAGTGGGCTGGAACACATTTCACCACTTGCTCATGTAACAAGATTTATCAGTTCCAACTGGACTTCAGTCTAATAGCCTTCATCTCCCACTACTTCACATTTAAAGCAATCTAGAATCTCCTTTTTTTTTAGATCAACATGCTTCTGCATTAAACTTTTAAAAACGTTCCTTTATAATATGATCTCAATTACAAATTGTACTTCAACAAAACAGCTCTAGTGTGCACATGATGGAGGACAAAATGGAGGATCTCTCTTAGATTTTTCACACCACAATGTTGTGCATTTGCATACAAACAATCATGTGTAGTATTATGTGTTGCACCGTGGTCCTGGAGAAACAACACATACGCACAATATAGAGGGATGATAGGAAAAACCTACTGACCTGACTTGATAAGGGTGGTCACGTGCTACAATATTAAATGTAATTATACAACATTTAGTTCCGACCGAGTAATCTGATTGGACGAAAGGGATTCTATGAGTGCTGATATAGAGCATAACATCACTGGGATGTATCACTCCACGTCACAGGTGTTCTAACAATCATTAATTACACTTACTCAGTCATTCACCAGCGTGGGTGAAAGAAGAAGGCACAAGGGGAAATATAAAGTAAAATTCCTCAGGACTGTCTACCACCTCAATGCTTTATTCTCCTCACTTTTTGGTGACACGGTAGCAGTAAAAATGTATAACTACTTTCACTTCCGTTAATTACACTAACTGTTGTCACTAATTGTCGTCTCCAGGTCAATGCAAAATAACGGGTTAAAGAAACAAATAACATAAAATTTTATATACAGTGTTTCTACAGAAAAGCTTATTTATACTTACATTTGGTTGTTTCATTCAAGGAAGCACTAAAGTTTCCACATTGACTCAGAACAATACAGGTGAATGACACTTGGCTCGTATTGATATGTTGATTTATAGTACTCTGGTTGCTGTTGTTTATCTTATTGTCGCCATTCCTCCACTCAAAGCCAAGGGTCAGGTTCGGGTACAGGTTAGTATAACAGGTCATGCTCACATCAGAAGGACAGCGAATTACTGACATGTTCTTTAGTTGTACAGTGATATTACCTGTATCAACAATAGGGCAAATAGCAAATGCACATAATAATAATAACAACAACAACAACAATAATAATAATAATAATAATAATAATAATAATAATAATAATAATAAAATGAGAATATCTTGAAAACGTTCTTTTAGAAATGTATTTAAAAAGTGAAAACTCATATCCAAGATTCATTACATGTGAAATATTTCAACCCTTTTTTGTTTTAATATTGATGACTATGGCTTATGAAAAACATAAAAATCAGAAATCCAATATCTTGAGATATTAGAAAAATGTATTTCGGGTTTGAGTAAATTATTATTCATACAGTACTGTATAAATACCACGAATGGCTTGGTCTAGTTCAGTAGTCGCATGGGCAAGAGTGCTGAATGGACAATGGTCCAGAAGATGATTATCGAGGGTAAGCCACAGAAGGACATCAGAGTGAGGAATATTTATGAATAGTTGACTGGAAGGGAAAAGTGCGGCAACAGAAAGTGCAGTAGCAACGAGGCCAAGATTGTCAAGCAAACCCGATTGAACTGGGAGACCTTTATTAGGAATGGAGTGAGGCTGGAGTCAATGAATCAAGAGCCTCAACACAGACTTCTTCCGGAAATGAGCCACAATGCATCAAACTATTAATGAATAGGAGACAACATCAGAAGTGACTTTTCTGGGGAAGGGGGAAAAAAAGAAGTGGACCGTGGTTTTCAGATGAAAGTAAATTTTGCATTTCATTTGTACATCAAGGTCACAGAGTCTGGAGGAAGAGTGGAGAGGCACAGAATCCAGATTGCAGATTACAGTCCAGTGTGAAGTTTCCACAGTCTGTGACGATTTGTGTTGACCTGTCGTCTGTTGGTGTTGGTTCACTGTGTTTTATCAAATCCGGAATTCAACACTGCTGTCTATCAGGACATTTTAGAGCATTTCACGTATACATCTACTGACCAGCTTTACGGAGATGGCGTTTTTTTCCCTTTTGCAGCATGACGTAGCACACAGTGCACAAAACTACCACTAACTGGTTTGCTGATGATATTATTGTGCTTCTATCAAAGCAACCTGGTTTTCAATGATGCCTCAGCAGTGCCAGAGGCTGATCGCCTCAATGCAACGCCACATTGATGCAGTAATCCATGCTAAATAAGACCGGACCCAGTACTGAGTGCATAAATGAACATAATTTTTTAAAGTTGTATATTATAAACCTTTTATGAATTGATCTTAGTAGGTATTCTAATATTTTGAGGTATTGGATTTGAGATTTTTGATATTCAAACTTTTTCGAGATTATATAGTGCCTCCTGATGAACTCATCTCTAACTAGACAAAGTCACATTAGTCTCTGGCCAGTTGTCTGTGCACACATTCTAACGGAATCAGTGCAGGCTGACACACAGAGAGAGAGAGAGAAAATGGATCATTAACTTCTCTAATGAGACTTGCTTTTGCTTTGCTTTTTACAGTGTTATAGTAAACAGTAGTGATGGAAAGTTTGAATCATTTTAGTGACTCAGTTCTTAGAATCTCCTTCATTAAAATGAACAATTTTTTGCAGCTAAGGACATATTATGATAAACTGAATGAGCAGCTCACCATCATATCTTATAGTCTGAGTCATTCGTTCTTTTGAATCTATTGCATTACATAGTGTCTATGGGAGTCATGTGACAAAAGAACAAACGACTCGGACCAAAGACTCAAAGGTAACTACTCATTTCTGTTTCCTGTATATAATCTACAGGTTTTGTGATGCTTCGCGCATGCGCGCCCAGTAGAAAATGAACAAATCACTCTCCGAGACTACTCGTTCTTTGAGTCACATTAAAGATTCATTCAAAAAGAATGAATCGTTCATGAACGACCCATCACTTGTAAACAGTACACGCGCGCACGGATGTTGATTATACCAGTGAGAGACGAGCACTAGGACCCAGCAGGGGAGACGATTATCCACAAATCCGCAGTGCAAGGGAGAGAAAAACCGTTGGCTCAGTTGTGAACAATACGTGACGCTCGGCATCAAAACAAGAAGCTACATGATACTCGATACGTGCATACGTGCTACATGATATTCGAAAACCAAGAATTGCTCGTTTTCCAAGTCAAAATTAATAAAAAAATTTTGCTTGTCTTGCGGAACGCTCGCAAACCGCATTACTCGCATTCCGAGGTTCCACTGTATCTCATTAATATATAGTTGTTGGAAATTGATGAGAGAGGGGAAAAAGTATTGTTTGCTAACATTGAGACCTGACTGCTTCTTTTATTAAACACTGTAATAACTGTTCTAGCAGTAATAATATCCTCATAAGACCTCACTATGGCCTGCTTACAGGAATAACTGAAATATAGCACCAAGAAAAAATTAAGTGTAGGACCAGCACCTGAGTTGCTAAGCACCAGTCATATTGTAAAAATGTAGTTAACATGTTTAAGCATGGAGTTTTCCTTTAACACCATCATTTGAATCATGTCATTGTAATAGCATGCTACAAATTAGAAATGTAAAAGCTTTAATACTGACTTGGATCAAATCGTGTCCAATTCTGTGGACAGGTTTGGGACCCATCAGCTTCAACAGGAAGCAACAGGACACAGTGATGAGACAAACACAAATCAATCATCTATTAATGATTTACAGTAAAAGGAACAGTGATGAATAATATATAAAGACAGACAATCAATTAATTAATTTACCTGTCCTGGATAAAATAGAAACAGCCAGTAAATGGTCTAAAGAGAGAGAGATGAACTGGGTTTAACAATGTACTGTGCTATGAAAAAATATTTGTCCCCGTACAATAATAACTAAACATTATTAGACATAAATATGTGATTTGAGTTAAAGACATAAATATGTGATTTGAGTTAAAGTGGAGACTCACAAATTAATATAGAGATGATTAGACAAGTCAGACCTGTTACATCCATCTTTCTGCCAGGATCATCAGTGGAAACTAAACCACACCTTACATTATGTTAGATTGTAAGCTTTCAAGTACATCACCCACCATACAACAACAACAACAATAACAATAATAAAGTAGATTATTGCGTCCAAAAAAATTAGCATCCTTAAAATTATCCGGAAGTGCTCTTGAGATAAGTAAAGTACAGTAAGTTGAAATGTATAATTAAAATATGAGCAGCCATATACTGTACAATATTCACACATTAGTCACTTGAATAAAACCTGAATAAAACAGCTTTCATTTTTTAATTCTACATTTACTTCGTCCACAAACACTTCATACATATACTAAATGAAATCCTACATTGATTTAGCAGACATTTTAACGTTATAATATAACCATAATAATGTTTGTGTGAGCTGTTTTATTAAAATAATAAAATATTGCCATGTAATAAAAGGCTGGCGTTTAAACCTATTATTTAAACCTAGTATTAGGAAGCAAAAGACAAACTTAAAGGTAAATCTAAATCATTCCACAATCCTACCTTTAATGGTGGCATGTGTTTTTTGCGTGTGTGTGTTTGGGTGCGTGCGTGTCTGTGTGTGTGTATGTGTGTGTATGTGTATGTGTAAAACACTGATGTACTGTAGGTAGTACTGTGGAAAGTAAAGGAGGTGAGACATGCTTTTTATGAGCTGAATGAGTGTGTTCTGGAACTCAAGTCTGCGTTCCTGTTCTCTATGCAAATAACAGCAACGATATGATATGTAAAGTCGGTCCTGCAACAGCAAAGCATTTATAGCTATGCTGTTTTGCATATCATGGTTGTATGAAATTCTTGAAGAGAAAACATATCCAGGAAATAGAGGACGTTCTGAAGACTGACTATATTAATACACGGTACTGTATAGACATCAACGTTATGTATCGAAATAAATCGTGCTGTATAAGTGATGTGGCTGGTCAGGACACACAAAGAATGCTCCAAGTAAGGAAAACCGATGAGTGGCCAAGGCTCAGTGATACTCAAGAGTGAAGTCTGCTCCAATAGAAGCGCTACTCTGGATCAAACTGCTGAACTGGCTAACACTGGTTCCCACAGAAAGGTGTCAGAACACACACTGCATCACTGTTGGTGGCAAAAGGAGTGGGTGGTCATAATGTTATGGCTGATCAGTGTACACACGTGGACAAAATTGTTGGTACCCTTTGGTCAATGAAAGAAAAACTCACAATGGTCACATAAATAACTTTAATCTGACAAAAGTAATAATTTAAAAAAATTCTATGAATGTTAACCAATGAAAGTCAGACATTGCTTTTCAAGCATGCTTCAACAGAATTATTTTAAAAAATGAACTCATGGAACAGGCCTGGACAAAAATGATGGTACCCCTAGAAAATACTGAAAATAATGTGACCACAGGGACATGTTAATTCAAGGTGTGTCCACTAATTAGCATCACAGGTGTCTACAATCTTGTAATCAGTCAGTGGGCCTATATATAGGGCTCCAGGTAGTCACTGTGTTGTTTGGTGACATGGTATGTACCACACTCAACATGGACCAGAGGAAGCGAAGGAAAGAGTTGTCTCAGGAGATTCGAAAGAAAATTATAGACAAGCATGTTAAAGGTAAAGGCTATAAGACCATTTCCAAGCAGCTAGATGTTCCTGGGACTACAGTTGCACATATTATTCAGAAATTTAAGATCCATGGGACTGTAGCCAACCTCCCTGGACGTGGCCGCAGGAGGAGAATTGATGACAAATCAAAGAGACGGATAATCCGAATGGTAACAAAAGAGCCCAGAAAGACTTCTAAAGAGATCCAAGGTGAACTTCATGCTCAAGGAACATCAGTGTCAGATCGCACCATCCGTCGTTGTTTGAGCCAAAGTGGACTACATGGGAGATGACCAAGGAGGACACCATTGTTGAAAACAAATCATAAAAAAGCCAGACTGGAATATGCCAAACTACATGTTGACAAGCCACAAAGCTTCTGGGAGAATGTCCTATGGACAGATGAGACAAAAATGGAACTTTTTGCCAAGGCACATCAGCTCTATGTTCACAGATGGAAAAATGAATCATATGAAGAAAAGAACACTGTCCCTACTGTGAAACATGGAGGAGGCTCTGTTATGTTCTGGGGCTGCTTTGCTGCATCTGGCACAGGGTGTCATGAATCTGTGCAGGGTACAATGAAATCTCAAGACTATCAAGGGATTCTAGAGAGAAATGTGCTGGCCAGTGTCAGAAAGCTGGGTCTCAGTCGCAGGTCATGGGTCTTGCAACAGGACAATGACCCAAAATACACAGCTAAAAACACCCAAGAATGGCTAAGAGGAAAACATTGGACTATTCTAAAGTGGCCTTCTATGAGCCCTGACCTCAATCCTATTGAGCATCTTTGGAAGGAGCTGAAACATGCTGTCTGGAAAAGGCACCCTTCAAACCGGAAACAACTGGAGCAGCTTGCTCATGAGGAGTGGGCCAAAATACCTGCAGAGAGGTGCAGAAGTCTCATTGACAGTTACAGGAATCGTTTGATTGCAGTGATTGCCTCAAATGGTTGTGCAACAAACTATTAAGTTAGGGGTACCATCATTTTTGTCCAGGCCTGTTCCATGAGTTAATTTTTTAAAATAATTCTGTTGAAGCATGGTTGAAAAGCAATGTCTTACTTTCATTGGTTAACATTCATAGATTTTTTTAAAATGATTACTTTTGTCAGATTAAAGTTATTTATGTGACCATTGTGAGTTTTTCTTTCATTGACCGAAGGGTACCAACAATTTTGTCCATGTGTGTATATTTATAGATTGTATTTTGTTTCCTCTTAGTCATTTCTGGTCATCTCCCACATATATGTACTTTTTGGTACTTTTGTTGTTGTTGTTGTCTGTACATTCTGCACGATTGATGATTTGCAGTTGTACCTACATCTACCTATTGTGTTTCTACTGGATGTTTGACATTTCCTCCAGGATTAATAAAAATATCTATCTATCTATCTATCTATCTATCTATCTATCTATCTATCTATCTATCTATCTATCTAAACAGTATAAAGCGATTATTGAAAATGAGTGAGTAAGTGGAATTTTATTTTATTATGCTAATTTCCAATATTGTTTTTTTTTTTTTTTTTTTTCAGACATATTACTCACTCGCTCATTGTCTATATTGCTTGATCCTGTATACAGGGTCTATACAGGGGGGCCTGGAGCCTATCCCAGGAGACTTAAGGCGTGAGGCGGAGTACACCCTGGACAGGGTGCCAACCCATCACAAACATTTACACATTACAGGCAATTTAGGAACGCCAATTAGCCTAATCTATATGTCTTTGGACTGTGGGAGGAATATGCAGACTCCACACACAGAGACGGGAATCGAGCCTGGAGGTGCAAGGCGACAGTGCTAACCACTACACTACCTTTACATCTCAGACATACTGTATTAACAAACCTGATATTAGTTAAAAACAACTCTACACAAATATGCAAGATGTGAACATACACCATATTTGTTCATTCCTGTTTAGATTGAACTATATCATATATTATATATTTTCAAGAATGTCTGGAAGTCAAAGGGAGTTTCTAAGATGATGGATTATGGTGAGTAGATTTCATAGAGACAAATAAATAGGAATCTTATAATACCGCTTTATACTGTTAACAGAATTCTTTGTCCTAGGTGATAAAGGCACAGTGGCTTAATGGTTAGCACTCTCTTCGCTGCAGAATAAGCAGTATAGAATGTGAATGAATGAATGAACGAATGAATGAATGAATGCTTAGGTGAGTTGTTGCCTTTTAAAGCCACTAAAGGAAAGCCAACAAAATATTTACAATGTATTAATAACTAAACCTTACATGAACGAAACTGGAGCATATTTACTGCATAATTTTTATCATGAAATTATGGGTGGTTGTTTACTTTTGGCATGTTTGTTTGTGTGCATTGAGGAATTGCATTTTATTCTCTGCCACATATGACTGTTTCTCTTGTTGTCCAGCAGAGGGCGCTGCATTTCACAATTAACAAGAAAACAAAAAACAACTGTTCCATTTCCTGTCGCTAATTAGAGTACCTGCTGCCAGCACAGGTGTGGAAACTTTCTGACTTCCAGCTGATAAACACACTTACGACCCAGTTAAACAATTCAGATGAAGTTTGCAGTATTATTTTGAGCCAGCTGTTTTAACCGAGGCAATATGGTGGCAGTCAGGGCTTTAACCCGAGCTACGTCTGCCTGGATTAAGAAAAAAATCAAAGTACATTTTACTAAAATGCTTCATGGAGAGCGCAAGGTGAGTTCCTGATATACCTCCATCCACGTCACTTTTAATAAGTAGTGTGCTAAATAACAACACACTCTAAATCACTTGAGAGAAATATTACCACGAGTCTCCTATTAATATTTTAATGACATTTTTTAACGAAAAGTAATAAAATAAATTCGAGATATTCTCTGCTAGAAATATGTAATGTGATTTTTTTTTTTTTGCGTTTCCATTTCTATGCAGCATATTTCAATCAATCAATAATATAAATAGAAATACTTCTTGAACATCAACCGGCTCACTCAGAGGGCGCATGCGCAGTTTATCCGCCGGTGACGAAGCTGTTCAAGCTGCGCATGCGTAGTTTATCCACCTAGTTACAAACGTTTATATATGCTTATATCGACAGTACAGGCCTTCGCATTACACAATTACAACCAGATTCATGAATTTCAATGAGTAATACAGCTATTGGATTACATTATGTTTAAAAATATTTTCACAAATCAAAAACAAAATGCTTAAATAAAAATTTCTGAAATGTGTAGATTTGTATTTAAACTACTTTAACTGCTATGTGTAAGTTATTGTTGATGCCATTTGAGTACAGTGAACTTGTTGTCGTGTGTTTGACATGGTTTTAGCTTTGTGGCCTGGCATGTTGAGTTGCGTTGATAAAGGGGTTGGACATGATCAACAATACTCAGGTAGGCTGTGGCATTTAAATGATACCCAGTTGGTATTAAGGGGCCCAACGTGTGCTAAGAAAACATCCCCACAGCCTGAACCATTGATGCATCAGTGGTGATCAAGCTTTCGTGTAGTATGCCAAAGTCTGACCCTGCCATTCAGAAATGAAAACTCCTCAGACCAGACAATCTTCCATTGTCCAATTCATTGGTCAGCCTGTGTGAATCGTAGTATCGGTTTCCTGTTCTTAGCTGACGGGTGTTCTTAGGTGCTGCTCGGTGTTCAGTTTCAGTTCACATATACATCACTGCACAGTGAAATTCCTTATTCTTTGCATATCCCAGCTTCTTGTTAGTCGGCTGGGGTCGGAGCGCAGGGTCGGCCCTTATACGGTGACCCTGGAGTAGACCGAGTGTTCCTTATGGTCCTCACAGCGGCAACCTGCAAAGCTGGCGAAGACTTCCAGTAACTAAGAGCCTTAACACACTAAACCACCACCGCCACATTTCAAAATAATACACACAAATATCTTGTGCGTTCAACAATGCTTTTTGGCATAACTCGTTTGTAACCAGATATTTCAGTTACTGCTGCATTTTTATCAACTCGAACCAGTCTGACTATTCTCCTCTGACCTCTGGCATCAACAAGGTATTTTCTCTCAGAGAACAGGTGCTCATTGGTCACAGATCCACCTAGTGGCATGTTGGAGAAAACCGCAGAACTCTTGCAAAACCCTAATGGACATGGGAAGACTGTGCACCACAACACGCACAGATCTCAAACAGATCGTAGGATCAGACCCACATGTTGTTCCTTACCCACCCTTAATTTCCTGATCCGTTTTTGACAACTGGGGAACTCATTTGCTCATTGCAAAATACCAGAACCTCACTCATCTAACATGATTCACAGGAAGTTGCTTCATCCATTTATCAGAAAGATGACTATTCAGTGACAAGGACGTTCATTTAATTTCTATTTGACAATTTCATTATTATTATTTTTAACAGTCATACACAAGTGTTTCAGGGATTACGTCCCTTATGACCTGACCAGGATAAAGAATAACTTTAGGAATACATTATTAAACCAATATGAGGAGATCCTAAACACAAAAACTAGCTGTGTTTATATTGTCATGCTTTAGATAGCACAAATTAACTCCCTAGCTAGGCTAACATGGTCTAGCATTTCCTAGCTTTCCTGTTGGTGTAAACTTAATAAATCTGGTTTCCCTATTTTTCTCCTAAAGTTAACACTTCTTCTAAAACCATTCTTTATACTCCCTAGCAAACTGAAGCCTTTTTTTCAGATTAGCCTACTGTAAGTGTTTTTCTTAAGACTACACAGCACCATGAGTTCTACTACATGATTTTTTTACAGTTTAATTTTACTAAAGGTGTGTTCCAATCAGCCTGAAGTACCCTGCAAAGTATACTTCACAGGATGTTCAGCCCTGTTAAGTGTGATTCCAAACCGCACAGAGCGAAACTGCTCAGTTCAAAGGGAACTGCGAACAGTGTAGGGAACAACTGAACAACAGGTCTTCACTTCACTGGAAAAGGGAATGAAAAATGTCTCACAAGTCCTTGTGCCTCTCTGGAGTGTGAAAAAAAAAAAGAGCTTGAAAAAGGATTTATATATTTATCATTATTACCAAGGACAACTTTATATTAATAGGACACAATAATACATTTTTTTTGTTCAATAAAGAAATCCATAGTATTATATAGACTAGTAATCTGTAAAAATAAATAATTTCCATATATATTTAATCTATTATTATTAATAATCAATAATTTATTTACAAGTTATACACATTTAATACAGTGTTTTACCATACCCTTTCGCCTTCAGAACTGCCTTAATTCTACGTGGCATTGATTCAACAAGGTGCTGAAAGCATTCTTTAGAAGCGTTGGCCCATATTGATAGGATAGCATCTTCCAGTTGATGGAGATTTGTGGGATGCACATCCAGGGCTCTATTGGGTTGAGATCTGGTGACTGTGGGGGCCATTTTAGTACAGTGAACCCATATTGTCATGTTTAAGAAACCAGTTTGAAATGATTCGAGCTTTGTGACATGGTGCATTATCCTGCTGGAAGTAGCCATCAGAGGGTGGGTACATGGTGGTCATAAAGGGATGGACATGGTCAGAAACAATGCTCAGGTAGGCCGTGGCATTTAAACAATGCCCAATTGGCACTAAGTGGCCTAAAGTGTGCCAAGAAAAGATCCCCCCCCCCCCCCCAAAAGACCACCACCAGCCTGCACAGTGGTAACAAGGCATCCATCAATGTTCTCATTCTGTTTACACCAAATTCTGATTCTACCATTTGAATGTCTCAACAGAAATCAAGACTCATCACACCAGGCAACATTTTTCCAGTCTTCAACTGTCCAATTCTGGTGAGCTCGTGCAAATTGTAGCCTCTATTTGTAGTGGAGATGAGTGGTACCCGGTGGGGTCTTCTGCTGTTGTAGCCCATCCGCCTCAAGGTTGTGCGTGTTGTGGCTTTACAAATGCTTTGCTGCATACCTCGGTTGTAACGAGTGGTTATTTCAGTCAAAGTTGCTCTTCTATCAGCTTGAATCAGTCGGCCCATTCTCCTCTGACCTCTAGCATCAACAAGGCATTTTCGCCCACAGGACTGCCGCATACTGGATGTTTTTCCCTTTTCACACCATTCTTTGTAAACCCTAGAAATGGTTGTGCGTGAAAATCCCAGTAACTGAGCTGATTGTGAAATACTCAGACCAGCCCGTCTGGCACCAACAACCATGCCATGCTCAAAATTGCTTAAAAGAAGCAGCGACAGGTATCCAAGGTGCTTATGCTACCACGGAAGTGACATCTGCGCTGGTGATTTCACAGGGTGCTCCGAATTGTGGAGTTTTGTCGAGGGAAGCTACCTTCACAGAGATTCCTTACAAATGGAGCAGGGAGTAGGGAGCACCCTATGAAGTACACTTTGAAATGGAACTCGGCTTAAGTGTATCTCCCATCACTCTCATTCAGGATGTTTTTCCAGTGTTATTTATTCCTTAGGAATGATGGTTCACCACGCTCCTTTCCACTTTTAATACAGAGTTTTATAGTTCTTTACCTACTTTTAGTAGTTTCAACAGTCTCATTAGTTGTTTTCTTTGCATGATGTAGGACGGTAATTTTACTTAATATTTATTTATTTTTTGGCCGGTCAATGTATATTAACCTTATTATTAAAATTCATGCCATCGAGCTGTTGTATTTTCAAATCTGATTTATTAATGTTCCTGGAGTGGCAGTTCCATCCAAAGAGACACGTCTCACTAATGCTCCACATTAACTGATTTTGACATGTGTGTAATTATTGATATGGCAAGGTTTTGTACGAGTCAACACTTACTGTATTTAGGATTTATGGAAGAAGTCTGGCACTTAGAAAAAGCCAGAAGTATGGCTGTAACTAGCATACATGACATGGTAAAATTACAAAATTACAAAATTATTGTCGAGAGAATTAAATGGAGAGGCTGGTTTATAGACACTAAACTAGGAGTTATAACAATTAATTTTTTTTTCCCACACACTCATTCTACAGTACAGTGGATTTCAGTTCCTCCTCTCTCTGGTCTCAATTACTTCAGTCAGGACTTTTTGCAAAGGTAAAGTGCTGGTTATTTTGACTTTATATTTTGTATTAATTATTTTTGGGTTGTGGAAGGAATCATCGGAGTCTCCATTATTTCTTATAGGGGAAATTTGCTTTGATATACAAATGTTTTGATCTTCAGACCCCCTTCCAGAACGAATTATGCTCACAATTCAAGGTTCCACTGTAACACTTATCATGTTTACATTACCGGGGAGGCCTGGTGCTTATCCCAGGGAACTTGGGGCATGAGGCAGGGTACACTGTGGACAGGGTGCCAATCCATTTTACGGCACACACGCAGTTTGGAAATGCTAATTAGCATAATCTGCATGTCTTTCGGCTGTGGGAGGAAACCAGAATACCCAGAGGAAATCCACCAAGCACAAGGAGAATCTGAACCCGAAGGAGGGTCTCGCACCCTCAACCCAGGAGGCCCCAGTTCTAACCACTACACCACTGTGCCGCCCACTACCTTTCTTCTCAGACGTTAAATGTAACTAAAAATAGTTAGTAGTAGTAGTGTTATTTAATATATAGAAATAAACTACCACAGGGAGCACTGTTATTAGAAAGTAATCAGCTTTGCAGTGGTACAAGTACTGTAACTCTGCTACATGTTCACCCATATCCTTCCTCATCACAAATAAGTTCTTGTAACAGCATGCTGCTTTATTCCTTGTAATCGTAACAGTTTAACTATACAGTAGTTAGTCTACAATGGGTATAAAAAATATGAATAAGAACTATGTGAGATCTTGTAGCACAACCTTTCCCACAATATATTAACCATCTATGGGACATCCTTGCTGATGAATCAGAAGGTTGAGTGTGTGTGGGGTGTGTGCATGTGTGAGTGGTGATGCCGATGTGCCTGGAGGGCCCGACTTTGGCTTGTGGTTACATGTTTAGGTTCCTTTATATTGCAGCTCATAACAAGGAGTTGCTCAACAAGGTCAAGAACGAGTTTTGTTTCAGTCAGAGCAGCCACTTCCCTTTGCGGTGTGTTGCTATGGCAAGACTTCCCTTCGGAACAGGAAGTGACGAGCCGTGCGAAGTAACGGGGCGTGAAGTAAGAGTGCAGGGTGTGCTCGCTTTCTGGTGAGGTGTCCTCGCTCGCTGCTGGATTGAGCCATGGCCAACAAACTGAAAACTCTGGCAGTGCCAGCCAGCAATCTGGTAAGTAGAAACCTGGGTTAAATTTATACTTTTTTTTCCTTCTTTGTCAATAAATCAATAAATTGCAGGACGTTTTGAATCTCTGAGAAGAGTTGAACTGGAAGCAGTTTTGGGGCACCTCGACAGCTTCACCAGCCTGACATTGATGATCGATTTACAGTTGAGGCTTGCTGTCACAGATTTGTCAAGCTCCAAGGAGTGGTCGATGCACTTATTTCTGTTTACTGGCAATAAAACCCCTCAACATGGGGTGAAAATAAATGGTTAGAGCAGAAACTTGACACACTTGGTTAATTTGGTTGCATTTTAAGGATGTGAAAAACGAAGACTGAATGTCTGGGTTCAATAACAACAACAACAAAAATACATAACTGTATGATCGTAATGTTTAACGCTGATCAGGACATACAGTACTATAGTGTTTGTTTCTGTGTAGATACTGTATGAGGAGATCTGAATTTCATCACTTGGTCATGCTTTACAGTATGTCGAGTACAAAAGTTTGTGCGCCCTTATCTATTTCTACCTGTAATCGGTCTCTAATACACTGTAGGCTCAAGCTTTGCCCATCATATTTGGTTACATGGCTAGAATTAGTGTATTTTTCATATCGTATCTGCACTACCCTGCCTCTTTTAAGGCTGTAGATAGATTTGTACAGTAGGTGGACTTTTACTCCGATTTTACTGCTTTTGAACAGTAGGACACGCCCACGTGCCAGTTTGTAATTCTGTGTTTTGTTGTAGATAAAATGTAAAACAGACAGTCATGCTTCTTCTCCTGAAACATGGTGTGTGTGTGTGTGAACATTTGCACTAGACTGTAACTTTTGCTGCAAAACCATGAGGCTACAATGGGCTTCTTCTTTAAATATGGAGCAAGAATTAAGTTTAAAAATCTTCTGCATAGTTTTGACTTTGCTCTGAAAAGAAATGGTGCAGCACAATAATGCACAAAGCAATGGTGCTGCATTTTACCATCTTGACAGCTCTAGTTAGTGTTGTGGTAGGCGATATGATCATTATGTGATGTGTAATCTTTTGCTGCACTGGCACATTTAAAGACAATAAAAAAAACTGGTTTCATAACAGTATGGCTGCTGATGCAGTTGTTTGTGCTCAAGTTTGACAAGATGGGACACGAATCAGAGCAAAGGAAAAGTGAATAAGTTTTTTTTTATTTTTTTTTTTATCTCATTAGTTTCTTCAACATTTTTACAGTGATGACTGTGAGCAGATGTAATGCATAAGGTTACGGCATGCACAAACGTGCGAGGAGGTTAATTTGACAGATTTGTTATGCTCATAAGTCAGCTTGTTGGGCAAAACATACAGATATGTGGGGCATGATGGGACATGCTGCGGTGTAAGAAAAGAAACATTGGGTCGGTGTGATCAGTGATACGGAGTCGAGTTACTGTTACCACTCAAGCAGCAGATCGCCAACAGTACAATCTCCTATTTATCAAAGAATGACACATCGTGTGTGTGTGTGTGTGTGTGTATGTATGTGTATATATATATATAATGTGTATGTGTGTATATGTGTGTATATATATATATATATGTGTGTGTATATATATGTGTGTGTGTGTATATATATGTGTGTATATATATATATATATATGTGTGTGTGTATATATATATATATGTGTGTGTGTGTTAAGTGTGTATATATATATATATATGTGTGTATATATATAATTCAGCGATGAAATGAGTTCTTGTTCTATTCAGCCGCTATAAGCAGTCATTCCCATCACCAGCTTCTCTTTTTCCTTCTCTCAATTTAATACATTTAGCAGAAAATGGACCGTGTCATGTTAACAAGCCTGAATGTTCATGTGGAGGAAAACTTGCAGCTTTACTTAATCCAGACACGACCAAGTCGTACAGTATATACAACGTGCCGTATAGGCCATACAGATTTAACCCATGCGTATTTATTAAAGGATGAAGAAGATCCAAAATGTCGGCACTGTAGCATTATTCTAACCATAAAACATATACAGTACTTTTGACCTGCTCAATTTTTAATACCATAAGAAAACAAGATTTAAAAAACATATTCCTCAAGACAAAACCAGAAAAACTTTTACAATTTTTATCAAAGGTGCACCTAAAGAACCTTATGTAAAGTCTTGTTCTTCTGGCCAAGGCCATGTTATAATGTGATTTTTTAAAAATTAATTAATTAATTAATTAATTTATTTATTCCACAGTTCTTTAAATCCCTTATGTTATAACATATTATATTGGTTCGAATAAATCAGTTTAATGTTTGATGTGTATCTGCCATGAAATAGCCTGGGAAGCTGATATGGCAATAAATCCCAATACAAACAAACAAAAACAGCTTTACTTCTGACTGTTGTAAAGGCTTCTTAAGAATGCTAAAGAAACAAAATGTCCTTAGTCTGTGCCACATTCGTCATACAAAGACCTCGTATAAACGAGGAATGCATTAGAACAAGTGCTTTAATATAAACATGTGGTTTGCATTACAATGCAAACTGCAAAACTGTCAGGGCTGATCAATCAAGAGTGAAGAACTCAACAGTATCATGATGCAATATTAATTATTATTAGTTATATGTTACTTTCCAGCAAACATCTTGCATACATCAACTGATGAAGCATAAACGAGGGGAAAAATGTACAGTATAACCATAACTGCAGCTGTGTGCAAAAGTTTGTATACCCCCAAAACAAATTTATTTGTATCTTGAAATGATCGTGTTTTAGTATTCACATATGTTACGTGATTATCTACATAAAGTAACAAATAGGTCAATTGTTGTATGTTATCGTATAAGGTGTGCTGAAAGTAATGCAAAAGAGGCAATAACATTTTTTAAATTTTAGTTAACTGGCACATGTTGTTCACCCTAGTCTCCGTCACAAGCGATAGTGAACCCAACTCTCCCATCGTCGTTGAAGATGTTGCAGTTGATGGTCATCCACTGTGTGGTTTGTCTTTGGAGCTGGTTTCCCCTTCTTTACATTTCTTCTTCCATATGTGCATGTTGCTCTCGTCAATTGTGTCATCTAGGTAAACATTCTGTAGCCCAGTGGGAGAACGTCACCTGCGACAATGGGGATATTCAATAATGTCGCAAATGCATCGCTTGTGATGGAGACATTACTGAGTAGCCCATTTGTACAGATGAACAGTTAAAGTACTCTACCTCTCTTTTTTTGCATTACTTTCAGTATTTTTTTTAACCATTGTGTTAATAATGGTTAAAAAGTACTTTGCATCTCCCCATTTTACCCCCTAAAAAACATGGGTGTGCAAACTTTTGCATTCAAAGTCTTTTAATAATGGCTTTTCCCATGAAGGATGATTTGACATCACAGGCATCAGGGTGTCATTGAGAATCTCGCGTTTGGGATGCGTGAGAGCAGGGTCAGACACGTCAGTCAAAGCGAGCTGATGAAACACCCGTTTCCTGTGTAACAGCTGCCACTCTCCACCATGTGCAAAAAGCAAACTGTTCAGCTGTTTGGAAGACAATATCCTGTTGTCATCACAAAGCTTTACTTTTTTTATGTTGGTTTATCTCCCTGTTTGACGTTTTTTTTTTTTTTTTTTCTTCTTGTGTGTTTGGGTTTTGCAGACGCAGGCAGTTTCGGATGGAGGTAAGTGCAAATTGAATTCTGATGTCGCACCTCTGCTTTAGTTTTCTTTGATGATTGACATGTTTAATGTCCTGCAGAACGGACACGTTTACAGGATTTGTCTTGGTTTCAGCTTGTGTGGATGTACTATGCATGCCAATATGAATTAGACCGCATGAATATTGATGTAACATTAACGGAGTTGTAAGAGTTTGGAGAAGAGGAACTGCAGCAGACAGATGGAACTGAGGAAGCATTCTGCCAAATCCAGAGTGTAGGAGGAGGAAAATGACATCATGATAATGATGATTAATGGACTTGCATGCATATTTAAGCCTGGGACACACACATCCTAAACGATACCACTGTAACGATAGAACAACTGATTTCGCAGATTGTTCCCGTGGATCATACATCACTCATCCAACAACAAATCCCCACCCCCCCCCCCCAACCCCACCCACCCACCCACACACTCTGCAATAATAAGAACATGTTTTTTATTTTATTTTATTATTTTTTAAAATTAGAACTCCAATATGACACTTGGTATTGTACCTCATCTCAAAAACTGGGAGTGTTTAGAATCTTTCAAGATTCTTGTTAAAACAACAGATTTCTTGTTAACTATCCTTTGCAAGGTGATTGCCAAACATTAAACTCTCCAACTTTGCCACACCCACTACGTTTTGAAACGTATTGTGATTTATAGTGAAATATGTTTAAACTATTACATTTCCAATTTGGTATTCAATCTCCTTCATTTGGGCTACCAGCTAATAATAACGCAAATGATCTCATTTAAACGCATTTAGAAAAATAAACCAATATTTAAATAATTCACAAACTCATTTATATTGTGATTCTTATTTTTTATCAATTGTGCAACAGTAATATCATTTCAAGTTACAAAATTGGCTCTAAACATCTGAAATGCTAATGTTTCCTTTGGTGTTGATCCAAACAGTTTATTATTTCATCACATGAATGTTCTAATTGAACCAATGTAACCCAAGTAAGAGAAATATAGCTAAATCTCCATCCAGCTTCTTCATCTTTACAGGCAGTACATTTGTCTGTCTTGGAATACAAGCATCCATATTTTCCTTTACAAAAATAGTTTGAGATCGTTTTTAATTTAGTTGTAGAAAATTCCTACCCATGTCCCACACATGTTGGGGCACTCGCCTATCAAGGCAACAAATCCCAACAAAGTCTATCACATGCTTCCTCTGAGACATTCCAACCGTTTGCAATGTTTTGCGCTGCAGATGGCGTAACGCACTCTGAGAAAAGCGCTATCCACCCACTTCTGCTTTCTCGACTCCTGGCTATGGATGGCTGTACCATCACTTGAGATTTGTATTTGCGATCTCTGTATGATCGAATTGCCCTACGCACGAGCATCAAGGTTTTCCACGCAACTTGTATGTTTTTTTTTAATTTATTTTTTTATAGCACAGAGCCATGAAAGGCATTAAAAATGAGGCGTGTCTATAGCATGACGGACAGGAGAGGTGTAATCACAACCCATGAGTTATGTTGAAGCACTTTTTTTTGTATACTTTCATATACAACCATTTATTGAATTTCCAGAGATTTTCATTATTCCTAATTTTTCGAACAATAAAGTCTGACTTATGCATATTTAAGCTTTTTATTAATTCTGTACATTTGTGTGAAATAAAAAAAATACCCGGTTTTATTATAAATTAAAAAATTATAATAATTATAATTTTTTTACACATTTCTTTCTCATCTCTTTAAAGAGTTGAACATGTCGAGGTTGGCCAGCACTGGCAGCAGCCTGAGTCTCAATATCCCTGCTGTAAGAGAGCATCCTAGCGGAGTAGACGGTCCGGCCAGCAGGGTGGTCAGCTGGGCCGTGTGCTTCGAGCGCCTGATGGAGGATCCCGTCGCAGTGCGCTACTTTACCGTAAGACCTGAATTCTGAAAAATTGGAATTCTTAATGTAGAAGAAGTTTTTGATGGTTGCTGGTGCTCTTCTCCACCGCATGTACAGTATGAAGTGGGTCTGATCGGTTAGAAAGAAATAAAACGCTGTTCCACTCAGACATCTTTGATAAGGGAGAGTTTGTATTTGCTTTTTCTAAGATAACATGAAAAAAACCCTACATTGCACAACTTTTTTTTTTTTTTTTTCTGAGAATTATCTGCATTATAGTGTCCTTTTTTCCCCCTAGGTCAGCATATTTGCATGACTCAGAGAAGGATAGTGGGTAATGCTGGATAGTTTGGTTAGCTGCAGTACCTTGTGAAACAGCTCTTTGGAAACACCATCACTCATAATGTGTCATTAAAGATGGAAATCGTCTTAGTTTGGTTATATGAGGATGATATGATTATCTGGATAATATCCTAATAATCTGTTTATATAGCAAGACATACTGCATCATAAATCTGCTTTTTGTCCTTTCAATGCAAAAGGATTTTTACAGTGTGAATTATGTGCGCGCTCATCCTGCATAGCTAAATTATTTCTAAATGAAGTTAGAAGGGGTCATTATCATACAGTATGTTCAGTACCTTTTAATATGGGTTAAATCAATACAAGTACGCTTAACTTTGCTAAATTCTGACCAGCTTTCTATTTAACTTTAAAATAAGAAAATAAGTCTCTTGTTGTAGGTGCAGTTACTGTATGTTCAAACACACTTTGCTTGTTTAAGAATTTTTTTTTTCTTGTGAGAATAGTTTGCAAGTAAATTTTTCCATTTTATAAACCAAGAGTTTTAAAGCAACGAGAATCAGAAACTAAAGTTCTAACTTCATGTTTTAAAACAACTAACATATGATGCTTGTTTGTGCTTGAAAATGTACTGCAAAAAAAGTATTGTTGAAAAAGTATTGAATGGAGATCTCTTAGACACTTTCAAAACTTTTCATGGTAAAATAAAATCAACAGTAAAAACCAGAGCTATGTTTAATAGTGAAAGTAAGAACACGTCCATAAACACACAGGGTTCGGACTAAACAGCTGTGTGTCCTTATCTCTGAGCAATGGGCGTGTCATGGTAATAAGGAAAGCGCATGAAGCGATGCACCCATCATGCATAGTGTCCACTGTACAAGCCTCTGGAGACAGTGTTATGATCTGGGGTTGCTCCAGTTGCTCAGGTCTAGACTCAGCCACGTTATGAGGCAATAAAATAAAGTCAGCTGATGACGTTAAATGACCAGGTTATCACATCTATTGGGTTTTTTGTTTGTTTTTTTTCTCCCCCTGACGGCACAGGAATATTCCACGATACAAATTACGAGTGTGTTTCTGGGCGCATAAGGAATCATTTTTACACATGAGTCATTCGCTTATTTTACCTTCATGTCAGAACAGCAGTAGAGGATCCCTGTTTATACAAATGAAAATGGTTCGAAATTATTTTCTGACTCAGGCTTTTCTCAAATCGGAGGTGAGCGCTGAGAACATCCTCTTCTGGCAGGCCTGTGAGAAGTTCCAGCAGATTCCAGCTACCAATCTAAATGAGGTAGGGATGTTTTCACGCCAAGATGAGTCACTTATTACTGACCAGATTACCTACATTATGTTTTTCTTGGTCTGTCTATAAATAGCTCATTTTCTTTTTGATTTGCAAACACTTTGATCACACTGAGCACAGCACCGAGTGTTTTATGTGTGAGCTTTCATTAACTCGAGCAGACAATAAGTTAGATATTTATAACCCTTTTTTTTTAGGCTGCTTTAATTCTTGCCCTCAGTTGAAGGCTTTATTTGACGCTTTGCATGGTTTAATTGTCAGTCCGGTACATTATTATTTTTTCTTTTTTTCCCCTGAATCTGGGTCAGGGGTGTATGTTTGATTCAGAGCAGGAGGGTATGTATAATTTGGGACCGAGTGATTATTTTTTATTTTTTTTCCCTCAGTCCAGTGGACATTTGAAGTTGGGGGTTGATTGAAGTCAAGGTGGTGCGTTTGATTTGCGGTCGAGTGCGTTTTATTTATTTATTTAAATTCATTTTTTTGGCCTGATCCGTATTCAGAGCTCTATTTGATTTATGGTCAGACAGGGCGTTTGATTGGGAGTCTAGTTGTTGAATTTGCGGTTGAGTGCATAAATTCTTCCAGTATTAAATGTATTTATTTTTGGTTCATTTTATAATTTTAAAATGTATTCTATTGCTTGATTTATATTAATTTGATTCTGAGTCAGACTGTGTTATTTAATTGAGAGTCAGTCGGTGTGTGTGATTCAGAGGTCTGTGAGTGTTGGTCTAGTGTATTTTTATTTATATTTTTTCCCTTGGTGTAGCATTTGATTTGAGTTGGATTAGGCTTGATTCCAAGTTAGGGTGTGCGTTATTGAGCCAGGTGTCTTTACAGTTGGAGTCGGGTGTGTCTCAGACTGAGTTGGATGTGTCTGATTCATAGTCATATTTTTTAGTTTGGAGTGAGCGATGTTTTGAGCTTGATTCTGTTCTGACCAATAACATGATTTATTGCATGCATAATTTTTTTTTCGTTCCACATCCCACCATTTACTGTGTTGTTCATGAGGAGAACGCTACCATCAGAAAAGATACAGGTGATGAGTCAGAAAAGCACCTCAAGGGGCAAAGCGTAGGAAAAATAAATAAGCTTTACTTTTGCGTGTCATGCAGGACAGAGGAGAGAAATGAAGAAAGTGTGACTTCCTCTTCGTTTTACACACATTCACAATATGCTGGTTGGAGGTTTTCGTTGAGAACGTTTTGGCCAAGTGCAGATAAGCTTTAGTATTTCCATTCTCACGTAAGAGCCAAACTGCACAAATACCAGTGTTAGTAAAATGTCAAACTACATGTAAATTTCTGTAATTGTCAGATTCTTATTAAATGCGAGTTTGAATAAGTGAGCCTTAAGAGATTAGATTCAATCTAATACAAGCCTAGTCTATGATTTCTCTCTCAGTTGGGCTTAAAGTAGACCTGAGTACAAAGACTTGTGCAGACCCCCATGTTATGAGTTCTGAATTATAAAACAGTCAGGACCTTTATGAATGACAGTTTCCTGGTGTATGCAAATAGCAACATTACACCGATGAGAAAGCACCCAAAATTAAGCTTGACCTCAAATGGAAACCACACAGTAAAAAAAAAAAAATGCACCTACACAAACACACAGAGGAAGAGCTAGGGGTGTTTCAGTTTTAGTATTGATGTGCTTTCAGACGTGATACTGGTACAATATGTCTGGGGTGTGTGAAAGAAACATTAAACCTGTGGCGGTGTGATTGATCCATAGTCGAGGAGGGTTTGATTGTTTGATCCAGAGTCGAGAGGGTAGATATTGTTTGATCTAGAGTTCAAGGGGGGGGGGGGGGGGGGGGGGCGTTTAAATGAGTTTAAATCTGTTGGAATCCGTGACCGGGGATTCGTGGTGGTAGTAGGAAGTGGGAGGATTTGATCCAGAATGGGAGGATTTGATTATAATCCTAACTTTAACACTTACAGTATTGTATTGCTGAATTTATATTTTACATTTGTTTTCTCATATATAATATTGTACAAATGTGTAATAAATGGTTCTATGGCCTGGTCTGGTATTAAATCCAGTCATATTAATATAATGATAATGTGAAGATCTGCTTGTCTTGTCTCGTTCTCTGGGTGCTCAGTTAAAGAAGGAAGCTCGCTCCATCTACGATGTCTATCTATCTGAGAGTTCCTTGAACGCTGTGAACATTGATGACACGGCACGCATTAATGAGAGCGACCTGGAGAAACCCACGCCAGGAATGTTTAGTAAAGCCCAGCAACAGGTACCGTACACAACCACACACACTTCCATATCAGTATTTTATACGAGACTCCATGTAATCATGAAGGCGCCTCTTTGTTTTTGTTTCCTGGTCAGATCTATAAGCTGATGAAGTTTGATAGTTATGCACGGTTCGTGCGCTCTCCACTCTATCAGAGCTGTATGCTAGCCAGTGTGGAGGGACGACCCCTCCCTGACGTCGAGCCTCAAAACAAGAGCACCTCTCCAATCGATGCCAGGAAGGTACTGTAACCCTGGTTTTAAATTCATCTATTTGCTTATGTTCTTATCTTGTACAATGGAACCTCGGATTGCGAGTAACGTGGTTTACGAGTCTACCGCAAACCGAGCAAAGATTTTTAATACATTTTTAATCGGAAACCGAGCAAGTATTAGTTTACGAGCGCCGAGTATCATGTATCACGAATGCGACTCTTATTTTGACTCCGAGAGTCACTCCCTCACCTTTTCACCCCCCACGGCTTCGCAAACACACAAACTTAAAAAGTGATTCCATTAATATGCGCTCATGCCAGTATCAGAGAATTCTTTTTTTCCTGTTTAAAACGGTGTTTCCATTGTGTGTGTGTGTGTGTTGTGAAACTTAAAAAGCGAGGTGGGGAGAGGGAGGAGGAGTGTTACTGTGTAAAACGAGGCGAGGGAAGGGGCTAATTTCACACACACACACACACACACACACACACACACACACACGGCGCCTGCGCGCACCAACGGAAACACTTATCTGTCGGGATTTATTTGTACTTTTTTTTTTAAAGGTAAAGTGCAGATTAATTAGTTTTATTTTCATTTTATAGATTGTATTAATTATTTTTATGTATTTAGTTTTTGGGGCTGTGGAACGAATAATTAGAGTTTTCATTATTTCTTATGGGAAATGATGATTTGTTTTACGAGTGTTTTGGAACATGAGCCCACTTCCGGAACGAATTATGCTCGTAATTCAAGGTTCCACTATACTTCCATATGCAAGCAGCATACGATTTATTTTAGGAAATGTGTTGCAATTCCAACCACAAATGACACGGTTAATGATGTTCCCATGAGCTCACAGCTAATGTACATTTTACATTTGTCAGAATTATTAATTTTTTTAAATCTCATTATACATCTGAACAGGTGATGGTTAAGGGCCTTGTTCGGGGGCCCAACAGTAGCAACGTGGGCCCCCTTGGGTTTGAACCTGGGTCAATAGTTTAACACCTTAACCAGTGAGCCACTCATAAGGGGGGGGGTTGGGACTGAATCTGGCAAGAAGCAAGATTGACTCTGTTTTGCATTTTGGATTTTTTGTGATCTCTTAATTACTTCAGGAGATTTTCTGCATCATACGACATGTGTACAACTTTTTAAAATTAATTATTATATTTATAATTTCACTCATATTACTGTGTTAAAAAAATATATTAGTAGACTGTACTAGTAGATTGTAATACATCTCTATATTTAAAAACCTTTCAGTATAATGAAATGTTTCGTTCATTCTCACAGCCACTGCAGTCAAAATAACTTTAGAAAGTTGTCTTATGTACAGTACATGTGTTACACAAACCCATACCTAGACTGTCTAGACATGCGAGATGTCGTATCACGTGCCAACAAACCAACTAACACTATGATCTTAACATATGCAAATATCAGGTTTTGAGCAGTCATCCTGAGAGTGAGATTATACGAAAATGCAGGGCGGTCTACAGGACCACACCCACAACAGGCAGCGGTTGCTGTACAACCACAAGAGACGAATCTTGCTATTGTGAACAACATCTTTAACAACTTTGATTGATTTGCCAGTGGGTTTGTTTTGGTTAATATTCATGTTCATTCTATATTACAATATAGTATTTAGCATATTCCATACTTTTGTAATAGTTTCAAGGTCCCCTAACAGATAAAACTGTAAAACTATCTATAATTAGGCGTGTGGCTGATTTTAGTGATTGTAGGTGCTTCAGATTTTTATTATATTTTTTTATATATTTCATAGTAGTGTTAATTAAAAGATCTCCATTTAGAAGATTGTTGCAGTGAAACTTACCACAAGAAAGTAGAGTTTGACACGGGATGACGGAGTTTAAAGTGATGCAAAGTGATATTAGCCATATAAATTAATGTTGGCCATCTTAGAAGTTTAACTAAGCTAAAGCTAAGCTAGCTAGAGAGTGGTAACTGCTCGGTTCATTTTGCCCAAATGCCTATTTCTGGATTAACAGGGGGGTTTAGGTAAAGTCAGCTGTTCACAAGGTGGCGAAGGCCAAACTTCAAAACTCTCTTCAGAAAACATTCGAGTGACATCACGAAAGGTTTTTCTTTTTTTTTTTTTTGTTTTTACATACATGAATCGTATAATACGGAGGTACAGCTTTGTGTAGTGTTGTACAACATTCTTGTACATCGTGTTGCTATAAAACAGTGTTGCTTCTGTTATAGCCGATCTCAATGGAGGTCGCCACACTGGATTACCGGCTCGTCATATTTGATTAGGTATAATAGCCGATATATTATTATGCTAATTGACTATCCTGCTGTAGCCCTCATTAACGTATTTAGGCCTGAGACTGGTGTAAGGAATACACTTGTACACATCCCAGTGGCTGGATAGATTTCCTGACTGGGGATCAAACTCAAGCGAGAAACATGCTAGCCGATATTCCGCTAAATTTTTCTGCTAAAAAAAATTATGTAAATACCCATCTAAGGGAATGCAGATGTTTGCACTCAACTGTATGTACAATTTAGTGTGAGCTGATGTGGCTTCTTTGTGTGTGTGTGTGTGTGCGTGTGTACTGTATGTGAGCAGAGCACACACATAAAAACCCCACCGTCTGACACCAAAGCCAACAAAAGGAAGAAGATTGAGAAGAGAGGTTCATGGGGAGGTAATACAGGACTCAGTTGGTGTAACTGTTTGCCCATCTTGCAGATTCTGCATAAACCAACTGAGACAATGCCATATTATGCTGATTGTGTATGTGTTTGTGTGTGCGTGTGTTAGCGGACATATCTTACCGGCAGATCACAGTGGCAAGGCAGGAGTCTCAGATCTCTGTGAAATCCAGCAGCAGTGTAGAGTTGGGATCACTATCCAACAGATCAGAGGTGTGCGCATATGCTCAAGTATAACTTTTTTTTTTTATTTAGAAGGAATTTTAACAAAACCAAAGAAAGACTCTAGCAGATAGACTAGTAACAGACGGAGATTTTAAAATATTTCCAATTTTGTACATTAAAAATCAGCGCAAATTGATCTCTTGGCAAGCACAGTACCCTGAATTTGTTTTATTGTCTGTTGGCTGATCTTACTTGTATTAAGTGTATTTCTAGAAAAAAAATTCTTAAACCCGAAATTATTCCAACTGTCCAGTCTAGAAATAACGTTCATGGTCTTATATTTGTTATAATAATGTTGATACATTGACATTTGAGATGCATTTCCTCTGTTTAGGAGACCTTTACTTGCAAATTTATGATTTTTTTTTTTATTGTGCCACAATCAATTAATTATTAATATATTTTTTTAATCCTGTATTTTTGTATGGTGTTAGGATGGCTTCCCGAGTCCTCTCGGTTCAGAGCCAAACTCGACCGCTCGAGCAGATAAATACTGCTGCGTCTTTTTGCCCGATGGCACTGCTAGCCTGGCGCCGGCTCGGGCCGGTCTGACCCTCCGTGACATGCTGAGCGGCCTGTGTGAGAAAAGAGGCTTCCCCATGAAAGACATTGTGATCTACCTCCAGGGCAAGGATAAGGTCACACACGCATTGCTCTGATTTTTTAAATCTGGTGTCCATTCAAAATACATGTACTTACAGTAATTTTCATTATTTATTCATTTATTTATTTTGTAAAACATTATGGCTGATATGATCTCAGCATATGCAGCAGATGTATAGTATAATGTGCTCCTGTTGTTTTTGTGCAGAATGTGTTCCAGAAACAACAACCTCTCTCTTTGGACCAGGACAGTTCTGTCCTGCAGGATCAGCAGGTCACTCTGGAACTCAGAATAACATTTATGTGAGTCCATCTGTCACGCAAGGTTTATTGAAAGCTCATATGAAACCGAATGAGAGCCACTGCATTAGATGAAGCTTGAAATGTTGAAAAGCTTGTTTTATTGACGGGTTGGACATGACGGCTTCAAATTTGAAATGGCACACCCCAAAGTTGATTATTATTCCTCTTTACAGCATGTTCCAGAGTGTTTTAAACAGCAGAAGTTAGACTATTTTCTTACCTAAAGAACATCATGTTGTACATTGCAAAAAGTGACATCTTAAGTGTGAATATCTTGAGCCTAGTCATATTTAGCCATGCAGGACAGAGGGTGGTGCGATCAGCTGAGTGCATCATCCGCACTGAGCTCCCTGATCTGCACTCAATCTATAGCAAGAGGTGCTGAACCAAGGCCAGGAAGATTGTGAAGGACCTCAGCCACCTAAGCAAATGACTGTTCGCTCTGTTGCGGTCAGGAAAGCACTTACGCTTCCTGAAGGCCAGGACAGAGAGACTGAGGAGGAGGAACTTCTTCATGCAGGGTACTCGGGCCCTCAACCTGAACAACACTCAGGACTAAAGAAAGTGGATATATACAGTGTGTATAGAATATAAAATATACATTATTATTATTATTATTTTATTCATTCACACAACAAAACCTACACCATGCATTTCTGCTTACACATCAGAGTCAGGATGTAGCACATGACTCACTAGGTTGCACATTCAGATTGCTCACACGTTGCACATTTCTTGTTACGTTACACATTTCTTGTTCGTGTGTACACGCTGCTCATTTACACATAAATGAGGACTATTTGGAACATGGACAAACGGTTGGAACATGGGCAAACTTTGCCTGAATCTTTATCATTCTTATAAATTTGTGATATTACTTTTATCGAATAATCCTATTTTAATTTCTATCTTTCATTTTAATCTAGTTGTACTCTCTAGAGCAGTTTATTTCATTGTAGAGAAATTGTCACTTACTGCAGTGTATGGATTTTTTTTTTTTTTCATATAAAGTAGATTTATTGCCGTGGAACATTATAGCAGCTATAAACTTTAAACTTTATTTACCAAGAAACCACAAAGCTCGGTCCTTGATGTCTTTCATAGGATGGAATACAATTTTCCCTTTCCAGCTGACCCTGCAGACTGTACTGTACCATTACATGCTAAACATCTCGTTACAGAAAACCTCACCATATTCATAAAAAATTATGCGCATTATTTTTAAAACCTGTTTATGCAACTCATGTCCAAGTCCCTGTACAAGTTCTAGAAATGCTGATGTGTTAAAATGTTGATGTTGGTTTAATATAACCCCTGCAAAAGCTGCTGTTATGGGAAAATTAATCAACTCATTTCAACCAATTGGATTTAGAAATTTGTAGTATAATATGTAATAATAAACAGCTTTGACAATATTCAAGGCATTTTCACATGCTTGCTTTTTTGTTGTTGTTGTTGTTGTTGTTGTTGTTGTAGTGATGTGTATAGTTCCATTGTGTGCGCATGTATAGGTTGGAGATAGCATTCACGGGGAAGACGATCGGTATCCTGGCTAAATCGAGTAAGACTCTGGCAGACGCCGTCTTATCCGTCCTACAGAAACACCAGCTCCGACCACAGGATGCCGTCATCACTGTGGTGAGTATTGTGCAGGTTTTCTTAACCTGCACAATTGGACGATTATCTGCTTACAATGTTGCTCTCATTGTGGCAGTTAGAAGTTCTACATTGCATAATAATTTCCTGTGATGTCCAGTAACGAAGTTGTGTGCGTGTTTTTTTTTTCTTTTTGATTCAGAGTGGATCAAAAGAACCGTTAAGCATGGACGCCACAGTGTTACGTCTGGCCAATAAGACTCTCTGTTTGGATCGAATGAAGAGTGAGTCAGCAAGTGAGGTCCAAAAAAAAAAAATCTGATGTTTTTAACAAGCCTTTACTTTTTACCTCTACAGTCTTCATGTGATTTGTGTGTGGATTTTTCAGCTCAAAGACTCCTAGATGGCCAGAAGCCGCTTTACATCCTATTAGGCTTTTACAGACCAATTACTGAATGCTAGCTTAGAATCCATACTTCAGCCAGTTTCCTTTATTGTTATAGTAGAAAATCCTACGATTACTGCATCTTAGTGTTTTTAAACTTACTGAGTATTAAGTGTGGTGGTCTAAGGTCTTTTTTGACCGAGTTTGACTTTTAGCTTGTTTTGCTCTTGGATCAGATGGGGGTGACGTGAAGGCAAATCCAGCTGTAGGCCGAACGAGCGGCAAGCCCAAAAATGAGATGGATGGTAAGTGCAATTTATTTAATTTAGAATCTAAGTTTTAGAGAAAGCGGATGACAGGATGCCGATAGAGGAGCTGTGGTATTGTATGAGGAAGTCTGGAGTGGCAGAGAAGTATGTTAGAATGGTGCAGGACGGGAAGGGTGAGATGTCCTGTATGTGTGACGGAAGAGTTCAAGGTGGAGGTGGGTCTGCATCAAGCCCCTTCTTGTTTGCTATGGTGATGGACAGGATGACAGATGGGGTTAGACAGGAGTCTCCATGGACTATGATGTTTACAGATGACATTGTGCTTTGTAGCAAGAGCAGGGAACAGGTGGAGGAAAATCTAGAGAGGTGGAGGTACGCTCTGGAAAGCAGAGAAATGAAGGTTAGCCGCAGCAAGATGGAATACATGTGTGTGGATGAGAGGAAAATGAGTGGAACGGTAAGGCTACAGGGAGCAGAGGTAAAGACTTTAAGTGCTTATAGTCAATGGTCCAGAGCAACGGAGAGTGTGGAAAGGAGATGAAGAGGCATGTACAGGCAGGTTGGAACGGGTGGAGAATAGTGTCAGGTGTGTTATGTGACAAAAGAGTATCAGAGAGAATGAAAGGAAAGGTGTACAAGACAGTGGTGAGACCAGCGACTGAACTGAAAAGACAGCACTGAAGAAAAGACAGGAGGCAGACTTTGAGGTAGCAGAGATGATGTTGAGGTTCTCTTTGGTGTGACACGGATGGATAGGATCAAGAATGAGTCCATCAGAGGGACAACCATATAAGATGTTTTGGAGATAAATTCAGAGAGGCCAGATTGAGGTGGTTTGGACATGTTCAGAGGAGAGATTGTGAGCATATCGGTAGAAGGATGCTGAGGTTGGGACTGCCAAGCAGGAGGTCTAGAGGAAGACCAAAGAGGAGATTTATGGATGCAGTGAGAGAGGACATGAAGTTAGGGTTAGATGAAGGCAGATGATTAGCTGTAGAGACCCCTGAAAGGGAACAAACGAAAGACAAAAGTCATAATCTAAGTTGTTTATTAACCCCCTTGGAGGACATGGTTGTATGATAATACAGTAATAGTAATCAATGTTTATTTCAGAGTCATTTATAATTAATACAATTAGTTGTCGGTTTATTAGGTGTATCTTCCTTTGTTGATGCTACCCTTTATACCACGATATACAGTTGTACACAAAACAGAAGTCGAATAGATCATGCTAAACCTGCTAAGAGTGAGGCACATCATCGTTCTGCCAGTTTATTTTCTCAGACCAAGCCAATGCTTTTTGCAGAGTTTGCGCACTAAAAAATGTAACACCACTGACCCAGTGCAGCTGGTGGTTTTTAAAATGGAGGAACTACAGATGTCTGTTCCCGGACAAGGCCAGCACAACTGTACTGTAACTCTGAGCTCTCTAACTCTGCATTTAACTGACGGGTGCTGATGTGTTTAAGCTTGAGATGTCAGTCAGGTTTTGCGATAAAAAAAAGCCCACTCATGAAGCACTCAGTAACACACTCTGTAACCCTAAAGAGACAGGGTTTTTTAAAATCTTGTGTGTGTGTGTGTGTATATACACATATATACACACACACACGTGGACAAAATTGTTGGTACCCTTCGGTCAATGAAAGAAAAACTCACAATGGTCACAGAAATAACTTTAATCTGACAAAAGTAATAATAAATAAGAATTCTATGAATGTTAACCAATGAAAGTCAGACATTGCTTTTCAACCATGCTTCAACGGAATTATAAAAAAAAAAATGAACTCATGGAACAGGTCTGGACAAAAATGATGGTACCCCTAACTTAATAGTTTGTTGCACAACCATTTGAGGCAAGCACTGCAATCAAACGATTCCTGTAACTGTCAATGAGACTTCTGCACCTCTCTGCAGGTATTTTGGCCCACTCCTCATGAGCAAGCTGCTCCAGTTGTTTCCGGTTTGAAGGGTGCCTTTTCCAGACAGCATGTTTCAGCTCCTTCCAAAGATGCTCAATAGGATTGAGGTCAGGGCTCATAGAAGGCCACTTTAGAATAGTCCAATGTTTTCCTCTTAGCCATTCCTGGGTGTTTTTAGCTGTGTGTTTTGGGTCATTGTCCTGTTGCAAGACCCATGACCTGCAACTGAGACCCAGCTTTCTGACACTGGCCAGCACATTTCTCTCTAGAATCCCTTGATAGTCTTGAGATTTCATTGTACCCTGCACAGATTCAAGACACCCTGTGCCAGATGCAGCAAAGCAGCCCCAGAACATAACAGAGGCTCCTCCATGTTTCACAGTAGGGACAGTGTCCTTTTCTTCATATGCTTCATTTTTCCGTCTGTGAACATAGAGCTGATGTGCCTTGGCAAAAAGTTAAATTTTTGTCTCATCTGTCCATAGGACATTCTCCCAGAAGCTTTGTGGCTTGTCAACATGTAGTTTGGCATATTCCAGTCTGGCTTTTTTATGATTTGTTTTCAACAATGGTGTCCTCCTTGGTCGTCTCCCATGTAGTCCACTTTGGCTCAAACAACGACGGATGGTGCGATCTGACACTGATGTTCCTTGAGCATGAAGTTCACCTTGGATCTCTTTAGAAGTCTTTCTGGGCTCTTTTGTTACAATTCGGATTATCCGTCTCTTTGATTTGTCATCAATTTTCCTCCTGCGGCCACGTCCAGGGAGGTTGGCTACAGTCCCATGGATCTTAAATTTCTGAATAATATGTGCAACTGTAGTCACAGGAACATCTAGCTGCTTGGAAATGGTCTTATAGCCTTTACCTTTAACATGCTTGTCTATAATTTTCTTTCGAATCTCCTGAGACAACTCTTTCCTTCGCTTCCTCTGGTCCATGTTGAGTGTGGTACATACCATGTCACCAAACAACACAGTGACTACCTGGAGCCCTATATATAGGCCCACTGACTGATTACAAGATTGTAGACACCTGTGATGCTAATTAGTGGACACACCTTGAATTAACATGTCCCTTTGGTCATATTATTTTCAGTATTTTCTAGGGGTACCATCATTTTTGTCCAGGCCTGTTCCATGAGTTTATTTTTTTAAATAATTCTGTTGAAGCATGGTTGAAAAGCAATGTCTGACTTTCATTGCTTAACATTCATAGAATTTTTTAAAATGATAACTTTAATCTGACAAACGTAATTTATGTGACCATTGTGAGTTTTTCTTTCATTGACCGAAGGGTACCAACAATTTTGTGTGTGTGTGTGTGAGTGAGAGAGAGAAAGTGTGTGTGTGTGTGTGTGTGTGTGTGTGTGTGTGTGTGTGTGTGTGTGTGTGTGTGTGTGTGTGTGTGTGTGTGTGTGTGTGTGTGTATTTTTATTTTTTTTTATCTCGTTTTTACTCGTGCCCCATGCTCCATAAAAGCTTGTTGTCCAGTGAGTATCGATTTCTATTAAAAGACAATGTATTCGAATGTCCCTAAGGAGCCTATTGGGACCTTGTGATAACGGATCTTTTGAATGAACGCATTTTGAACTGTTGCATGGACAGAATAAATGACCAGTGTGAAGTTGCAGTGCAATATTTGGTGTTTAGATTCACTAAAATGCTAAGCTAACCACCAAGCGTGATGAGTAATATTGACACATTGGTAAACATTTTTTATTTATTTTTTTTGCCACATCTTCTCATGCAGTCTTAAAACAAGTTGTGAGTGAGTATAGAAATCTAGAAAAATATGGCTTGATCAACATATGACAAATCTCATGATTGCAGATCTACAGAATATTGACCAAAGTGATGGATTATGTTGCAAATATTATGAGTTATTACAAACAGTTCTTCATTAACGTCTCTCAGGTCTGGTGGAGATGCTGACCCGAGTGCAGTGCAGTCGAGCCGATGACCAGCGTGGCTTATTAACCAAAGAACAACTGGAGTTGCCGTCATTCTTACAGATTCCTGAGCGGGAGCGTGCAGAAAGGAGTGAAGACAAGAACCTCGAGAAGGTACAGGGGAGCTGCTCGAGCAACCACACGAAACCCGCTGAGAAAGCAGCGGATAAGGAGAAGCCCTGTGTTAATGGAAACCATAAAGACTCTAACGGACAGAAGAATAAAACAGAACAGCGTGGCTGCACGGGCTCCGTCAAGGAGACGTCACATTGAGGGCGTGTGAACGCGAGTGTCTGTGTGAATGTGAGTGTGTATGCGTGCATTGTACAGTATGTGTGGACCAGACTTTATGTTAAGCGAATTCCCACATGCGTTATCTAGTAAGGACTGTAAACAGCGACGCAGTGTTAACTTTAAAAATGTATCATAAAAGCAAAGAGAACTAGGTGCTGAGGCTTTTGTGTCGGTTTCCGTGTTGTGTATTTATTTTTGTCCTTTTGTGTTTTTAGCATTATGATCAAGCATGCTCATAGTATATTTATTTCGTGGCGTTGATGCACTTGCACATGCTTTATATGAACTTTTTTTTTTATTCACCTTATTTTTTTCACTTGAATTCAATTGTACTAAAAGAAAAAAAGGAATGAACTTTTAGTTAAAGATGAGTGCTTTGTACTGTATGTCTGTCTGTCTGTTCTCCGCACTGTTGCCTTTGCTCTAGAGATATAATACAGTTGGATACTGGAAAATGTCTAATGTCCATGTCTAATTAGTAACCTACACTCATTTCCTGATTTGCTGAGCTGTTCAAAAAGCGATTAAAAAGTGGACATACCCATGAAAAAATGTTCCTTGAATGAGGGTAATAAAGCCACCCACATCAAAATACTCAAGTACTGTACAGGATACTGTTTAAATTGCTCTACATGTCGGTTTCAGTTCTTTAGGTATCTTAATTTTTTATCAGAGTTAAACTGGCATGGCTTCTAGCATGGGCTGATGATGTCATCAGGGATTTGACGCTTCCCATTTTAGCAGGAATGAGGAACAGGTCACTTCTCTGATCTAATTTGCTGTGTTTATCATCACCTATTAATATACATATATTTTGAGCACTCTAATTAGGAACAAAAAGCAATAATGGCAATTTAGCATGATTCAATGTCCAGATGTGAACTGTATGCATGGAAATACATATTAAGCTACTCACTTTAAAAGGAACACCGGTACTTCTGTTTATTATCTAAACAGCCAATCATGCATAATGCAGCGCATAAAATGATAGAGGTCAGAAGCTTCACCAGGAACCGGGAAGGCATTCTAAATACGGCACAAAAATGTGCTGTAGCTCGAATCTTGAATACATATGACTCATTTTACTTCAGAAAATTTTGGCTAAGTAAGTATTGGCTAAGTTGATACCATTGAAAATGTAAATACAAAAAAAACAAAAGTCTAAGGGTGACACCACCCTCAGTGCTGCTTGAGGGATTAATGTTCAAATGAAAGATCAGAATGAGAAAATGTCACCTCAGTGACTGACGAGGCCAGCCTTAGTGGTATTTAAGAAACTGCTGATCTTGTGGTATTTTCTCACATAACAGTCAAAATGTTGTGGGTGAAAAAAAAACACAGTAGCAGTTATGCAGATGGTAATGCACTGCTAATGAGAGAGGTCAGAGGAGAATAGTCAGACTGGTAGGAGCTGGCCGGATAAATCTCCAAGTGTTGAGGTTTGCTTGAGGTGAAATATTTAATATTGTGTATCGTGAGATGCTTTTCTGTTTACCACAGTTGCAAAAAGTTTGAGCTGCTGTAGTCTGCCTCGAGCCTGTGCCTTATTCTGTTTGATAAGCACACTATTAACTGAAACACTTTTTTTTCCCCTTTTAAACTGTATGTTGAATGAATGCACTTTAATCACAGAATATATATATACACACACACAGTATTATGCAAAAATTTGAACACCCCTTGATAGATAATAGATTTTGGTGATTTCTAAAATTGAAACTATGTTAACACAGTCTCTCTTGGAAATGGATATAATGCACAATATTTTCACCAAACATTGGTGCAAAGTTACTTCATAGTTGCAGACAGTGGCACAGGAAACATTGCACAGGTGGAGGGAAGAATGGATTCCACTCAACACCAGCAAATTCTGGAAGCAAACATCACACCTTCTGTAAAAAAGCTGTAACTGAAAAGGGGATGGATTCTACAACAGGACAATGATCCTAAACACCTCGAAATCCACTATGGAAAACCTCAAGAGACACAAGCTAAAGGTTTTGGAACGGCCATTACAGTCCCCTGATTTAAACATCATTGAACATTTGTGTGTAGATCTTAAAAGAGCTGTGCATGCAAGACGGCCAAAGAATATTAAAGAACTAGAAGCCTTTTGCAAGGAAGAATGGGAGAAAATCACATGTACAAGAATTGAAAGCCTTTTAACTGGCTATAAAAAGCGTTTGCAAGCTGTGATATCTGCCAGAGGAGGTGTTACTAAGTTTTATTATTATTATTTTTTTTTATCTTTGTTCAATTTATGACACAAAAAGTAACTATGCATTAATGTTTGCTGAAAATATTGTGCATTTTTCTTTCGATTTCCAAGGGAGACTGTGGTAACACCTTTTCAATGAAAAAAATCACCAAAATCTGTTATTTATCAAGGGGTGGCTAAACTTTTGCATAAGACTGTGTGTATATATATACACACGTGGACAAAATTGTTGGTACCCTTTGGTCAATGAAAGAAAAACTCACAATGGTCACATAAATAACTTTAATCTGACAAAAGTAATAACAAATAAGAATTCTATGAATGTTAAGCAATGAAAGTCAGACATTGCTTTTCAACCATGCTTCAACAGAATTATTTAAAAAAATAAACTCATGGAACAGGCCTGGACAAAAATGATGGTACCCTTAGAAAATACTGAAAATAATGTGACCAAAGGGACATGTTAATTCAAGGTGTGTCCACTAATTAGCATCACAGGTGTCTACAATCTTGTAATCAGTCAGTGGGCCTATATATAGGGCTCCAGGTAGTCATTGTGTTGTTTGGTGACATGGTATGTACCACACTCAACATGGACCAGAGGAAGCGAAGGAAAGAGTTGTCTCAGGAGATTCGAAAGAAAATTATAGACAAGCATTTTAAAGGTAAAGGCTATAAGACCATTTCCAAGCAGCTAGATGTTCCTGTGACTACAGTTGCACATATTGAGAAATTTAAGATCCATGGGACTGTAGCCAACTTCCCTGGACGTGGCCGCAGGAGGAAAATTGATGACAAATCAAAGAGACGGATAATCCAAATGGTAACAAAAGAGCCCAGAAAGACTTCTAAAGAGATCCAAGGTGAACTTCATGCTCAAGGAACATCAGTGTCAGATCGCACCATCCGTCGTTGTTTGTGCCAAAGTGGACTACATGGGAGACGACCAAGGAGGACACCATTGTTGAAAACAAATCATAAAAAAGCCAGACTGGAATATGCCAAACTACATGTTGACAAGCCACAAAGCTTCTGGGAGAATGTCCTATGGACAGATGAGACAAAAATGGAACTTTTTGCCAAGGCACATCAGCTCTATGTTCACAGATGGAAAAATGAAGCATATGAAGAAAAGAACACTGTCCCTACTGTGAAACATGGAGGAGCCTCTGTTATGTTCTGGGGCTGCTTTGCTGCATCTGGCACAGGGTGTCTTGAATCTGTGCAGGGTACAATGAAATCTCAAGACTATCAAGGGATTCTAGAGAGAAATGTGCTGACCAGTGTCAGAAAGCTGGGTCTCAGTCGCAGGTCATGGGTCTTGCAACAGGACAATGACCCAAAACACACAGCTAAAAACACCCAAGAATGGCTAAGAGGAAAACATTGGACTATTCTAAAGTGGCCTTCTATGAGCCCTGACCTCAATCCTATTGAGCATCTTTGGAAGGAGCTGAAACATGCTGTCTGGAAAAGGCACCCTTCAAACCGGAAACAACTGGAGCAGCTTGCTCATGAGGAGTGGGCCAAAATACCTGCAGAGAGGTGCAGAAGTCTCATTGACAGTTACAGGAATCGTTTGATTGCAGTGATTGCCTCAAAAGGTTGTGCAACAAACTATTAAGTTAGGGGTACCATCATTTTTGTCCAGGCCTGTTCCATGAGTTCATTTTTTAAATACTTCTGTTGAAGCATGGTTGAAAAGCAATGTCTGACTTTCATTGGTTAACATTCATAGAATTCTTATTTATTATTACTTTTGTCAGATTAAAGTTATTTCAGTGACCATTGTGAGTTTTTCTTTCATTGGCCGAAGGGTACCAACAATTTTGTCCATGTGTGTGTATATGTATATATATGTGTGTGTGTGTGTGTGTGTGTGTGTATGTATGTATGTGTGTGTGTATATATATATATATATGCTGTATATACACACACCATTGCTACAGAAAAATCAATAATAAATGAGTCGGTCATTGAGATTAAATGATTGTGTGTGTGTTGATAGATAGATAGATAAAATAATTTTCATGGAAGAAAAATTACTTTCCCCCCCCCTAAAACCCCCCCAACAGACACGCATTCGCACTAACATCCACCGTCAACATCACTGTCTGTCTCAACATGTGGGTGTGTGCACTTGTCATGCATGTCTGTGAAATTATGAATGGACCGAGAGCGTGGTGTGGTGTGAGAAAGGCGCAGAGGAAGGGAGGGATGGAGAGAGGAAAGGCGTATCACTAGAGACACAGAATTATCATCATCTGGCAGCACATCCTCTCTGTCAAAGGTGGAGAAGAACACGGTAAGAATCATCTGTTTTCCTTTTTTATTATAGTACATCATTATTTGAATTATTTACTGGGTGCATTTGTGCGACGTAGAATGATTGAATGTCTTAAAAGTACAGTCTGTGTGGTCTTTTTCCCCTCCACCTCTGGTGTTAATGTGTGCCTGCAAGATAACCTGTCTGTGTGTGTGTGTGAGGGAGAGAGAGTCATATGTGTTGATTTGAGCATTTGTATGCAGCACTGCTTTCGAGACCAATGAAGGGCGAGCAGATAGGCAGAACCTGTGTGTTTGTGTGTGCGCATGGGTGGGTGGGCATAGAACAAGACACATATGACTCTGAGTGCTCGAGTGGTGCTGATGTCCTTCAGATTTCAATGTTACACAGTGCAGGTCCATTCATTCTCAGCAGGCAGGTAACACCTCAACCGTGTTCGCAGTAGAATTTCTATTAGGTTTCAGAGATGTTTTTTCAATGTGCGTGTTCTTCATGCATGAAAATACTGTAGGATGCATTGGTAGGATGAAATATATTCAGTAGCCTGAGGTGCTGCAAATTATCCCCCCCCCCCCCCCCCCCCCCCAATACTGATGGATAGAGTGTAGGCTTAGGTACTATACAGTACATGCTCTTAAAACACTTCACAGTATTTAATTACTTAATAATTTAAGTTCATTAGTATTTCAATACCTTGCCTATAAGAATACTGTAAAATATTATTCGAAAAAAAACGAACGAGAAATTAGGTATCTGTTCTGACTTTATTGAGGTTTAAAGACTGTATGGCGATATACCTTTAAATCAGAATTACACACACCTGTATCAATCAAAGGATTGCTGTCTGAACATGTCGAGGATGATATCACGATGTCAAAACCGCTTAAGTGTCTAACTCCATATCGTACTTACAGTACACAGTTGACCATTTTTTTAAGACCTTGCAATGTGCATTGCTCTAAGCCTGTATTGATGTCCAATGTGTATAACCACAATGTTTAACATGGTCTATATACAGTACCTTATGATGTCTTATCATAAAAAAATAGATGCAACACCAAATACAGTAGATAAGAAATATGGCTGACTGGCCTGGGGGTGGAGAAGGCTGCTCCAGTAGGGGTGTGGTACAGTAGGAGTATCGGCAAGTGAAAGTAGGGCACCAAATACAGTACTGTAGGTTAGGGCTGTATCTGAGCTCAGTCACTAGGGTTTTAATTTTCTTCATCCCTAGTCTCATGGTTCTGTGATCACTGCTGAGTTTTTTTTGAAAGGAGAAAAATACAACCAACCAACATTTGTGTGGTAATAGTACAGTATAACAAATATTTCCACTTTCTGTGTTTGTTTATATTTTAGAGAACCCATCAGAACCAATATAAAATGATAACATGAGTAATTCGGACTTCGGGTTTTCTCTCATGGTGCTGAGGCACGTGACAGTATTGTACATGTGTCGCAGTCTGAATGGGTGTGTACAGTACAGTAAGTGTGTGTTTTTGTGCCTCCACGGTGTACCCCGCCTTGTGCCCCAAGTACCACGGGATAGGCCCCAGGCCACACACGACCCTACACAGGATAAGCACTACAGATGATAAATGAAAGGGTCATTGAGATTAAATGATTGTATAATGATGTTGAGGTTCATCATTTTTTGGGTGAATGTGTTACTGAGATTACTTTCTCTTGTAGAAACTTGCCCTCGGGTGAACACCACGACTTGTGTGAAAGTAATAATTGCAGTCACTCTCTTGTGTTTCCATGGTGACTGGTGACCTGGACTCTTTTATTACCCTTTGTCCCCTCAGGCAGATCAATGCTCATGCTCATAATCATGCATACATTGACACCTACAGTATGTAGGTAAGTAGAGGTAGGCTTATTTACTGTACATGCAGTATATGTACAGTATTCCATTATTCATTTTCATCCCTCGTGTCTAAATGGATAAAAGGGACTCAAAAGAGCAGGTGACCTCTTGTGGTGATGGATTGCATGTCCTGACATTGTGACATTAATGTGTTTTTATTGCATTAAATTTTTGTTAATGTGCTTTTGCTTTCTCACACTGGCAGGCTGTGAGCAAGTGATAAAGATAAAGTGTGTATCTTCTCCCACCAGCACACTCCTGCACAGTCCAGGGTCCTACTGCACCCTGCTGCACTTATCCATTATGGAGCAGAAGGTAGGAAAAGTGATTGATTTGGATTCAAACCATATACAGTAGTGTACGTTAAATAATATCCACCCATGAAAAATGCATCTCCCCCACCCCCCAATCTAAATAATGACAGTTGATTAAAGGCAAACAAATGAGTCAACAGCGTTTATGATTCAACAGTGCCATATGAACATTTGAGTGCTGTGATGTGTGACTTATAGTGAATTATAGAAAATGTGGTTAATATGACCTCAAGGTTCATTTCTCACACAATGGGCTTAGTTACATTTAAGGCATAGTTCTCAAAATGATGGAGAAAGCAGAACCTACCATTTTCCATCATAGTACAGCGTGTGTGAACATTAACTAGGCAATATTTAATGGCTATAGAATTTGCCATTTGGCACCGCCCCATTTTGCTCTTACTGTGCCTGCGTGGTTAGATCAGCATTTTCCAAGATCAGCATTTTCCAAGACGCTGGCTGGGATGACGGAGACCTTATGAATGGCAGAGTGCCCTGTATGTCATAGCGACATGAATTATATCACAATGACAGAAGATGAGGGGGAAAAAAAGCTTCAAATAATAATTAATTTTGTATTGTAGAAATTTCACAATTTAGGTATAGTACATGTTTTTTCCGTCTTAAAACAAAATTGAGGTTCATATACAGTACAGACCCAAAAGTTTGGAAACACATTCTCATTCAAAGAGTTTTCTTTATTGTGTTCTTTAGCCCAAACAAGTCTCTTCTGCTTGCTGCCTGTCCATGAAGCATGAAGGCCTGATTCACACAGTCTCCTCTTAACAGTTGTTCTAGAGATGTTATGATGTTATTCTAGATGTTATTCTAGAGTTATTATGTTGCTGCTAGAACTCTGTGTGGCATTGACCTGCTCTCTGATCTGAGCTGCTGTTAACCTGCGATTTCTGAGGCTGGTGACTCGGATGAACTTATCCTCCGCAGCAGAGGTGACTCTTGGTCTTCCTTTCCTGGGGCGGTCCGCATGTGAGCCAGTTTCTTTGTAGCGCTTGATGGTTTTTGTGACTGCACTTGGGGACACGTTCAAAATTTTCCCAATTTTTCGGACTGACTGACCTTCATTTCTTAAAGTAATGATGGCCACTCGTTTTTCTTCACTTAGCTGCTTTTTTCTTGCCATAATACAAATTCAACCTCTTTGAATGAGAAGGTGTGTCCAAACTTTTGGTCTGTACTGTACATTTACTTGATAAGGTACATCTGTTCAGCTTCTTGTTAATCACATGGCAGCAACATGGCACATTTAGGCATATAGACATGTTCAAGCCGATCTGCTGAAGAGTAAACCGAGCATCGGAATTAATCAGAAACAGCCATGCGGCCCTTTCTCTGTTCTACCATTTGTGTCTAAGGTTTTGGAAAAGATTGCGTTTTCTCAACTTCAATCTTTTCTTGCTTTAAACAGTTTGTTTGAGCATTTCAATCTGGTTTTAAGGCGGCCCACAGTACCGTATCAGCTCTCCTGAGAGTGTTAAACGACATCGTTTTAGCTACTGATACGAGGGATTCCGTGGTCCTTTCGACACTATTGATCATTCAATATTACTAAATAGACTAGAGTCTTGGGTGGGTCTCTCTGGCATAGTCTTAAAATGGTTTCAGTCATTTTTATCTGACAGAAAATATGTGGTTAGGATAGGAGATTTCTCCTCGTCGACTTCTTCTTTTCCCTGGGGTCTTCCACAAGGCTCTGTGCTGGGTCCTACTTTATTTTCATTGTACATGCTGCCATTGGGCTCCATTTTTAGGAAGCCTTTGGGGTAGCCGTCCACTTTTATGCTGATGACACACAAATTTATTTACCTTTTAAGAAAAATGATGGCTTGGCCATGACTGCTTTGTTAGCATGTTTAGATGAAGTTAAGTCTTGCTTATCTCAAAACCTCCTATCCCTTAATGAAAAGAAAACGGAGTCTTCGGCTCTTCGGAACACATGAAGGCCCCTGATTTTGATCTGGGTCCTCTAACAGCCTTTAGGTCCTCACAGGTTCGAAATTTAGGTTTCCTGCGAGATGACACGTTAAAATTTGGTAAACAAATCTCTACCGTGATCGGATCTAGCTTTTATCAGCTCCGTACTCTTGCAAAAATCAAACCTTTTCTCAATGATAAGACTCTGGAGATGGCGATTCATGCTTTCATTACATCTCGCCTTGACTATTGCAATTCTCTTTATTTTGGTATCTCTAAATCCCAAATTGCCCGTCTTCAACTGGTCCAGAACGTTGCTGCAAAATTTCTCTTGAAAAAGAAAAAAAGAGATCATGTGGCTTTTGAAGGCCCTTCACTGGTTACCTGTTAATTTCAAAATACACTTTCAAATTTGACTATTTGTTTTTAAATCGCTACACCAGCAAGCGCCCATCTACTTATCTGAATTGCTGCACCAACACCCCCCTGAGAAGTTTGAGATCCTGTGACCAGAACCTCCTTTTAATTCCACACTCCAGACTCTACAAGCGTAGAGGTGACCGTGCTTTTTCGGTAATTGGGCCTCGTCTTTGGATGGCCTGCCAATTGATATCTGAATGGCTCCATATCTGAATTATCTGAATTTGACTACTTTCAAATCCCTTTTAAAAACCCATTTGTTTTCACTGGCCTACTAGGCTTAACTGCCCTTATTAAGCTTCTGTGTTTATTTATTTATTTATTTATTTTATTTATTTTATTTCTTAGGCTGTTATTGTGTACTTTTATTCTTTTTATGATGATTATGTGGATGTACAGCACTTTGGTCAGTCTCGTGGCTGTAGTAAATGTGCTATATAAATAAACTAAACTAAACTAATACGGCTATTATACTAATGTGGCAATAATAAAATGTAGTTATATTTGTCCGTAAATACACCATAACTTGGCAAGATACCAGCTCGATTTAGCACAGTGGGATTGCAGAAGCTTCATACGAGTCTCAGCTGGGCTTTGAAATGCATTTTTTTGCACTTTTGAATGAGGGTGGAATTTGTAGAATTACTTACGTTGTACTCGTGTTCCAGATGTCCAGATAGTGTGCAGAGCAGGAACACATGATCACCCAGACCCATTATTGAGGTGCACATAATGTACTTATGTGCACCTCAATTTTGTTATCAGACAAACGTGAAAAACTCTGGACTGTCTCTTTAAGGGGTCTACAGCTGAAATATGAGCCGGTTTCTCTTCCTGTTGACATTTGAGAATGCATACCATAAATATCTCTGCATTTACGTTCACAGTACATGGCAGATGCTTACCCAGAACACCTTAAGAAAGTGCTTTGAAGTCTTTATCAAAAACTACATCCTCTTAGGTAATGGATAAAGAGCATCATCTGTCTAAAAACTCAAAGGTTCTCAAACCTTTTGCAGGGGGAAAAAGTTTCATTGACATTATTTATAAAAACTTACATGTTGGATTAAACACATTCAATTAAACCTGGCTAATAACTATAAGAATTAATCATATAGTAATTTGGGTGTTTTCTTATCTCAACCGAATAAAACTAAAACTTGTAAGATTTTAAAGTTAAATAATCAGATGTATTTACTGGAGATTTTATATTTTACCTTGGGAAACAGTAGCAGTACCTTTTTCTTCAGCGTATCTGTGCATGTCGAGCCTCTAAGCTGAAACTTGGGCAGAACCAACCTTCTAGCATTACTCAAGCCGGCTTGTAGGAGTCCTCCTGTCGGTTAATGTATTGTTTTTTTTAACAATCAGACAAACAAGGTCAGAAACTGATGTGATGCAATCGAATCTATGAAACTGTCACTATAGCACACCCTTGTGACTTTGTCAGAATCCCGAAAAGGCTACAGCCAGATATGTTCAGTGACAGCTTCGTGTCTCTATGATTAAAAGAAGTAATGTTGATATATGATACCTCTGGTTGACACTACGAAAAACAAACAAATGTATGGAAAAAGAAAAAGTCCCATATAATTGAATATAGGGCTGTTCAATTCAAACCCGGGACTTTTGATTGTTCAAAGTGACGTAAAAACTCCCTTTATTTTTCAATATTATCTCATGTTACACTTGTGCACTTATCCCAGCGTTTCAATAGTGCTTGGATATCATTAAGAGAAAAAGTTTTCTCAGAACGCTGGAGTAATAATCGGACTGCCTGCATCATGTCTGAAACCCTGGCCTCCCAGGAATTCCTTTAATGGCCCAAACATCTGGTAATACTTGGAGCGAGGATATCTACCGGAAATCTGGCATTTCCCCCCCATTTATCCAGAAGACATAACATCACAAATCCTGTTTTGACTTGAACGCACTTCATATAATTTAACATGACCCATCATGCACAATGGAGAAAAAGGGATGAAGTTTGTAGAAGATAACAGACAGAACTAGCACCTTAAACCTGTAGCAGGTTTTGGAGATTCCATAGAAGATTAAAAAAATTCAGCATGATAATGTTCATCCTCAACTGGGATAGAGCAAGTTTTATTTATTTATCCAGTATCATTTTTAAGAAGGAGGAGGAGCAGCTTCATTACATGCAGCTTCATTATGAATATATATGTAGCCTTGTTATAAGTAATTTAATAGATAACCTTTATATAAATAGTAAACTTTTTATTTCCTCAGACAACATCACCTCAGAAGCACATGATGAAGAGCAGGTCCAAGTCTACAGAAGAAATCCCACAAGCCAAGAAGGTGAGTGATTTCTATTCTAGCAATCACTCAATTCATTTACTAATAAATTAAACATACAGTACCTGTAGGTAACATTGATTAAATTTCAGAAATTCGATAATTTAACTAATGTTTGTGCATTTTTGTACTTTGTGCATGCGTTTTCTGGTCAATCAGTGTATTGTGCCTTTTTATCCCATAGCCAGACTCTCACACAAGAGACTCAGTGTCATAGAACCAATAAGGTAAAAAGCACAGTTCTTGAAGATGAACTACAGCGCTGCCACAGTTTTGTATTTTGATTGGTCAGAAGATGATTATTTATAGAGATATACACTATATGGACAAAAGTACTGCATTTGGCCAAACCTGCTCAATTAGGCCCCTTGTCTCCAGTGAAGTGCATCTTGATGCTTCAACATACCAAGACACACAGTGCACAAAGCAAGGACTATAAAGACATGGTTTGATGAGTTCTGTGTGGCAGAACGTGACTGGCCCTAACACAGAGCCCTGATCTCAACCCCATCAAGCACCTGCGGGATGAACTGCAACAGAGATTGCGAGCCAGGCCTTCTCGTCCAACATCAGTGCCTGACCTCATAAATGCTCTACAGAATGAATGGGCATGAATTCCCACAGAAACACACCAACATCTTTTGGACAGCATTACAAGAGGAGTAGAAGCTGTTATAGCTGCAAAAGCGAGACCAACTCCATATTGAAGTAGATGTATTTGGATACAATGTCATTGCTGGTTCGGCTGAATACTTTTGCCGACTTTTTAGTATAGATAGACAGACAGACAGACAGACAGATTACAGCAGCACAGATATAATTGAAAATGAAAAACAACAGCAATGTACTAGTTGGCCTATTGCTGTGCTGTAAGGCTTATTGGACAATAATCAACATTGCAGTGGTAACACTAACTCCACTTCATCACACCAACCTTCGGGTTGTTTTGGTACAACAGTGTGCTTTGTTCATTACTTGGAGCAGCAAGTCGAACCCGTAGACAATTATTGGTTCAGATATAATTATTCTTTTATAATATCCCAGTGGGTTAAGTGCTACGAGGTTCATTTCAGGTTCAGATGATAAGCAGGCTTATGTTTCATATGCGGTATGCAAAGTAAAATTCAATATTTATTGATATCTCAATATCAATTTCTCTTATTACGTTTGAATTCCAGGCCTTCCATATTCCTCAGAAGTCCCTTCCTGGTGGAACAGATTTAGAAAAAGTGAAGGTGAGGTGAACAACAGTTCAACTAAGGACAAGTCAGCAACACCACCGAAATCCCCCAAATGCTCTTCCGCGTATTAGTTGTTATATTTTTACAGACTAGGCATTACGTCAGTAATTCCTCCTGCTGTGCGGTCAGAGCATTGGCTTCATATAAAAAAAAAAGTTAATCAGTCCATATATATATATAAACAAGCTCATTGCCAAAAAATACCACTGTTATCAATAACGGCAAAATGGCCAACAAAACACGATCGCTCAGTGAGACTGTTAAAAAGGTTCCGTCCCTGTTCCAAGCAGAAACAGAAAAAAGCTACAACACCCCCACTTTCTACCTTTCTAAATAAAACATTAGAACAAAAAGGTCTGCTTCAAAAAGGAAAGCGCACATAGAGCTATAAAGTGCACATTTATATGGTATTTACAGAGCGGCACTCGCTACATGACATTTACTCTATACACACAGAGATGGTAACACACAGTGGGGCCAAAAGGTCTAGAGAAATTTCTTAGCTTTATTTATTTATTTATTTATTTATATTTTTTATTTAATACAACAAAATTCATTACAGCTGAATCACTTGAGAAAAAAAGTAGAATGTTAGAGATATTTACATGAATATTTACATAAGATATTTTTATTTACATAAAATTGAACACGGAGCTCATGTATGAGAAAAACAAGGTATTCTGGATCATTTTGTAGTGTATGTTCTCTCTCGTTTTAGGAGGGTCAGGAAGAATCTGAAACCCCGACATCAGCCTCAGAAGAGTCGAAGTAATATACAGGAGCCTGGGATAATGCAAACACACGCACTCTCACACACACACACACACACACACACACACACACACACACACACACACACACACACACACACACACACACACACACACACACTAAATTTACACATCTACTGTATATTGCAGCAACATTTCAAACACAATGCTCCATATCTGTGCTAATGCAAACTTTGACTGCTTACCATATCGACTGAATACGTTGCAATATTGTACACGTCAGCTATCTGGTGCTCATATGTGTTCGACTCCAAAATTATTGGTGTTCTTCTTGGCTGTACGTTCTGCATGTTTAGAAATTTAGAAAAGCTTCCCCACTCCCCCCCCGATTGTGTTCCTGATTGTGCTTAATAGTATATTTAACTGTTTGTATATTTTCTGTTTCTTACCTGTCTTGTGCAGCTCAACCGTTCCCTGTAAATAAAACTATAAATCGGTATAAACAGTATAAGGGCAAATGTGTGTGAAATGGAGACAGGAAACAGGAAACGGTCAAGGACATGGTCAATAGAATGAACACAAGGCATTGTAGCTGTGTATCTTTGCATGTGTGTTTGTGAATGCGTGGCACAGTGTGATGGACTGACATCTCATCAAGAATGTATTCCCGCTTTGCATCCTGTCGGTAATCCCACGATGGGCTCCAGGTCCATCCCCATCCTGACCATGCACATTTTAGAAAAGAGTGCCAATAATTCTGGAGTTGACTGACATTAAATCCTTTGCTATTAAAACCTGTGTGTAGGCATGTTTACTGTAGTTATTGCGTTATGGATTTGTTAAACTATTGAGATTGTGTATTGCATGTATGCGGTTGAGCAGATGGTGTTATTTATTATTTTTTTAAAAGATGCTTTTTTTTTTGGCTAGTGTTCAAAATAAACCTCGTTAAATGCTATGTGATGAGACTGTGTATGTGTTTTATATAGAGCTAGGACTGTTACATATTATACAGATTGCTTATATCTGAAGCACTTATTGTAAATGAAAATCAGACGTTTAATGTACAGTGTTTAACAGAAGCATGGGTTAAACTAAATGAGTATGAGGCATTAAATGATGCTAGTCCTCCCGGATACAGTTATATACATCAGTGCTCGTCTAACTGGCAGAGGAGGAGGTGTAAGAGTTATTTATAATGATCATGTAGATGTCACACAAAACCTGGACACACATTCAATGCGTTAGAAGTTATTTAAGCTAACATACATATGTAGCACAAAAAAAAAAAAAAAGTACCAGGCAATATCTCTGATATTTAGTTTTGGGAATTTGCAGATTTCATCTCGAACCTGGTCACCTGATGAAACAGAAAGGCCACCAAGAGTGATCGTGTAATCAGACATCTTACTTCTAGCTAATCATCTCTGCTCATCTAGTACTGCACTCCGGTCACATCAGAAATAGCTTCATGTGACTGCTCTGTACTTGTGTGAGGACATCACATTACTCCCAACTTCACTTTGTCTAAATCACTGTGTGATTCTCAAATGAAGACTTATTGTGCATGTTATTCTTTTGCAAGCATAAAAAAAAACAACAACAATAATTTTTGGATTAAAAAAAAAAAAAATCCTGTTAATAATCCAGAACGTTCTTAGGGAACAGTGTTTGCCTCCATTCTAGATTCAGTAGGAGTAAATCAGTACGGTATGTACTAGGACCCAGCATTTAGAGAAAATCTAGCCACATTCTCTCAGTCTGAGGTTTAAAATGTCTCTTAATCATACTGCGCTTGCTATTGTGTTAAACATAGGTTCATGTCAGCTAAGCCATTTCCACTGCCAGCTTAATAAAGAGACTCCCAGGGATATCAACTACGACATTAGAAATGTTCTGCTTTAGATAATATACGCTTGGCTTGGCCTGAAAAATACATTGTTCATTTTACCACTTAAAAATAAAACAAACTAAGAACAATAGAAATCAATCACAGCTACGGGATTGGGGCTACTGGTCATGTTTCGGTTATTAGTAAAGATAAGAACTCCTACAGAGCATAAAGATTTGAGTTTGGGTAAGGGACATGTGGTCTGATGAGCCATTGGGGCAGTGCTATGATCTGGGGTTGCTTCATTTGATCAGGTCTAGACTCAGCAATGTTATGTGGCAATAAAATAAAGTCAGCTGATGACCTGAATACCTGACTGTACTGACCAGGTTATTACTGTACACATCTGTGCAGACATCTGTGCTCTTCCCCTGGCATAATCAAAGCTAAATGATAACTAAATCTTAGAGAGTATGGACTTAGAATAGTTTTTTTTTTCTCCCAAGGTAGTGTAGTCTAGCTTTCACTTAAAATAAATTTGATAAAAAAACACCTAGTACCCTGGTGTAACAGTCACATATGCGCTTTAAAAACAGACCACTGCAATATCAACGTATCTCTCCTCCCTTATAGAAGACACCAGAATAATCCTAGATTGTTTTTTAATACTGTAACAACATTGATAAGAATTAAGACCACTACAGTAACATGCACATCGACAGAGACTTGTTTTAATGCCAAAGTTGAAAAGATCAGACAAGTTATTTATACTCCGAATTTAATCCCAGACTATTAAAAAGTAACGTAAATTTTCATGTTCTACAAGGTTCTGTTTTAGGCCCACTGTTTTTTAAAGGTATTTGCTACCCCGGGTGACATTATCCAAAATGTGGGATCAATTTCCAATATTATGTTTCAGCAAAGCCAGATGAGAGACCGCGGAATAGCCTTGAGGAATGTGTAAAGGACATTAGACATTATGCTTATTAGCTTCTTTTACTTAACCTCCTCAAACACAAACTCTGCAAATGATCCCCTCATCACTACTAAACATAGAGTCATTGAAGAGGAAGAACTTTTGCAAAAGAGAAACATGCATAATAAGTCCTCATATGAGGATCGTACAGTAGAGTGATATAGACTCGGTGAAGTTGGGAGTAATGTGATGTCCTCACACAAGTACAGTGCAGTCACATGAAGCTATTTCTGACAAGACAGAAGTACTTGTAAGATAGACGATCAGACAGCTAGAAGCTAAATGTCTGATTACGCAATCACTCTGGGTGGCCTTTCTGTTTTATCATGTGCAGCAGTAAAACACCTTGATGTGTCTTTCATTTGAAGCTCATGTAGATAATATTACTAGGACAGCAAGTCAAGTCAAGTCAAAAAGCCTTTTATTGTCATTTCAACCATATACAGTTTAGTACAAAGTGAAACGAACAACGTTCCTCCCGAACCAAGGTGCTACATACAGCATAAATCACCTGTAACAACATAAATAAAAAAAAAATAACTAGCTAACTAAGACAGCTACAGTAATTAGCTGACTACCTGAGACAAAGCAAGTTAACATGATAAATTAACAAAATGATCTAAGTACTATACAAAAGACAGTAAAAAGACAACAAAAAGTGCAGTGCAATACTCTGTGGTAATGAGGAAATAAGTTGAGTTAGTGCAAGTAGCTTGCCGGTGAGATGATAGATAAGAAACAGTTAACATTTCTTGTTAAAGTAGCCGGGGAAGATAGAAAAGAGTTCTTGTGCAAATAACAAATAACAGGTAATGCATAGTGTACAAAAACAGCAATTGCAGGTTTTTCATCTCAGGAGAAATGCTGACTACAGAATCAAAAGCTTCATGCTTTTGTTACTTCTAAGTTGGATCACTGCAATGCTTTACCTTCTAGATGGTCCAGTAGGTGCATAAACAAGCTCCAGGGTCCTCCAACAGAACCAACAGTTATGACCACATCACCTCATATTGTATGCAGACTACACTGACTCCCAATTAAATTTTCACATTGATTTTTTAAAACGTACAGTTGAATTATAAACAACTTAGAGGTCTTGCACTGACTGCTGGTTTTTTATTATCCAACCACCTACTTTGATAAAAAGGTGCAGGCTATTTGTTGATATGTTGAATAGTGAGGACACAGCAAAGGGTTAGAGCCTTCTTCTCTACCCCTCTGCTGTGTCTTCACTAGGCCCCAGACTTGAAAACAATTGTTCATATAGTGTTCATGACTGAGACACCATCTTTGTTATTAAGTATAGACTGAAAACATATTTGTTTAATGAAGCATTTTGGGTTTTTTGTTTCTTCGGTAAATCAAGGGCAGATCTGAAGTAAATACATATAAATTTACTAATAATTTAATAAATAAATAAATCAACTGTTTCAGTGAACTGGGATGTATAGAAGGTGCACATTGTGTGACAAAGACCCTCGCGCTTGCTCTTTGTATGACGACTTTGTTTACTCATTAAATCAGGTCCGACTCTTTGTTACCTTAGCCTTGCCATGCCTTCCCAGATGCTGTCCATGGTGCTTTCTTGGCAAGGATACTTTAGTGGGTTGCCATTTCCTTCTCAAGAGGAACATCTACGGGCAATTTGGAAACGCCAATTAGCCTAATCTGTAAGTCTTTGTACTGTGGAAACCTGGGGAATGCAGAGGAAACCCATCAAGCACAGGGAGAACATGCAAACTCCATGCACACAGACCTGAGATGGGAATCGAACCCAGTACCTGGAGATGCTGCCTTTATGATGGCTTAGTACTACAATTTTCACAAAAGCTTTATGACTAAAATTGCCTTAAACTGTTTTTCCGCTCAGGGCTCCATAATTGAACAGCGGATACACTTAACTTTGTATTCTTCTTATTATTAATTTTTTTTTGTTACACAACTGCACTTTTTGATTTTCCTCTCATTATTTTTAAACACATAGTTGAAAATACTGAAAGGTATTTTTGACACACTATCCAGTCTCACCATCTAAGTAAGGGCTCCATTTTTTTTTTCGATTTCTCTAAAGGTTTCTCAGTTTAATTCACACCAACAAATAATTTAAAACCATAAGGACTTCAAGTCATCGACACCTGACTTTAGTCTACTTCAGTCACACTTGAATGTAAAGTCATGATCACGATTTACCAATAAAACTTCCCAAATATTTGACCACATAGGCAGAACGTGGCTCAAGTTAAAATGTGCCTAACAAATTCCAAATGGTAATGTTTCTTCACTGAGGGTCCTGAAGTTTTATTCAAGTCGCAGCCTGGAAGATGCTCTTAAATTTTTATTTAAAGACGCAATCTCTTTTATTCAGGTTGACACAACTAAGCTTATTAGACTGCTTCTAAAACCTCTTTTGAAACACATTGAATAAAATACAGACTGTGAATAGAAATGAGATTTTCAAGAAGCCCTTTAAATGTTTCTTGAGGCACAGTTTCAGTGGATAAGCGTCTCGGAGCACACTTGCTTCGCCTGTAGCTTTATGAAAAGCCTGAAATGCTATATAAAAAGAAATCCTTAAAAAAACTCAATATTATCACTAAACACAGTAAATGTCTAAACTTTGAATCACATATTTTCAAGTAGTCATCATTCACAGCATGCACTTATACTCACTGCCAATTTGTTCTCAGTCCTTCAGCACTGGCAGTGACTAGAAAAGCTCTATTTTAGAACATTATATTGGGCCCAAATGCACTTTAAACAAGCATTAGCTCCATTTAATTTGATTTCTTTTACCTGTGCTTCATGTGAGTTTCAAGTCAATTTTTCTTTGAATTAATCTTCTGCTACGGGCCAAATATCTAAGTTCTTCCCAAAGTTTTAATAAGAACACAAATATTAAAATCCCCTGTCTGATTGTTTGGGGCATCCGGAAGAATGCTTGTATGGAGAAGAAAAATGTCAGCAATGCCCATCAGTCCTGTGTCATGCCAACAGTAAAGCATCCTGAGACCATTCAGTAAGTAATTAAATACCCCCTTCTGTTTCCATAGGATTTAAGAGGGTAAGTTGCAGTCAGGTCCCACAAATAATCACCCCTGGATTAATTGATTATCAGCAGGTGTGTAGACCTCAATAAAAGCACACATTTTGGCAGTTTGCTGGTCTGGAGTATTCAGGTGATAGCACAATGCCAAGAGGGAAAGACATAAGTCATCGTCTTAGAGAAGCAATTGTTGCTGCACGTCAATCTGGAGAGGATTATATAACCATTTCCAAACAATTTGAAGTTCATCGTCTCACAATAAGAAAAATGATTTACAATTAGAAAGCATTTAAGACAGTTGTCTGCCAAATGCCTAAGTGTTGTCAGTCTTCCCAGGAGTGGACATCTTAGCACATTGACTCCAAGGTCAGACCGTGCAATGCCCAGAGAAATGCAAAAAACACAAGACACTACAGACCTCACTGAGAATGTTAAAGTCTCTGGCAG